>OX387668.1:14887594-15321083 GCA_947568875.1 Fissipunctia ypsillon
TTCCTGGTTCGCCTACTCGCTACCGGCGGACAGGAGCTTGAAGATCGCCATCAGGGGGCTGCCTGCGGATACAGACCCCAAGGAGATCGAGGAGGAACTCCGAGCGTTGGGATACCAGCCGGAGTATGTGCGCCATATTAAGGGCGCACAAGGACGACCCGGCTGCGTGTTTCACGCGATTATAAAGAGAACCCCCGACGTTCGGGCTATCTTTGACACCACCGTGTTCATGTACATGCGGGGTGTCAAGATAGAGGCTTGGCGTGGCAAACGTGGGCCCGCCCAGTGCCACCGGTGCCAAAAATTTAGGCACAGCTCGCACCAATGCCACCGCCCGCTCGCTTGTGTACGATGCGGAGGCGAGCACGCGGCGCGAGATTGCCCGCGCCCGCGGGAGGAGCCGGCCACCTGCGTCAATTGCGGTGGCCCGCACCCCGCGTGCAACATCAAGTGCCCCGTGTTCCAGTAGGAGATACGGAACAAGCGAGCGGGGACCGCCGCCATTACGGCCGCCTCACGCCGGCCAACAGCGGCCACCGAGAGGCCACAAATGATGCCGGAAGAGGCACAAGGCGCGTCGCTGATGGCGGCGGCCAACGGGCCTACTGATAGAGCACAAGCCACCTCCTCGGGGCGGAGGAAGAAGCATCGTAGCGGGGGGAAGGGAAAAGGCAAGAAGGCCAAACCCACCCCCGCGGCGACCGAGGAAGAGATCCCGACGGCCGGCCCTGCCTCAAACAAGGCGCAGGCTGTGACGCTACTCCAACCTACCACTAGCGCCGGCATAGCGCAGCGGCAGGAAAAGGAAACTAAAGATCTCGCCACAGATACCACTGCCGCTGCCAGCGCCGCTACCGAGAAGCGGCAAAAAGTGGACCTACGCAGGTCCACTAAAGAAACGCATGGCGGCGCCACCGGCGCTACGTGCACCAAAAAAAAGGATTTCACAGCCTGCGCCATTAAATTATTAATGGACCTAATAAAGGCCATTAGGCAGGGCGAAGATATCGAGACGATCATCCTTGATGGCCTGGCCAACCTACTCACACTTTACAATGGCTAGGTCGTTAAGGATGATACATTGGAACGCCCGCGGCCTAAGGGATAAGGTCGCCCCCCTCCGCCACCTCCTTCGGGAACAAAATATCGACGTGGCGCTCATAAACGAGACGCTCCTGGGACCCGAAGACAGGGTTAGGTTCCCGGGATACCTCGTTTATAGGAAGGATGAACGGTCGGCTCACAACGTAAGATACCGTGGTCTGGCGGTACTTGTGAAGCGAAGAGTCGTCCATCAAGAGATCCCCTTGCCGTCGATTAGCAGCTTTTACGCGCTGGGTGTTCAGCTGCACATAGCCGGCGAGGACATCGACTTGTATGCGTGTTACAAGCCGCCCGCGGCTCGCCTGGACCTAACAGAGCTGCGGGCCTTGTTAAATCGAACAGCACACGCCACGCTCCTCGCCGGGGATTTAAATTGTAAACACCCAGCGTGGAACTCTCTACAGCAGAACACCGGGGGGAGACGACTCTTCGCGGACGCGGAAGCCTTCGGGTACACGGTGTCCGGCCCAGAGACGCCGACCCACTATCCAGACGCCGCACAGCTGATGCCGGACGTGCTGGACATCGTAGTCCACCGAGGGCTACAATGCCAGATCACGGAGCAAGTGATAGACGACGAGTTGCAGTCGGACCACCAACCTGTACTCGTCGTCTTATCGGGTATGCCGACCCGACTGATGCCACCAGCGCCACGTCGATCCATGGATTGGACAGTCTTCGCAGAAAAAGTAGAGACCACCACGCCGACTCGGCCTATTGCCTCTTCCGCGGACGTAGACCAGACGGCGGATGACGTCACTGCTTGCATCCAAAGCGCCTTAGAAGCGGCGACTACAACGCAGCCGCAGGGGAGAGGGCTACTGCCGCCCCTGCCGGCGCATATCAGCGCGATGATCGCCGTGAAGAGGCGCCTTCGCAAGCAGTGGCAACAACGTAGATGTCCCACGCTCAAGACGCAGCTCAACCGTCTCGCGGAAAAGGTGAAGGCCGAGTTACAGGCACACACCGCCGCGAGCTGGGAGGAACGAATCGACGCCACTACAGACAGCTGGCCGTCGGTTCACAGACTCTGCCGCCAGTTGAAGAATACCCCAGCTCCGGTGCGTCCGCTGCTTAACAGCGACGGGGCGCTCAGATATGTAGCGGAGGACCGGGCGGAGGTCTTCGCCGAGCACCTGGAGCGTCAGTTCCGCCCCAACCCGACCAGCGACGTCGAGCATGTCGCAGCGGTCGAGCAACACCTGGGAGACTACTTCGCCACGCCGATAGCTCCCGATGAGGACCCTGTCTTCTTCTCGCCTGGCGCAGTTAGACGCGCCATCCTAAGAACGAAGCCCAGGAAGGCCCCCGGTGCTGACGGTATCACCAACACAGCGCTGCGCCACCTGCCGTTCCGTATGGTAGCGGCGCTGGCGCGCCTGTACACGGCGATACTGCGCACGGGGGCCTTTCCCGCCTCGTGGAAGGAAGGGCGCGTCATCATGCTGCCCAAGGCGGGGAAAAACATTCTGAAGCCGGAGAGCTATCGGCCGATCACTCTGCTGCCGACGGTCTCCAAGGTGTTCGAAGCACTCCTGCTGCGACACCTCCAACCCCACATTGCGCCGCGGCCGGAACAGTTTGGGTTTCGGGCGGAACATAGCACGACGCTCCAGCTGTCGAGGGTACTGCACCACCTCACAGCCGCGCACAACAAGAAGGAGTACTCGGTGGCAGTATTCCTCGACATGGAGAAGGCCTTCGACCGTGTGTGGCACGATGGCCTGGTATACAAGCTGGCCACGTCAGATGCGCCCCGTCGCGTTGTTAAAGTGGTCTCTACTTTTCTGTCCCACAGGAGTTTTAGGGTGGTGGTCGACGGAGCGCTATCAAGCGCCCGCCCGGTGTTGGCTGGTGTGCCGCAGGGTAGCTGCGTCTCGCCGGCGTGTTACTCACGCTACACCGACGATATCCCCACTACGCCCGATGCGACGCTAGCGCTGTATGCTGACGACGCCGCGTACATTACCACCTCGCTTAATGCGAAGCACGCGGCGGTCAAAATGCAGCGCGCCCTCGATCTTCTTCCCGAGTGGCTGTCGAAGTGGCGGCTGTCGGTGAACGTGGGTAAGACGCAGGCGATGGTCACCGGAGCCGCGCCCCTCCCACCACCCCTGAAGCTGCAAGGAGCCGACGTCGAATGGTCGCCCCGGGTCAAGTACCTGGGTGTCACTATCGACCGTCGGCTCACGATGGGGCCACACGTCCGCAAGGTCGCCGCACAAGGTAGGGTCGCCCGCAACCTCCTTAAACCGGTGCTCTCGTCCCGCCTCCCGGCGCGCGTCAAGTTGGGCGTGTACAAGTTGTACGTGCGCCCGATACTGACGTACGCCGCCCCTGCATGGTTCGTCCTCACGAGCGAGACGAACCGCAAGCTGCTCCGCGCGCAACAACACATTGCGCTGCGGACTATTGTTGACGCCCCTCGCTTCGTGAGGAACGACATCATCCAGAGGGACCTCGGGATTGAGAGCCTGGACGAGTTTGTGAGGCGCCTCGCGAAAGGAATGTTCGCGCGTGCCGACGCATCTGCTTGGCCCCATGTCAAGCAGATTGCGCCCTGGCATACGCGCCCCCCTGACGCGAGGAGACCCCTACCCCGCGACCTGGTCGCGGACGATGACCCCGTCCACCCACCGGATTGACCTCCGAGTATGCCGCCTCCGGTCTACACGCGGCATACTTGTGACAATAGACTCCACACACTTTACATGCATCTGTTGCGTAGCGCGTGCTAGGTTAATATAGGCGCGTTACGTAGCAAACATCAGACATTCACCTCTAGACAGGCACCCAACTCACACGTGTAGGTGCGGTGCGGGCCGCAGTTCACGTAGACACCGGACGGTGTTACACAATACAATACCGTCCTCACACACACGACAGCCTCTTAGCCCGGACTGTGATCGGCTAGCTCTGAGATCAGGACGGGCGGGGGCTATTCACCTTATCTGTAGGAGCGTGGAGTCGGCACCTCTGTCGCTGGTCGTCCTCGTCGGGCCTCCCCCAGGTAACTGGGGGTCTCACCTGGCGGGGGCTGACCGCCGAGGTGTCGTGAAGCAAGCGGCGTTGTGGATCAACGTCGTAACGCGCCTACAGAAACATCAATAGCAATCATTCACATGGGCGTGCACGCACGCCCACTACCGCCAGCCGCTATAGGCGCAGACAGTGAGGGGCCCGTATTTGCGGGCCACTGTATAGCCTCCGCGGGAAGGGGGCCAAGCCCCGACACCGCTAGCCGCGCCCCCTGACGGGGACGTAGCGACATCCAACAAGCAAGCAAGTCAGTCTCCAGCGATCATCCAGTGAAGCGACATACCTACACCCATTGGTTCACTTCGCGCCGCGCTTGAAGTAATTAGTAATACCAGTCAAGTTGCTAAGTTTGTAAATAGTGTGTAAATTTGCCCGTGTATTTCCTTTTAATATTTTGTATTGTGTTGTGTCGTATTGGAAATACAAGTGTTTTACCCCGTGTCGCGTGGTTTTATTTCCACTTCTTCGTCAAGGGAACAACGTCACCCCCGCCTACACGCCCGTATCCCCCACCTGCCCCTCAGCGTGGGCTACATTTTGGTCCTTCGAGCCGGATCGGGTTCAACAAGAAGAAGTGAAAATACATCATGAGTCAGAAAAGTGCAATGACCACGCGCAGTAAGCTAAGAAGATTGGGCGAGGAAATAAGTGCGCGTCGAAAGGATGACGTCATCTCGGACTCAGGCTCGCCATCTGAAAAGGCACCAGGTTCACCATCGGTGGCTCCAACATTGGCGCCGACGCTGGCTCCTAACATTCCTCTGACGGGTGGTCGTGTGATTGACCACAGCGGAAGTACGTCAGAAGGACTGCAGAAAGGACAGACAGTCGCACGAAGTCGCCATGGATCAACGCGAAGCAGCAGAGTCTCATCTAAGAATAGCCGTAGGAGCGTCGATTTCTTACGAAAGAGGATCGAGTACGAAGCTGAGCGCGATTTGGTGCAACTAAAGGAGAAGCTCATGAGAGACAAAGAGAATCTCGTGAAGAAAAGGATGGAAGCAGAGATTGCAGAGATAGAAGCCGCTGCTGAGAGTGATGACTCTGTCTCGGATGTGGATTCGGAACAGCGCGTTGAAGAATGGTTTAAAACAACGCCTCAAATGACTCAACAGGATGCAGTATTGTGTGCGCCTTCTGTATCCCGCGCACCTGTTGAAGTGACTGCACCCCGTGAAACAGCTGTGACCCACGATGAAAATGTGAGTACAGCGAATCGTGAATCCACCGTGCCTCGGAAGATAGATGTGTTGCATGCGCCAGTCCCGGTACCTGACATGACAGCACCGACCGCGCAAATGTACATGCCATTGTCGACAGAAGGAGTGAGATTCCGTCTGCCTGATGACTATCCCGTCTTTACCACTCCGGCCGCAAGTGTACCTCGAGTACCAACACTCGAGTCGGATACACGGCGGCAGAGATATGACGGAGTGGATGAAAGAGAAAGACGTCGAGAATCGTCGGGTGAAAGAGACAGGAAGATAGACAAGCTGGCAGAAGCAATCGCAAGCATGGCACGCCCGCGACCGATACCAAGGCAGTCATATGAATTGCCACCATTTCACGGAGACCCTTCCGAATGGATATCGTTTCGGAAGATGTATTGGGACACAACTGAATTGTACAGTTTCAAGACACATGAGAACCTAGCACGACTAAAGACCTCACTGCATGGCGAAGCAAAGAGTTCAGTGGAGGATTTACTGCGAACGTCAACAGACCCCACAGAGATAATGCATGCGCTTGAGGAAGAGTACGGTCACCCGACCGTAGTGCTCCAGTGTGCGTTGAGAAAAGTGAGAGATTTACCCAGAGTGACGGAAAGTGGCCGGGAGCTGAGGAAATTCTCATCAACAGTTAGAAACTGTGTGTCCTTATTGAAGAACATTCGTGCACAAGGTTATATAAATAACCCACAATTAGTGAGTGAGTTGCTGAGCAAGCTGACACCAGTACAACGTGCGCAGTATGGTGACTTTGCGATGGGCTTAGATAACGCACAGGGAGTGGATTTAAGAGTGTCACCGAACTTAGAGATATTGTCTCACTTTCTCATACATTTGACACGTTCGACGTCATACTATGTGCAACCAATGATGAATGAGCCTGGACCGTCGAAACCCCTTGTGAAGCAACAGAAGAATGTCACCGGTCAAGCCCGGCCAGTGAATACCACACGTCCTGTCAGCAGCAGACCACCGTTGGCTCATCGAGTAAATACGCAGAGTGACGAATCCTCCGTACCTAAGGATTGCGTAATATGCCAACGGGAACACGCCATTGAAGATTGTGACCAGTTTAAGAAGCTAAGTGTGCAGCAACGTTGGGACACGATAAAAGAAAAGAACACATGCTTCAAATGCCTTGTCAAGAAGCATCCCAAGAGGTTCTGCCGCGCAAACAGATGTGAAAAGTGCGGTTATGGACATCACGTGTTGTTACACGCGGATAAGCCGCAGAAAGAAGATAAAACAGAAAGTGTAACAAACATCGGGGAATGGCGAGCTACAGCGTTACTGAAAATAATGCCAGTGACTTTAAGTGACGAAAACAGCGACGACAAACAGTGCTATGCGTTATTGGACGATGGCGCGACCGTATCGCTCATAGACAGTTCGCTCGCAACCAACCTAGCGGGACCGCGTGTACCTCTCTCGCTAAAAACCGCGGGTGGCTACGGAGTGACGGACTTAACCTCGCGAGTAGTACAAGTGCGTGTGAAAGGACCTAATGGACAGTGTCACAAAGTAAAGTGCCGTACAATGGTGAACGTGAACTTACCAACGCAAACAGTGTCCGCCTCAGTGATACGTGACAACGCTCACCTCTGTAACTTGGGTTGCGTGGAAATGAGGGGAGCCAAGCCGCTGCTGTTACTCGGACAAGACAATTGGGAGCTGCTCGTCAGTCGGGACATCCGCCGTGGACGATCCGGTAAGCCGGTTGCCTCACTCACGAAGCTAGGTTGGGTCATACATGGACCATTCGATTCAGCTAGTACTAACGAAACAGTGAATTGCACAACAGTCTCCCTTCCTGATCTACATGATTTGGTAAAATCACAGTTTGACTTAGAAGCCATAGGAATTTCACAAGATACTCGCAAACATAAGGATGTTGAAAGAGCCTTAGATGTACTAGATAGCACTAGTCACCGCACTCCTGACAGGTCACAGTGGGAAGTAGGTTTATTGTGGAAGCATGATAATACGCAATTGCCTAACAATTATAATCAGGCCCGGCAGAGGTTGTACGGTATCGAGAGACGTATGCGCAAAGACGCTAGTTTCGCTGAGTTATACACGAAACAGATAGATCGACTATTAGACGAGGGCTATGCGCGCAAAGTAGAGGGCGAGATAGATAGCTCTCCGGTTTGGTATTTACCACACTTTGGTGTAGTGAACCCAAACAAACCAGGGAAGCTTCGCTTAGTGTTTGACGCGGCTGCTGCATCTCACGGTACATGTCTGAACGACAACCTGCTGACCGGCCCTGACATGTTAAATTCATTGCTCGGCATATTATTAAAGTTCAGGATAGGCCCCATAGCATTTTCAGGGGACATCGCTGATATGTTTTTGCGGATAAGAATTAGGTCAGAAGATCAAGGCGCGCAATTATTTTTATGGAGAGGCGCGGACCAACGTAAAGAACCAGATACATATGTGATGAATTCTATGATATTTGGTGCAGTCTCATCACCAACCACGGCAATCTATATACTCAATAAAAATGCCAGTGAATGGGTTGACGTCTATCCCGAAGCTGTTGAAGCCATAAGGACGAAGCACTATATGGACGATTATTTAGATAGCGCATGGTCCGAAGAGCAGGCTAACAGACTGATTGAGGAAGTGTCCAGAATACACGCCTCCGGGGGATTTGTAATACGGGGGTGGGTCACGAACTCATCAGAGCTTAGGGACAGACTAAGAATAGATATGCCTGAGAGAGTAGCCCTCGAAAAGGGAGTAGGTTCGGTAGAGAGGACACTAGGTCTAATATGGTCACCCAAGGAAGATGAATTGGGTTTTGACCTTTCATTTAAACGGTTACCGGCAGAGATAATAAATGGCGATCTGATTCCCACTAAGCGGCAATTTTTGAGCGCAATAATGTCAATATATGACCCTCTGGGTTTCCTTTATCCCTGCGTCATCCAATCACGTATATTAATGCAAAGAATTTGGAAATCAGGAATCAAGTGGGATGAACCATTAAATGAGGAAGATGCCTATATGTGGCTTAATTGGCTTAATAATTTACAGCGATTAAAAGATGTTAAGATACCGCGGTGGTATAGGTTAAACCTAGAGAACCTAGAGTTACATGTGTTCGGGGACGCTAGCGAACTAGCTTACGCCGCGGTAGCTTACCTAGTAGGCTATAACTCCGAAGGCAATAGAGAGATTGTTATGATACTAGGGAAAGCGCGAGTAGCGCCACAAAAGGTTATCTCTATCCCTAGACTAGAGTTACAAGCAGCGGTGTTAGCTTGCCGATTAGCGGATACCGCTGAAAAGGAGCTAGGGTTACCAATTAAAGAGAAATTTTATTGGACTGACAGCAAAACTGTTTTAAAACGGATAAATTCTGATGCACAAGAGTTTCAAAGGTTCGTTTCGCATAGACTAGCGGAAATAGATAGGCTGTCAGATAGAGGCAACTGGCGCTGGGTCCCCACAAAGGACAACCCAGCTGACGTAGCGACCAGATTGTGTTGGCCCGATAACCATGCAAAATGGCTCTCGGGCCCCTCGTTTTTACGTGATTCACAGGAGCAGTGGCCGACATGTCAGGAGCCTGAGGCGGCGGAGGCGGATCTTGAGTGCATTCAGCGGGTCCACGCCACCATAGCACCTCCAGCACCACTCCTGAACTACGAACGATATTCATCGTGGACGCGCATACAGCGCGTTATGGCGCGCACGCTCGTCTTCGTCAGCCGATGCCGTAAACGCCGGGCGACGACGGAGCTGCGAACACACGACTTAGAAGAAGCACACAACATTTTAATAAAGTTGTGTCAAGAAGACAGCTTTCACGTTGAACGAGCTGCCATTCTCAAGGGGCTGCCCGTTCCCAACGACAGCAGCATAAAAGCTTTGGACCCAATGATTAGCGACGATGGGTTGCTACGAGTGAGAGGACGTCTGAGTGCCTGCGAAGTGCTCACATTTAGTGAAAGGCACCCTATAATCTTGGACGGGCGTCACCCTCTAACTAGGAAGCTAATCGCACACTACCATGCGATGGCTTTACATGCGAACCACGAAACCGTCGTCAATAACCTACGAGAGAAATACTGGATCACGAAGATCAGGACATCAGTAAAGACAGTGGTCGCAAATTGCCAGCTCTGTCGCATCTGCAGAGCTCAACCCGCCCCACCAAAAATGGGTGATCTCCCACTTGCAAGGCTGGAAAACACCAGAAGAGCTTTCGTGCGAGTGGGAGTCGACTACTTCGGCCCAATGGAAATGGCGATTGGCCGGCGCCGCGAAAAGAGGTGGGGAGCCTTATTCACCTGCCTCACTACGCGCGCCGTCCACCTGGAGTTAGCCGCCACGCTGAGCGCCGATTCAGCCATACTAGCCCTACGGCGCCTAATAGCGCGCCGTGGGCAACCAGCACATTTGTACTCCGACCAGGGTACAAATTCCGTCGGAGCCAACACCGAGCTGCGAGCTGCACTGAAAGACCTCAACCATGGGCAGCTCAGGGACGAGGCCATCAACCGAGGCATATCGTGGCACTTCAATCCCCCGGCGACACCTCACATGGGTGGCTGCTGGGAACGCCTGGTGAGGTCGGTGAAGAACGCGCTACGAAGCACACTCAAAGAGCGAGCGCCTCGTGAGGAGGTTCTTTACACCCTCCTCACAGAGGCCGAGCAAATAGTGAACAGCCGACCGCTGAGTTACGTGCACGATGACCACAACGAGCCTGTGGTCCTGACACCGAACCACCTACTCCTGGGCACTGCATCCGGGAGTACGCCGTTTGCACCGAGGGACATCGAAGACGTCGACTCCCGCAGGCAGTGGCGGCGTGTGAACGCGCTTGCCGACATGTTCTGGCGGCGCTGGCTGCAGGAATATCTCCCGACCCTGCAACGTCGCGAAAAGTGGAAGAACAATGTGCCAAATGTGCGTGTCGGTGACGTAGTAGTGTTGGTGGACAGTAGCAAAGAACGAAGTGCATGGACAAAGGGGATAATCCAAACAGTGTACCACGGAAATGATGGAATCATCCGTGTAGTAGATGTTAAGACTGTATATGGGGTCCTGCGTCGACCCGTAGCAAAGATTATTGTGCTTCCCACAGACCAAGATGTAATGCGGCTGAACCCTGTTACAGGGGGTGGAATGTAGGCGAAGCACAGTAATGTGAGCTCTATTTCTAGGTTTAAGATAGTTATATTAGGATAGGAGTATATAACTATAAGAATATTGTAAAGCAATTTGACTGGACATGTTTGTTTTACCAATTAGTATACCCGCTACTTGTGCCATGGTAGTAAAATGCGCGCCTCCCGCATTGTCAGTCATTGGGTAATAACGGCGGGGGGTACATTTTACGACCCCCGCCACTTGCGCTACCCATGCCAGCGCATAAAAAGGGGGCACCTTGGCACAAGCAAGTGACTGGGGAGGCTTCAATGCCTCCCCTCATTCGCCCTGACAAGAGCATCGCATTCGATAATCCCGAAAAGGCAGAATGCCTAGCCGACAGCCTGGAGTCTCAATGTTCTCCTAGCTCCCAACCAGCTGACCAAGCGCACCTTGCCAAGGTCGACACCGAAGTCGAACGCAGGGCTGCTCTTCCCCCTGTGGAAGACCCTGATGATCCGTTGCCTCCCGTCACTCCAGACGAGGTGCACGACATCATTGAAGGGCTACAGGATCGGAAGGCCCCTGGCTCGGACGGTATCACCAATAAGGTTTTCAAACTCCTCCCCGCCCCCCTGATAATGCTAATGACCGCCATCTTCAATGGTGTTCTCAGCAACAACATCTTTCCGCAGACGTGGAAAGAGGCCACCGTCATCGGTATCCCCAAGCCAGGCAAGCCCAAGTCTGAGCCCGCTAGTTACCGCCCCATTAGTCTCCTCAATGTCCTCGGCAAAATATACGAGAGGCTTATTTATAAACGTCTCAAAGATTTTGTCGAGGCTAAGAGCCTTATCCCTAGTGAACAGTTTGGTTTCAGGACCCATCACTCTTGCATCCAGCAAGTTCATCGAATCGTTGAGCACCTAAGCGCTGGCTTCCAGCGCAAGGCAACGACAGGCATGTTGTTCTTCGACATAGCGAAAGCGTTCGACAAGGTCTGGCACAACGGCTTAATATATAAGCTGTACCAACTCGGGGTGCCTGACCGTCTCGTGCTCATCTTACGAGACTTTTTGTCGAACCGCACCTTTCGCTATCGCATTGAGGGTACACTCTCCTCCCCTCACCCCTTACGCGCCGGTGTCCCTCAGGGCTCGGTGATCTCTCCCCTCATCTTCTCGCTCTTCACGAGCGACATCCCCAAATGTAGCAAGACTCATTTGGCGCTTTTCGCCGATGACACAGCTATCTACTACACAGGGCGGTGCCAGAACTCTATCGCCAGAACTCTCCAAAACTCCGCAAACGCTTTAGGCGTCTGGTTCCGGAAGTGGAGGATTGAGGTCAATCCCGATAAGAGTCAGGCCGTCCTTTTCACGCGACCGCGACTCCGCGCTTCCGCACCTCCTAGCCCGATCACCATGTATGGCAAGCCGATCCCTTGGGAGAAGCAAGCCAAATACCTTGGCGTGATCTTAGATCAACACCTGACCTTTAGAGAGCACATCAAGACGGCGCGTTCGCGTGCCGCTTGCGCTCTCGGCAGGCTTCATTTCATCCTGACCGCGCGTAGCAAACTATCTCTTAAGTGCAAGCTGCGCATCTACACCGCAGTCATCCGTCCCATCATGACGTATGCTTGTGTTGTATTTGCGCACGCTAAGCCACACTTGCTCCATAGGATGCAGACCCTACAGAACCGTTTCCTCAGAAAGGTCACGGGGGCACCCTATTATGTACGCAACGAGTCTCTTCACGTTGATCTAAAAATCCCAACCGTCCAGCAGTTCATGAAACGCCTCGCCAAGCGTTTCTTCGAATCTGCCTCCAAACACCCGAATCCCCTGATTGCGGCGGCCGCCTGCTACACACCGTCGCGCATAAGTCGCATCCGCCGTCCTAGGCACGCCCTAACCGTCCCGGATGACGCCATAACTCTCCTCCAGGAGAGTAATCCCGCCACCAGCACGATCCGGAAACTCAAATCGAGACCGCCGTGCTTCCGTCCTCGCCGCCGAGGGCCACCGCGACGCCCCCGTCCATACCCACCCCGACCCTTGCTCGAGCCAGCCCGCGCAGCTGAGCCCGTAATTCTAAATTTGCCCCCAAATAATCCGATCCAGCATGTCCCATTGCTGTCCTCTCCCAGCGACGCCCTAAGCCGAGGTCCGTACCCCACAGGGGGTGCCCTTAGCGTGTAGTCGCTTAGTTTTTAGTCTTAGTTTTAAGCCTGGCTGGAGGCCTTAATTTATTGAGGCATCCACAGGAAAGCCCGGTTAAGCAGTCGACAACCTCCTATAGGTTGAACTGCGAGATGCCATTCCCCAAAAACAAAAACAAACACAAGCAAGTGATTCCCTCGCTCGACTCCGCTGTGGACGGTCGTGCCGCTGACGCATCCCGCTCGCTGCACCGCTGACTCACCGCTGACTCACCGCCATCGAAGCTCGCTCGTGACGCCACGTCACGCTCCGACTCCAGTAGTCTCTGACTGCACCCTTTATCAATTATTGTCTTTTTCAAGGCGATCGTTGACAAATTGTTTCTTTGACGTCGTCCGTCTCATAAACGTTCGGCGTGTCTCCTTGACCCCCTCAGGGAAAAAACCACAGTTTCGTGGTCCTTGACGGATACCTCACGGTGACAACCAAGTCAAGGGGGTGTTGACCCAACACACCCGCTGAGCCCCTTCAGGGTAAGGCAGTCAATTGGACGGGTCCCAGAGTTAACCGGCCTTGGGGGGTCTCCTAGTCGGCTCTGGTGACAGTTTTGCTTCCACAGCTACACACCTAGTGTCTTTAGGGTGTGTCTACACCCTTCGCGCTAGACCGGTCAGGGCCCTGTCGCACATTAAGATTGGCGACAGGTTTCAGCTCTAGGGCTCACCAGTAGGTACACACCTCCCTGTCTGCACCCGACAGGGAGGGCCACACATCCCCGGGCCCATCCACCCGGGGAGTAGGAGTAGGATCATTAGGTCCCCTTATTTTTTCCTAATTTTCTTTTTAAATTCCCTTTTGCTACGATGTCTGACGCAGACATCGTAGCTTTTGCAAGAGAGGTCCTTTTTAAGGACCCCGATTTCTTGCTGAAATACGGGAAGGCTTGGCGTAGTCGCCACGTCGACCCAAGCGAGGCTCTCGAGAGCCCGCTTTCCCCCCCTGTAGCAGACAGGGGCACCCCTCCTACGGCGGTTTCGATGCCGTCCGTAGTCTCCCCCCAGCCCGAGGTGATGGACACCTCCACCCCTCCTTCGGACTCAGAGTCCGAAGACGCCATCTCTCTCACTTCCTCCTCCTCCTCCTCAGACGACTATCAAGTCGTCGGAAAGGGAGGGAAGAGGAAGAAGAGCGCCTCCTCAAAGGCCGGTAAGGCCAAAAAGCCTCTGGCGGCAGCCATCCCCGCCGCCCCTGCCCCCACCTCCTCCTCTGCCTCTGTCCCCACGGCACCCATCCCAGCCAGTCCGTCCCAAGCCGGTAAGCCTGTATCTGCTACCCCTGCCTCCGCGGCAAATAGCGCCCCCTCATCCTCCTCCCAGGATGCCCCCCCCGCCCTGACTCCAGCTTCTTCTGCCCCCAAGAAGCTGGCACCCCCCCCGCCTGTGTTCATTCAGGACAAGGCAAAGTGGACAGATGTGTCCCAATGGTGCACCGAGCAAAAGATCGGTTTCACCAACGCCCGCTCTACCCAGCAGGGTATCAAAGTGAGCATCCCTACGTCCAAGGACTATAGGGAGCTCACCAGGCTCCTTCGGGCGAGAGGTGTGTCCTTCCACACCTACACTCTTCCCGAAGAGCGCCAGACCCGAGTGGTAATTCGTAGGATTCCTAAGGAAATCCCTACTGACGCCATCAAGGCCGACTTAGAGGCCCAAAATATCCCTGTTTCGGAGGTCCACCGAATGCACCGCGCCAGAGGTGGTCAAGCATTCGACATGGTCCTTGTCGTCTGTCCCCCAACTGAAGGGCACCACCCTATCTTTGGTGTAAAAACCATATGCCACCTCGTGGGCTTTGAGATCCAGAAGCCCAATAAATATGGCTTCATCGGTCAGTGCCACCGATGCCAGCTATACGGCCACGCGCAGAAGAACTGCCACGCCAAACCCAGGTGCGTCAAGTGCCTGGGCGAGCACGGCACTTCTGACTGCCCCCGCCCTAAAGACCGTACCCTCTGCACCGAGCCACCTAGCTGTGTGCTATGTGGTGAGTCAGGTCACCCGGCAAATTACCGGGGCTGCCCTAAAGCCCCGAAATTATCCCCCAAACTGGCCAAGCGCGCAGTCGCCCGCCAGCAAAGGGAAGCCCCCGCCCCTTCGACCCAAATGCCAGAACGGCTAAGCCCTCAAAGGCCTAGCCCCTGGACGGCCCTTAACCATCAAAGGGCTTTCCCGGCCCTGGCCAAAACCAGCCCCCCACCTCCATCCATCCCAGCGCTGATGGACCCCCTCAACCGCGCCGCTGCGCCCGCCCCCGCCCTCCCCCCGAGACCGGTGCAAGCGCCTAAAACCGCCCCTGCAGCCAGAACTGCACCCCCCCACTCACCGACTACGGTTGGCCCTAACCCCCTTGACCCCTTTAACATCATTTCGGGCAACTTCACGGCCTTCCTCACCCCACGCGCCAGGAAAATGGCAAGCGAATTAGTCGCTGCCAGAAATGCCGGCAACCTTCTCCAGATTCTGGAGATATATAACTCTTATCCCGAAATCACCCAAGCCTTATCCTCCTTCGCCAACCTTCCCAACCCCCACTATGGATAAAGAAGCCAAAGGGAGAACTAAGCCCCGATCCCTTAAATTAGGCTACTTCAATGCCAATGGCATTCGCGATCAACGCGATGAGATCGCCGAGTTCCTCCGTGATCATCAAATTGATATTCTCCTTATACAGGAATCCTTCCTCAAGCCCAACGTCCGTAACCCGTCAATCGCTAACTACTGCGTAGTTCGCAACGACAGGTCTCGGTGTCACAAGGGTGGCACCCTCATATACTATAGAAAGGTTCTTCACTGCATCCCTATGGACCCTCCCCCCCTATCCAAATTAGAAGTGTCTGTATGCCGGTTAGGCATGTCAGGACACCAACCGATCACCCTAGTATCGGCCTATGTTCCCCCCCAAACCTCGTCAGAAAATCCCCAGTCGATTTCTGACGACCTCTCTGCCCTCTTCGGCCTGAGCGATTCCGTTATCATAGCGGGCGACCTCAACGCCAAACACCCTGCCTGGAACAGCAACACCACCTCAGCCAGAGGGAGACAGCTGTTCGGTCTCTGCCCCATACTAAATTTCGATGTCATCGCCCCGATGACTCCAACCCACTTTCCCCACGACCCCAACCATACTGCCGACGTCCTCGACATAGCGCTTCTGAAGAATATCAACCTACGGTTGGATTCTATAGAGGCGGTACAAGAGCTCTCCTCTGACCACCGGCCAGTGGTCATGAAACTGGCCCCCCGTGTCGGTCTCCATGACCCCACTCAACCCCCTCTCACCAAAATAGTCACAGATTGGAGGAAAGTAAGCAATAGCCTGAAATCCACTTCTTCCCAACACCTGGACTCCATCCCTGATCAGTTCGACTCTGTCGCAGACACGACGGCCGCGATCGACTCGCTCACTGAGCACGTACAATCAGTCCTGAACGACTGTTCAAAGGTAACTCCAGCGGACGATGACCGTCGCTGGAGATTGCCGGACGATGTGCGTGAACTGTTGCGCGAGAAGAACGCGGCTGTCCGTGCATACAGCAACTTCCCCTGCCTTGCGAACAAAGCCCATATGCGCCATTTACAGCGAGCTGTAAAGACACGCCTAGCGGAGCTGCGTACCGCTGGCTGGGACAGGATGCTAAGCGACCTAGAGCCCACTCATCAGGCCTTCTGGGAACTTCAAAGGAAACTAAAGTCCAATGAAGTAGTCTCCATGCCCCCCCTACTCCGCCCTGACAAGACCATCGCCTTCGACGATGCTGACAAGGCTGAATGCCTAGCCAACAGCCTCGAGGCTCAATGCTCTCCCAGCTCTCAACCAGTAGACCAAGCTCACTTGTCAAAAGTCGACGCTGAAGTCGAACGTAGAGCCTCCCTTCCCCCCGTCGAAAACCCTGACTATCCTCTGCCTCCCGTCACTCCAGACGAAGTGCATGATATCATCAAGGGTTTAAAGCCCCGTAAAGCTCCCGGCTCAGACGGCATCACAAACAGGGTAATACAACTATTCCCTGCCCACCTCATAATGCTACTGACTACCATCTTCAATGGTGCCATGAGCAATAACATCTTCCCAGATGCATGGAAAAAGGCCACTGTCATCGGCATCCCCAAGCCTGGAAAGCCCAAATCTGAGCCCTCGAGCTACCGCCCCATCAGTCTGCTCAATGTCCTCGGCAAAGTCTATGAGAAACTTATTTATAAGCGTCTCAGAGACTATGCCGAAACAAAAGGCCTCATCCCAAACGAACAGTTTGGTTTTCGAACCCAGCACTCTTGTGTGCATCAGGCCCACCGCATCATCGAACACATAAGCGCTGGCTTCCAGCGTGGCATGATGACGGGTGTTATATACTTCGACATAGCGAAAGCGTTCGACAGAGTCTGGCACAACGGCTTATTATATAAGCTCTACCAACTCGGTGTGCCGGACCGTCTCGTACTCATCTTACGAGACTTCTTGTCGAACCGCACCTTCCGCTATCGCATCGAAGGAGCACTATCCTCCCCCCACCCAATCCGCGCAGGCGTCCCCCAGGGCTCTGTGCTTGCCCCCCTCATCTTCACGCTGTTCACCAGCGACATACCCAGGAGCAAAAAGGCACAGTTGGCTCTGTTCGCAGACGACACGGCCATTTATTGCTCAGGCACCAAACAAGCCTCGATTTCTCTCACTCTCCAAAGAGCGGTCACCAAACTTGGCGACTGGTTCAGGAAGTGGAGAATTGAAGTGAATCCCGACAAAAGTCAAGCGGTTCTTTATTCAAAACCGCGCCATAGGCCCACCCCCCCCCGACCAATCTCCATGTTCGGTAAGCCTATCCCTTGGGAGAAGCGAGCCAAATATCTAGGTGTGATTCTCGATGAGCACCTCACCTTCGCAGAGCACATAAAGAAGGTTCGTTCGCGCGCCGCTTTCGCTCTCGGTAGACTCCACTCGATAATGAATGCAAAAAGCAAGTTGTCACTAAAGTGCAAGTTGCGCATTTACACGGCGTGCATACGTCCTATTATGACGTACGCCTGTGCAGTCTTTGCTCACGCGAAACCCCACCACATCCATAGGATGCAGACCCTACAGAACCGTGCCCTCCGAATGATCACGGGATCCCCCTTTTATGTCCGGAACGAGATCCTCCATCTCGATCTCAAAATCCCCACCATCCTCCAGTTCATGAAACGCAACTCCAAGCGTTTCTTTGATACCGCCGCCAAACATCGCAACCCCCTAGTTGTCGCGGCCGCTAAATATACCCCCTCCAACATTAGCAAAGTCCGCCGTCCGAGGCACACACTATTAGACCCAGACGACCCTATTACTCTCCTCCAGGAAAGCAATAGGGCTACTAGTACAGTACACAAACATAAAAAACCGACATTCCGACCCCGCCGCCGAGGTCCATCGCGAAAACCCCGAGTTAATAATTCCCCCCGACCCTTGCTCGAAGAAGCGCCAGCCCGCGCCGAAGCTGAGCCTGTAGCGTAAAATTCCCCAGATAAATAATAATTATCCAATTTTGATCCAGCCTGTCCCAAACTTGCTGTCCCCCCAGTGACGCCCTAAGCCGAGGTTCGTACCCCACAGGGGGTGCCCTTAGCGCGCAGTCACTTAGTATTGTAAGTAACACGCCCCTGGCTGGAGGCTTTGAGTTAGCTTAAGGCAGCCACAGGATTGACCGGTTAAGTAGTCACGGCCACTCTTGGCCAACTACGAGATGCCATAGTTAGGAAAAAAAAAAAAAAAAAAAAACACAAGCAAGTCAGTCTCCAGCGATCATCCAGTGAAGCGACATACCTACACCCGTTGGTTCACTTCGCGCCGCGCTTGAAGTAATTAGTAATACCAGTCAAGTTGCTAAGTTTGTAAATAGTGTGTAAATTTGCCCGTGTATTTCCTTTTAATATTTTGTATTGTGTTGTGTCGTATTGGAAATACAAGTGTTTTACCCCGTGTCGCGTGGTTTTATTTCCACTTCTTCGTCAAGGGAACAACGTCACCCCCGCCTACACGCCCGTATCCCCCACCTGCCCCTCAGCGTGGGCTACAAAGATATTTCCATCACTTGAATCAAAGATTTCTTATACCAAGTTTTGAGTTAATCAAGCCACACAGTAAAATCTTCCTCTTAAAAATCTAATTACCCCTTTTCACCACGTCAGGGGTAGTTTTGAAAAACCAATAGTAAGAAACTTTATTGCTGGGCAAACATTCCTGCCAAGTTTCAAGTTTATTAACAAAATTAATAAGATTTTTCATATAAACTGTATCCCCTCTTTTCACCCCCACAGAGGCGGAATTTAAAAAAATGTTTAGGAT
This sequence comes from Fissipunctia ypsillon, assembly GCA_947568875.1. NCBI lineage: Eukaryota > Metazoa > Arthropoda > Insecta > Lepidoptera > Noctuidae > Fissipunctia > Fissipunctia ypsillon. Next base: position 14,906,613 of record OX387668.1, read on the forward strand.
ACTACCAAAACTTGATTCAAAGATTGTTTATACCAATTTTCGGGTTAATCAAGCCACGCAGTAAAATCCTCCCCTGTAAAATTGACTACCCCTTTTCACCCCATCAGGGGTAGATTTCGAAAAACCTTGATACAGGTTATTCTTTGTTTTTGGACTTAAGTATAAATACTGAGTTTCGAGTTAATCGGACTGCGTGTTAAAATTCTTCCATACAAATTTTGACACCCCCCAATCCCCCTCGTGAGGGTAGTTTAGAAAAACCAAAAATTACAAAGTACATAATTTACTAAGATAAGTATTTGGGCCAAGTTTCAAGTTTATTAATTCAAGGAATAAGATTTTTCATACAAAAAAAATCCCCCCTTTTCACCCTCTTAAAGGTCGAATTTCCAAAAACCCCTTCTTAGTGCTCCCCTACGTTATAAAAGGAAGTCGTGTGCAAAATTTCACGTTCCTAGTGCCAGTAGTTTCGGCTGTGCGTTGATATGTCAGTCAGTCAGTCTCTTCTTTTATATATATAGATAGATGTGTCAAACCGCCATATTTATTCCTCAGGTAAAAGTTATCTGACGATTGAAAAATCAGACCTAAATGCATAAAAACGTATTATTGAAGCTAACTCAAAAACCACTCAATAGAATTTGACCAAATTTATATGCAACCACCTCAGGACTATACCCTTTCAAATAAAAACTTTGCAAAAAGGCAAATTTATGTCGCGCTAAGTCGTGTCAGAAGTTTGGAAGGCGTAGTTTCATCAGGTTTGGACGCCGTCACCAACAAATTATTAAGTCAACCACACGACGACAGATCGGTGACCAAATCTGTCTTCTGACAATCAAGGCCACACATAACATACGACTCAAGTAGCGTAATTTGAAGCATATTACCATTAAAATAATTTATAGCCAGAGTACATCCCATGACAATTCCAATAAGCCCAAACACGGCTAGGATACATTATTTTATTACGGAGTTCCAGTGCCTACCTTCCGGCTTCATCATCAAATCAGTTCAATGCTACCATTTTCATCAGAACCATTTATTTAAATTTACTTCGTCTTAGTCGCTTAACTATCTTAATCGAGATATCGCCACCCGTGAAATACTTATCATTGAGGATTTCCCGTGGACATATGTGGTCTTCTGCATCAGTTCCACTTCACCAAATGATACTTTCTGAATGCAAATGCTTGACTTGTTGATGAAAATACGTAATTAATATTAATTAAATGCCTATAATATTTGAGGAGTTCCCTCAATTCCTCATGGATCCTATCATCAGAACTGGATTTTGATAAAAAATGGGACCAATCTGGAAGTATGTCCTTTCAATATAAAAAAAGAATTTTCCAAATCGGTTTAAAAAAATACATACAACCGAATTGAGAACCTCCTCCTTTTTTTGAAGTCGGTTAAAAATAAAGACTAAAATGTTTCCTCAAGAAGTCAAGATACGAACTATGACTACATTTTCAATCCCTTAAGTCTCTTAAAAAGAGGTACTTACACAAATTTTTTAACATTATTTGTGATTTTTAAAATCAACCCCTATTTTACCCCCTTAGGGGATAATTTTTCAAAAACGCTGAACCACATAATTCTTTATTTCCTACCAAAAGTATGAATTTGAATTTTCATATCCCTAACTTAAAAAATGCAGGGTTTCCCATACAAACTTTCATCCCCTATATCACCCCCTGTAGGGTTATTTTTGAGACAAAAAGTAGCCTATGTCCTTCCCCAGGATGCCATCTATCTCCCTGCCAAATTTTATCGAAATCCGTTCAGTGGTTTAGGCGTCAAAAGGTAACATACAGACAGACAGACAGACAGAGTTACTTTCGAATTTATAATATTATAGTATAGTATAATAGTATATATAGTATATATAGTATGGATGTCCCTTTACAACAAAAAACCTGCGAAAAATATCTTGGCTTAAGATTGGATAGTTCTCTATCGTGGAATGCTCACTTAGACTACATAAAAACAATGCTCTCATCACTACTTGGGTCCCTGCGAAATATAGTTCGATGTATTCCTTGAAGATTACGTCATACTATCTACAATGTCTTAGTAAAACCGCACTTATTATATCTGATAGAAGTCTGGCGCAGTGCAGCCAAGACAAAGTTAGCCAACCTACAAGTTACACAGAACAAATTAATTAAAATGATATTCAACTACCCACATTTAACACCAACAAGCCCAGTTTACGAACAAACAAAAATAATGAATATTAGACAGTTATATATTTATCACACATGTATTTTCATCCGTAAGGCTCTCAACAATAAAGTACAGACTAACTTAACGTTTACCAAAATAAGGCAAATTACCCAACGTAGCACTCGTCGAGCTAGCTTTCTAGTCTTACCGAAGATGAGAACTAAGTTCGGCAGAAAAATGTTAACGTTTGAAGGAGCACAGTTGTATAACCAAATACCCTCACATATAAAGAATGTACATTCATTCAATGCATTCAAGAATCAATTAGTCCAATTTATACTAAATAAAAGTTGAAGTAGACGTAGTTAATTACCAAAAAACTAAATGCATTGTATGGGTGAACATCACGCAGTGACGAACTTAATCTTAAGCTTATTTGTATAAGGTAAATATTGTTTCTCAAGTGAGTGACTTTGTGTCTTTTTTGAGAAATAAATGTCTTTAAACCTACCTTCAAAATGTTGTGTGTTTGGTGTATCTCGATGATATCATCGCTTTTTCTGTATCCTTCAGGAACACATGGTCAATTTAGAAAAGGTATTTCAGAGACTCAAAGAATCTAATTTCAAAATTCAAATGAACAAATCCGAATTTTTAAAATTAGAAACCGCATACCTAGGACACATCATTAGTAAAGACGGTATTAAACCTAACCCGGATAAGATTACGGCCATCCAAAAATTTCCACTGCCCAAAACGGCAACTGAAATTAAACGCTTCCTAGGTCTGTTAGGATATTATAGAAAATTCATTCCAGACTTTGCTTGCATAACAAAACCTATGACGCAATGTCTTAAGAAGGGTTCAAAAATTGCCATAACCGACCCAAATTATATCAATTGTTTCGAGAAATGCAAAACCCTTTTAATCAATGATCCGATTTTGCAATACCCAGACTTTAGTAAAGACTTTATACTGACAACTGACGCGTCTAATCTTGCCATTGGTGCCGTTCTCTCACAAGGTCAAATAGGTACCGACAAACCCATAGCTTACGCATCCCGCACATTAAACACTAGTGAAATTAACTACAGCACAATTGAAAAGGAACTGTTGGCAATTGTGTGGGCAACCAAGTACTTCTGCCCTTACTTATTTGGTAGGAAGTTCAAGATCGTTACAGATCACAGGCCCTTACAATGGGTCATGAATTTAAAAGAACCCAATTCACGTTTAACCCGCTGGAGGTTAAAGTTAAGTGAGTATAATTTCACTACTGTCTATAAGCAGGGTAAGCTAAACACTAACGCAGACGCTCTGTCTCGCATCGAAATCAATAATGAAGATGCAAACTCCCTAGCAGTTAACACTTCTGAGAAACCCCCTTCAGTGATTGATTCTACAACGGCAACAGCACACACCAGTGCTGAGAGTCCCATACTAGAAATACCAATATCTGATGATCCACTAAATAAGTTCCATCGTCAAATATCCTTCGTAGTCGTAGGGGATATTAAAAAACGCTCAATAGTGTCTAAACCCTTCGAAACCCACACTAAAACTACTGTACAACTATCAGAGTCTAATCTTGAAGAGGACGTAATGCTGTAAAGGAATAAGTAAATCCCAAAGTAAGAACAGGAATTCTCATCCATCCCCCTCTAGCCATGTACAGTATAATCCTGATTATGCAAGATAAGTTTAAGAGCTCCGCCTTGAATATGGTCATAACAAAAAAAGAGATAGAGAACGTTAAAGACTACTTAAGACAGCAAGAAATCATTCGGAATTACCACGAAGGAAAAACAAATCACCGTGGTATAACTGAATGTTTCCTTGCTTTATCACATCGCTATTATTGTCCATAAAATGAAAGAGAGTATATCAAAATATATTAACGAATGTAGTATTTGTGGACAAGCAAAATACGACCGAAACCCAGTTAAGCAGAAATTCTCCATAGTTCCCCCTCCAACTGAACCTTTCGAAATTATACATCTTGATCTTTTCACAGCACAAAACGAGAAATTTCTTACCTTGGTTGACGCTTTCTCGAAATATGCGCAAGCATATCATCTCAGAGATGGTACCGCATTAAGTGTCATTCAAGCTCTTTTAACGTTTTGCACCCATCATGGCGTTCCTTATACTATAGTTACAGACCAAAGACCTGAGTTCACTAATGCATTATTTTCAGAATTTATCCGTCTCCATAAGATACAGCATCATAAGATACTTGCACATACCCCCAACGATAATGGTATAGTAGAGCGCTTTCATTCTACTATCCTCGAACATCTCAGGATCCTGAAGTTAGAAAAGAGTAATGAACCTGCCATAAATCTTATGCCCTATGCTGTTTTAGGGTATAACAGTTCTATACATAGCTTCACTAAGTGTAGGCCTATAGACCTAATCACAGGACACTTTGATCCTCGCGATTATTTAGATTTGAACTTATCTGAGCACCTATTGCAAAATTACTTACAGGACCATAAGAAACGGCTAACCCAAGTGTACGAAATAATAAATGAAACCTCTCTTCATCATAGGACTGAATTAACTGAAAATAGGAATTTAAATCGCAAACCTGAGAAGGAATATAACCCTGACCAACAAGTATTTGTTCGCAATCCCCTAGCTAGCAGACAAAAGTTAGCTCCACGTTTTACCAAAGACATAGTCCTAGCCGATCTTCCTATACATATTTACACTAGAAAGAAACGAGGTCCTGTTGCAAAATCCCGTCTAAAGAGGAGCCCTAAAGATTCCGTACTGTTACAGGATGTTACTGTTGCTGCTACTCCAAATGACGCAAGGACAAGAAGTAACGATTGATCCTTTAGGAAACGGCCCTGGAATACTACCGTTTAATCTAGGAACGATGCGTATAGTTTCTCACTATCATTCATTTCTTAATTATGTTAATCTCAATAGTATACAATCGCAGATAGACACAGCTAGTACCAAATTGACTGATTTCAGACATAAATTAAATAATAGGACATCCCTATTATTTGAACCGCACATGAATTACCTTACATCTAAATTAGCTAAAATATCTACCCAGCTAGAGTCATTCGAACATCATCGTCACAAAAGAGGACTTATCGACGGTCTAGGTGCCGTTACCAAGAGCATATCCGGTAATCTTGACCAAACTGATGCAATTAAATACAATAATGCTATAAGAATCCTCCAGGAAAATGAGTATAGGATACAGTCTCAACTTAACCAGCATGTTAGTCTATCTAAAACTTGGGTTTCACAAAATGCCAACTTATTAACTAATATAACTAGAAACCAAGAGAGAATAGGTAATGTTTTAAATCAGATAATTAATAATATGGTAAACTCCGACTACATCCACTAAGCCCATATGGCTCAATACCTAACCATCTTAAGTGATAACATAGATGATCTGTTAGGAGAACTCCATAAATTAGAGTACACTTTAGCCTTCATACGTGCATTAAGCACACCGTATATGGTAATTAGTATAGCTGAGATTAGGAATATGTTAGATAAATTAAGGATTTTATACTCAAGCGATGAAATCCTTGAACTAGAATTAAGAGACTATTACGACATAATTAAACTAGGATACTTCTACATAGAAAATCAGATAGTTATAGTATTTAAGGTGCCGATTGTCTTCTCTCCAATCTATACCCTTTATAAACTGTCCATCGTTCCTAACAAGAATAATAAAATCCTTGTACCTACCTCACCTTTTATTGCGATTTCTGGACATGATTCTATGTACATGGAGGCTGAATGCCCGAAGGTAAATTTTCTGTACCTCTGCGAAGCAAAATCAAAGTACAAGACCGAAGACGACCCGGATTGTATCCAGCATCTGATCTCCAAGCAAGAACTTCTGCCATCTTGTAAGCTGTCTTCAGTCGCCTTGAAGAAAGAAGCTGTAGAGCAACTCGACGAGGAACATTACACCATTAGTTTCCCATATCCAACCAAAGTGAAGATATCATGCAGACAAGAAACATATAAAACCACTGAAGGAAGTTATTTGGCTATCATCCCGCATTATTGTCATATTAGAACGCCCGAATTCACTATAGCGAACTCTAACAATCACATCAAGGGATTCGCTCTGGAGATTACGCAACTGCCCACATATATTGAAGACTTAAAAATGTCAAGCGAATCACCAATCATACTAAACTCTGCTGACCTAGAAAATCTGCACTCAATAAACACGAAGATCATGTTACAGACTCCAGCTAAACTAAACGAAGCAAGCGATACAGCTTTCTACCATACCACGATTCCAATCTATCTAATACTATCCGGTGCAAGTGCACTCATCATCGCACTGGTGTACCGACGACATCGAGCGAAACGTCTTCATAAAAGTCAACCAAAGGAAATGGATGATGCTACATACTCCAGAAATTATGCTGAAATTCAAGAACAAAATAGAACCAGTCCTGACAAGATAAGAATCGATCACAGCAACATTTCATCATCTCTCCCACACAAGATTTCGAAACAGTTGCTTATCTTCGGGGGGAGGTGTTACATATTCGCATAGCACCTAAACCGCTGACAAGCATTTACCTAGTTAGCGCGAATTGCATCAGCCGCGGACACGAGGCGCCGACGCAGCACAACGCCACGCAGCCCGACACCGGACATCGCGGCCTTCGTAAAATCGTCACTTTTGACACAGCATCGGTCAACCGTCGACTACTTAAGCTATTCATTAATATTGTAATTTCTATAAAATAAATCAAGTTAAATAAATTTTGTATTTTTTTCAATCCTCCGGCTACAGCCTTCGTAATTGGGTCGTTGGTATTTGTGCAGTTTTTTTTGTAGCGTTAGTCATTGGTTTGACTACGTGCGATAAGCGGGGAATGAATTTACGATAGTAGGAGACAAGTCCTAGAAACGATTTAATCTCTTTAACCGTCTTTGGAATGGGGTAATTTTGAATTACTTTTATTTTCTTTTGATCTGGTTTGAGGCCTTCTGCCGATAGTACGTGTCCTAGAAATGACACTTGTCGTTGAAAGAATTCGCATTTGCTTCTATTTACTTTCAAGTTAACGCGCTTTAAGGTGTTTAAAACGTTTTGGAGTTTTTTGTGATGTTCTTCTGGCGTTTTTGCGTAGACTATTACGTCATCAAGATACACTAGACACTCGTTATTTTGTATGTTTTGTTGCAATACGGAGTTCATTACGCGTTGGAATGTCGCGGGTGCGTTTTTAAAGCCAAATGGCATACGTCGATATTCGTAGTGGCCGTCGGGGGTAGAGGATGCGGTTTTGTCTATAGCGTCGGGATGAACTAGAATCTGATAATAGCCGGCGGTTAAGTCAAGAGTACTAAAATATTTAGATCCGTTTAATTTTGAAAATATGTCTTCTATATTAGGCAGGGGGTATTTATCTGATCGCGTTTTTTCGTTCAGTTTTCGGTAGTCCATTTCCACCATTCGCCATTTTATAGGTTCGCCTTCTTTAGTTTTATTTTCGACTAAATGCACAGGGCTAGACCACAGGGAATCTGAGGGGCGTATTATTCCGTTTTGGAGCATTTGACTTATCTGTCGAGTAACCTCTCGTCGTTGAGTTTCGGGGAGTTGATAGGGTCGCTGGTAAACAGGCTCCTTGTCTATCAGTGGAATTTGATGTTTGACAAACGGGTAGCATGTTTTAGATACGTCTTCGGTAAATAAGTTGTTATATGGCTCGAGTAGGGACGCTAAATCGTCTTTTACTTCGGCGTGGTACATTCGGATGGTAGTTTCAGATGTTTTTAAAGTTTGATTGTTTAAGTCTATACAAGTAGCATGGGAGTGAAGAAAGTCCCATCCTAGTAGGAGTTCGTATTTGTCTGAGAAGTCTAGTACGTACAGAGGTACATGCATTGTGTCTTGAGTAGCGATTATGTAGTTTAATGGCAGGAGTATTTTTCCATTATGAGTAGTCGTGTTATTAGCCGTTGTTATAACGAAAGGTTCGTCCATGTATTGAGCTATATTATGTTGTAATAAATGGTCGCAGAGTTCAGAGTTTATAAAAGATTTTCTACTACCGGTGTCGACCAATGCTTGGGCTTGTAAGTTAGGTATTTTAATAGAAGGTAACGCGCTGTTAATATTCGTAATGGAGATATGAGCTGGTCTGTTTCCTGGAAAAAATCCAAATCCTCTTTGGGTTCTTCCGAAGGAACGTCAGTGTAATAGTAATTTCCTTTCTCGTTATAATATTTGTACTCCTCAAGGGGATCAATTTCTTCTTCATAAATGTGATTCATTTCTTCTCGAGGGCGTTTGATAGGAATCGCGGGTTGAGGAGCGGTCCTCATGCTAACGTCTGGTTGTCTAAATGGTCCAGGGGCCGGTGCGTTATATACGTTGGGGCCTGTGCGTAGAGCGTTATTAAATGGTTGCCTGAATGGCATGTTATTGGTTTGTGGGTTGTATCTCGGTTGGAACTGTTGAGTGTTTTGATTGTTTCTCATGCGTGCACTAAATGGTGACGTAGGGTATGTATGTCTTGGTTGTGATTGAAAGAATGCGTTGGGCTGCGAAGGATACACATGCTGACGTTGGGTAGTATTATTTTCAAACTTGGGAGTTGGTTTAGTCAAATTAGTTGGAGTTATGTTTTTCTTTGTGAGTCTACCTTCTAGTTCGGCTAGTAGCACTTCTTGGCGGACAGTGTTCCAATCCTTTTGTAGGCTACTGATTTGAAATGCATAGGGCAAGTAGTTGACCAAATTATTTTTTATTGCGGTCTCGATTAATCCTTTTACTTCTCCGGATGCACTTAGGCTTTGTGCTTCGTATTGTAGGTTTCTCAAGCGATCGATGTAGGCCGCGAAATCTTCGTTTGGGTTTTTTACTAGCGCGCCTATTTCTGTTAAAATATTATTTAGGGTTTTTCGCGTAGCAAATTCGTCAGTCAATAAGTTCTTTAGTGCAGTCTAGCTACCGGGGACTGTTACCTGTTGTAATAAAAAGTTGTGGGCTTTTCCAGTTATTTTCCCATACACTACACTGAGCTTATGGTCTTCAGGTAAGTGAGTATGGGTGGCAAGATATAAGTCTACGGACCGTGTGAAGGTCGTTATATTGCTACCTTTTTCGCCATTAAAAGACAAAATAATGTCTGGAGAGTTGTAGGGTCTAGGCGTAGGGTTACCCATTGTCAATTGCTACTGATGACTTTTCGTTTCTCGGTCGGTAAATTAGAGTGCAAGGTTTGTCTCTGCAACACAGTCGGAAATGAAAGTCGTAATTTGTCGTCCTAACAGTCACATAAAAAAGGATATTCCAGGTGAGGAAAGGGAAACGACAGTACTACTCACGCGATGATGATGAGCAGCAGGATCTTCATCTTTCACAGCTTCACACGATGCAGGAGTCAGTGAAGTCGGGATGTAGCCTCTTTCGATGCGTTTACGTTGGGCGCCAGTCAAATGATTGAAGATCGCGATTGTGTTTTTAAAAAGAATTTTAAATTTCACTATCAACTTAAAGTAAAGATTACAATTTCAAGGTCTTAACGCTAGCTTGATGGTACGAAGACTCTCTCGGAGCTTTTTTTTTTTTTTTTTTTTCCTAACAATGGCATCTCGTAGTTGGCCAAGAGTGGCCGTGACTACTTAACCGGTCAATCCTGTGGCTGCCTTAAGCTAACTCAAAGCCTCCAGCCAGGGGCGTGTTACTTACAATACTAAGTGACTGCGCGCTAAGGGCACCCCCTGTGGGGTACGAACCTCGGCTTAGGGCGTCACTGGGGGGACAGCTAGTTGGGACAGGCTGGATCAAACTTGGGTGATTATTATTAACAGGGGAATTTAAAGCTACAGGCTCAGCTTCGGCGCGGGCTGGCGCTTCTTCGAGCAAGGGACGGGGGGAATTATTAATTCGGGGTTTTCGCGATGGACCTCGGCGGCGGGGTCGGAATGTCGGGCTTTTGTTTTTGAGAACTGTACTGGAAGCCCTATTGCTTTCTTGGAGGAGAGTGATGGGGTCGTCTGGGTCAAGAAGAGTATGCCTCGGACGGCGAACTTTACTGATGTTGGAGGGGGTATAGTTTGCGGCCTCGACAACTAGGGGGTTGCGATGTTTGGCGGCGGTATCAAAGAAACGCTTGGAGTTACGTTTCATGAATTGGAGGATGGTGGGGATTTTGAGATCGAGGTGGAGGATCTCGTTCCGGACATAATAGGGGGATCCCGTGATCATTCGGAGGGCACGGTTCTGGAGGGTCTGCATCCTATCGATGTGGTAGGGTTTTGCGTGTGCAAAGAATGCACAGGCGTACGTCATAATAGGGCGTATGCACGCCGTGTAAATGCGCAACTTGCACTTTAGTGACAATTTGCTTTTTGCATTCATTATCGAGTGGAGTCTACCGAGAGCGAAAGCGGCGCGCGAACGAACCTGCTTTATGTGCTCTGCGAAGGTGAGGTGCTCATCGAGAATCACACCTAGGTATTTGGCTCGCTTCTCCCAAGGGATAGGCTTACCGAACATGGTGAGTGGTCGGGGGGGGGGGGTGGGCTTAAGGCGCGGTTTGGAGTAAAGAACCGCTTGGCTTTTGTCAGGATTCACTTCGATTCTCCACTTCCTGAACCAGTCGCCAAGTTTGTTGACTGCTCTTTGGAGAGTGAGAGAGATCGGGGCTTGTTTGAAGCCTGAGCAGTAAATGGCCGTGTCGTCTGCGAACAGAGCCAACTGTGCCTTTTTGCTCCTGGGTATGTCGCTGGTGAACAGCGTGAAGATGAGGGGGGCAAGCACAGAGCCCTGGGGGACGCCTGCGCGGATAGGGTGGGGGGAGGATAGTGCTCCTTCGATGCGATAGCGGAAGGTGCGGTTCGACAAGAAGTCTCGTAAGATGAGTACGAGACGGTCCGGCACACCGAGTTGGTAGAGCTTATATAATAAGCCGTTGTGCCAGACTCTGTCGAACGCTTTCGCTATGTTGAAGTATATAACACCCGTCATCATGCCACGCTGGAAGCCAGCGTTTATGTGTTCGATGATGCGGTGGGCCTGATGCACACAAGAGTGCTGGGTTCGAAAACCAAACTGTTCGTTTGGGATGAGGCCTTTTGTTTCGGCATAGTCTCTGAGACGCTTATAAATAAGTTTCTCATAGACTTTGCCGAGGACATTGAGCAGACTGATGGGGCGGTAGCTCGAGGGCTCAGATTTGGACTTTCCAGGCTTGGGGATGCCGATGACAGTGGCCTTTTTCCATGCATCTGGGAAGATGTTATTGCTCATGGCACCATTGAAGATGGTGGTCAGTAGCATTATAAGGTGGGCAGGGAATAGTTGTATTACCCTGTTTGTGATACCGTCTGAGCCGGGAGCTTTATGGGGCTTTAAACCCTTGATGATATCGTGCACTTCGTCTGGAGTGACGGGGGGCAGAGGATAGTCAGGGTTTTCAACGGGGGGATCTCTCGGAGCTAGGGGCGCGGGAGCTTATATAGCAGCGGTGCGGCGTGCGGGGTGTCGTTAGTCACATCCGCATCTAGGGGTTGGAGTTCTGTTGAGTCAGGATTCTGACACGCGCGCTTGCTTCGCCAGTACATAGCGACGACGTTAGGAATCTCAATAAGGAACGTAGGAAAGAGATGGCGCGATGCGAACATAATTCAAATAAGAGTACAACGGAGGAACCTGACATAAATAGCGGTTGTGATCGTGGGTCACAAATTCGGTATTCAGATAATAATGTAAGTCACAGTGTGAAACAAAACTATTTGAAGAACGAGTCTCAGACAAACCTAAACAGTCAGTCGTATGCAGAGATTAGTGCACGGAAAGGATTATGGCATGAACCGGACAGAGACGAGGGCTGGAAATTGGTGCAAAACAAGCGTCTTGGTAATAAATTTACAGCAAATAAGGGGATAGCGCGCATGGAACAGAACAGCAAGTTTAAGGCTGCTGACATTAAAATACCTCTCTTTTTGACTAATGTGCACAAGGATGTTACAGAGGCAGACATTACGGGTATATTTTTGACAAAACAAAAGAGAAACTAATGCCTATTAAGATTAAGATGGCGCGAGAACGTAATTACAGTGCCTTTAAATTTTTTGTGAGCAAAACACGCCTGGACGTGTTCCTCGACGACAGCCTGTGGCCGAATAACGTATATTTCAGGCGTTTTGTTAACTGGAAGGACAAAAGTACAGTCAAACCTACTGACGAGGGTGAGAGGCACACCACTAAACCTGACAATGGTAGGAAAAGTCGCTGAAGCGATCCATTGGTGGTGTTAGATGTCTCTGTAAGTTAGCTGATGTCATCGCACTGCAGGAGACTTGGCTGTTACCGCATGACCTGCCGTTTTTGAATGCTGTAGATGATGAGTTTGAGAGCACGGGGACCTCTGCTGTAAACACATCTGCGGGCCTACTGCGGGGGAGGCCGTTTGGAGGTGTCGCTATATTATGGCGAAAAAGTGCCTTTCAGTCAGTTAAAGTGTTATAGTGTGATGACGTTCGCTTAGCGGCTGTGAAGATAAACTACGTAAGTGATAAATCTGTGATAATATTTAGTGTGTACATGCCTACTAACTGTTCTGAAAATTTACCTGAGTTTACACAACGTTTAAGTAAAATTTGTTTAATTATTGACGATAATAGAGACAGAAGCAATTTGTATTTTAGGCGATTACAATGCGCTTCCTAAAGAGCTTTTTTGTAATGAAATGTTGGCTTTTTGTAATGATCACGACTGGACCTATGTGGATATAAAAATACTTGGCGCCGAATCTGATACGTTCACTTTTGTAAGTGAGGCGCATGGATGTACCAGGTGGTTGGACCATTGTATTGTCACGAGTGCTGCACTGCCATCTATAAAGCGTGTATGGGTGGAACAGGATGTGCAGTGGTCTGACCACTTTCCACTTATTATTGAATGTGACCTGGGCCAGGTTAGTAGTAAAGAGGGGGTGATCCGTACACGGGCATCTAATAAGATTCTATGGGGCGAGCGCACGAATGAGCAAATTGAAAATTTTCATAAAAGGTGTCACTATCAACTGAGAGAAATTGATTTACCTGGAGAGCTCTCGGCTTGCTGTGATGGTATTTGTTACAATTTGGAACACAGGACCATACTGAGAAACATGTATGTAAAGTTAGTTTCTATCCTGTCTGAGGCTGCAGCCAGTTCTAATGAGCAAGGCGAGTCATGGAAGAGAGGTGGCTATGTTGCTGGTTGGAATAAGTATGTGGCAGGTTTTCACAGGGAAGCCAGGTTAAATTTTTTGACGTGGGTTCAAGCTGGGAAGCCTAATAATGGCCAACTGTATTCAGATGTGTGAGAGTAGAAAGGTTTTTAAAAAACAATTACAATGGTGTCAAGATAGACAGGATCAGATTAAAATGGATATTCTAGCGTCACACCACACTGCTAGAGATTTTAAAACGTTTTGGAAACACACGGACAAAATGAATGTAGTCTGGCTTCCCTGTGAGTGTAAATGGTATTGATGATCATACTATGATGGCTAACCTTTTTAAAGATTATTTTAAAGTGGAGCCACAGTCTGATTCTGACACAAGCCGATGTGACGATGCTGGGACTATCAACCAAGAGCGAGTTGTTAAATTTACTGCTCATGATGTGCAAAAAGTAATACTTGGTATGCAGAGGGGTAAATCTCCTGGGCATGATGGCCTCAGCATTGAGCATCTAAAGATTGCTGGTGCTCACCTGCCGCGTGTGCTCTCCATGTTTTATAATTTATGTTTATGTCACGGGTACTTACCTGAAGAGTCGACGAAAACAAATGTAGTACCGATTGTCAAGAATAAAACTGGTGATATGTCAGATAAGGAAAACTATCGGCCCATCTCGCTGGCCACTATAATGGCCAAGATGCTTGATAGCTTGCTTAACAACATTCTTCTGCAGCACATAAAGCTGAATGATGCCCAATTTGGGTTCAGGAGTCAACAAAGAGCGCAATCTTGTGTCTAAAGCAAGCTGTCGCGTACTACACGGAGAGGAAGACGCCGGTGTATGCGTGCTTCCTGGACCTGTCCAATGCCTTTGATAGGGTATTATATAATAAGCTGTGGGCCAAATTGGAAGGAGCGGGTGTGCCGACTGAAATCATCTCCGTGTTGCGCCAATGGTACACGTGTCAGAGGAACCAAGTTAGATAGGCTGGTGCGCTATCTGATGCATATAGCATGGAGTGTGGCGTGCGGCAGGGGGGGATAACCTCTCCTCTGTTATTCAATCTGTACGTTAATGACCTCATCGGCGAGCTCAGCAGTACTCATGTAGGTTGTTTTGTAGACGGAGTTAGCGTAAATAACATCAGTTATGCGGACGACATGGTACTGGTGGGACCGTCGGTGGGGGCGGTGCGTAAGATTGTATCAATCTGTGAGGCATACGCGGCGGATCATGGACTGAGGTATAACTCGAAGAAGAGCGAAATGCTCGTTTTCAAGAGTGGAAAGCGTGGTCCAGTACATGTTCCGCCTATTATGCTTAATGGTGCGGCTCTGCGGGTGGTGAGCAGTTTCAAGTATCTGGGGCACATTGTGACAGATGAGTTGCAAGATGACGCAGCCATAGAGAGGGAGCGCAGAGCATTGGCAGTCAGGGGGAGTATGGTTGGGCATACTGCCAATCGTTTTACTCGAGCAGTCTGTGGGTAACCTTTACTCGCCGGGCTACTAGTGCTCTGCGTGTCCAATACAACAACGTCTTCAGGATGCTGATGCGGCTGCCTCGCTATTGTAGTGCGACCGGAATATTTGCGGAGGTGCGAACGGACGGCTTTCATGCGGCTGCACGTAAGAAAGTAGCCTCCTTGTTGCAGCGCGTGCGAGGCAGTAGTAACAGTATCCTGCAGATGGTTGTATCTCGTGCGGATTGCCCTATCTAGAACAAATGGATGCATATTGTGATGGGTGTTGACTAACATAGCATAAGATCTTACTAACACAATGGGTAGTATAAATTGTAATAATTAAATTTAAGTTATTCCTCTGTATTTTATTTATTTGTCTGTATTTTATTTATTTGTCTGTATTTTATTTATTTGTCTGTATTTTTTCACTGTGTTTTTATCATTTGTATTTGTATGGATTAATTTTAATCTGAAATAAACTGATTAATAATAATAAAACCAACGTATCGTGGCAAAATAGCAATTGCTCAAAATAAGAAGAGTGATCTACAAGAATTAATACAAAAAAATATTATACAAAGATTTTATTGCAGTTTTTTCGACAGTATTTTAAATATTTAAATGGTACTTGTTCGAATTAAGCTATGTAATAATTAAATTATATATATTTTCAACACACGTGCTTGTAAAGTGGCTCTTATTGAACGGCTTTTAGTTTCATAATGCAGTGTATTAAACACGCGTGCTTTTTACTTTATATTACCACACTAGTGCGGTAATGTCCGCCTTATATAACTATTTACTAGTCAGAGATGTGCGCTTTTTTAATCTCATCAAATAGACTTCATGCTTTTTTATGCCTATCGTGTACATAAATAAAATATGATAAATTAACATAATATTTTATCAAATTATTTATTTTTGTCAAAAAATAACATTCTTTCGTGTTCTACATACAAATAACATACAAAATATTCAGTTTTTATGCTTTTAATACCTATTAGGCTGTTCGACGGCTTCGTGCCTCTGCCTCTCCTTATCGGAATAGGTAGAGCTGTTTTATGTACTTGCCATAGGTTAGAATAATATGGATATTCCCCGAGTCCCGGGATTTGGTTTTTAAGTAGTAAAATCATAAAAAAAACTATTCTCGCCTTCGGGACTAATGAAAGATTACACTTCCTTTCTGGCGAGTAAATATAAGAAGGACGGGATTAAGGATAGTATAATAAATAGATAAACTTGTGTAAGATGGCAACACTCCACGCTCCCCACCAAATCGGCCATACCTATAAATATGGGCCAGTTGGAGGGAATCGTCCCTTTTTTTCGCCATTGGACTTCGAAGAAGCAACATCTCGTCGCATCCTTGCGTTACGTCATTTGTGTGCCCGTTTTTATTTAAAATTATTTTCTTTGTAATTTTTGTGTTGTATGATTAAAATTATTTTTTTTAATGTTGTTAATGTTTTATTTATAAGATCAGAAGTGGGATCTGAAAGCCTTACCCGCTCGTATGCCAGCTCTGATTTTGTAAATTTACATTAGTAGTTCTATTCCTTATCGGGTAATTGTAGTTTTGAGGTTAAGTTGGGCACACAATGCCTTCTGATAGCAAGGATACCAAGAGGAAGAAGAGGCGTCGTCATACTCGGACACCCTCACCTCCTCGTGCGCTAAACGAGATTTTGAAGAGACTTCAAGATCTGGAGGAGCGGACACGTGGGAACGAGCTACGGCCTGCTTCGGTTGTGAGCTCGGAGCCTTGTCAAACCCCAGCCCCACCGAGCACGCTGCTACCAGCCATGGAGCCTGCCACAACACCTGCGCGCGCACCCCCAGTGCCTGCTGCCTCGACTCAAGGGTTTGCCGCCACACCGTCGCTGTCGGAGAACGATGCCAAAAGCGCAGCTGAACGCCTCATGGACGCCATCATATCATTCCCGGTGAGATCAAACCAATATTTTGTCTCTGATTTTGACCAGAGTGTTCATGATGTCGACACGTGGTGCGAGGAGGTTGACAAAGCTCGTTCTCACAACCGTTGGGAAGATAGTGAATGCCTTGCTCGCGTAGGTCGTTGCCTTAAGGGCGAAGCTCGCACCTGGCTTAGCGAATGGACTAGCACCATGCGAACTTGGTCCAATTTCAAGTTAGAGTTAAAAACTTTGTGCCCACGGTCTGTCAACGTCGCGAACATTCTGTATGATGTTATGTGTACCGAATCTGACAAGTATTCTACCTACGCCGAGTACGCGCGTAAATCTTTGCTAAAATTACGTATCGTTAAAGGCTTGAGCCCTGAGCTATTAACTGCAATCATTATACGGGGTATTACTGACCCACAGATTCATGCAACCGCCACAAACGCTAAGTTAACCCCTGAAAGTGTAGTGGAATACTTGTCAAACTTTGCAAAGTGTGTGCCTAACTCCAATAAGAAAAATAGTGCTCATAGTGCCAGCAATCGTAACGGTAATAGCCAGTTAAAACGCAAGACTTTTGACACCTCTAAATTTCGCTGCTATCACTGTAACGAAGTAGGGCATAAACGCGACTTTTGTCCCAAGCGACCTAAAACAGATTCGCAAATTAAACAATCTGAAAATAACGAAGGTAGTTCGTCATCAAAATCTCGACCTGATAAGTGTAGTTTTTGTAAAAAAATAGGTCATACGGAAAGTCAATGTTTTGCAAAAGAACGCGTTAGGAATAATAACACCGTCAATTTTTGTCGCGAAAACGAGGGTATGTGTAAAAATCCCGATGTTGTTACGGCTGTAATATCGAATATACCCATCGATGTACTTATTGACAGCGGTTCCGGCGTTTCTTTAATTATTTCCGATTTGATTAAATACTTTTCGTGTTGTATTAAACCAGCTTACCAATTATTGCGAGGTTTGAGTGGTATGGAAGTTATAGCGACGTCTATGGTTACGTTACCGATACAACTAAATAAAATTACTTTAGAAGTTGATTTTTATGTTGTGGAAAAAAAAACATTTAAGCGTGCCCGTTATTATTGGTACCGATGTTCTAAATAGAAAAGGTGTTGCGTACATACGTACTGGTGATACGCAGTGTATCGTTCACAGTAGTACATTTGTAAATAATATTACTCAGTTAGATTCGTCGTCGGTTTTAGCAAATGTATCAACGCCTGTTACTGGTAACATTAAAGAACAGTTGCTAAACGTATTAAATAAATACTCTGAGTATTTTTTAACGGGTACCGCTACCACTACAGTTAAAGATAGCGAAATGCAGATTAAGTTGACTAGTGATGTGCCAATATATTACCGACCATACAAGTTATCTCATGACGAGAAAATACGTGTTCGTGGTATTGTTAAGGACCTATTAGATAAAGGTATCATTCGCGAATCTGAGTCTGAGTACGCTAGCCCGATATTGCTCGTTAAAAAGAAAGACGGTTCAGATAGAATGGTAGTCGATTACAGAGCCTTGAATCAAATAACTGTCAAAGTTAGACATCCGCTCCCTTTAATCAACGATCATGTAGATATGCTTGGGAAGGCTAACTGCTTTAGTGCTATAGATATGGTTTCTGGCTTCCACCAGTTACGTGTAAGTGAGGACTCTATTCATAAGACTGCGTTCATCACACCTGAAGGGCATTACGAATATTGTAAAATGCCTTATGGTCTTGCCCAATGCCCCCGTTATTTACCAAAAAACTATCAGTAAAACTCTGAAACCTTTTATCGAATCGGGTAAAGTACTTGTGTACATAGATGACGTTCTTTTATTGACTAATACCATTAACGAGAACCTTATTTTGCTAGACGAAGTCCTAAAAACTTTAACAGAAGCCGGATTCTCTATAAATTTAAAAAAAATGTAACTTTCTAACCAAAGAAATCGAGTATCTGGGTAGGATAGTCAGTCAGGGTCAGGTTAGGCCGAGCGAAAACAAAATTGAGGCCTTGGTTAAGTCTCCAAAACCAAGTACTGTAAAGCAAGTTCGCCAATTCCTGGGCTTGGCTGGCTATTTTCGGCGGTACATACCCAGTTACTCAATTAAAACCGCTTGCATAGCAGCTTTAACCCGAAAGGGTGTAGTATTTAACTGGGGCAATGCACAAGAAAAAGCTAGGCAGGAAATTATTTCATATTTAACTAGCGAGCCTGTACTGGCGATATTCGATCCCGACTTACCTACTCAATTACATACTGACGCGAGTGCGATAGGTTATGGCGGTATATTGATGCAAATAAATAAAGACGGTCGTAAGCGAGTCGTTGCGTATTTTAGTAAATTGACGGTAGGTGCGGAGTCAAAATACCACAGTTACGAACTCGAGACCCTAGCTGTTGTAAAATCCTTGCAGCATTTTCGTCAATACCTCGTTGGTATACACTTTACAATAATAACCGACTGTAATGCATTAAAAATGACCCAGCGTAAAAAGGATCTTCAACCCAGAGTTGCGCGCTGGTGGATTTATATGCAAGATTTCGATTTTACTTTAGAATATCGTAAGGGTTGTTTAATGTCTCACGTAGATTATTTGAGTCGTAACCCAGTTTATGTCGTAAATGCCGTAAAGAAACCCCTTAATTGGGCGCAGGTAGCTCAGACAGGTGACGAGGAGACCTTGTTGTTGTTAGAAAAATTGAATAACGGTGAGTTAGATTCAAATCGCTATGTAAAACGTAATGATCTTTTATATTACAAGTATAGTGTTGAGGGCGAGCAGGAGCGTTACCTATGTTATGTCCCTAAGGCGTTTCGTTTGAGCTTGTTACGTGTATTCCACGACGAACATGAGCACTTAGGTATAGACAAAACTGTTGATTTGATTCTCAAGCATTTTTGGTTCCCGGGTTTGAGACGTTTTGTTTACAACACACTGTGTTGTATGTATATCGCATAAACAAGTGCCCCGTGCACCTTTACAGCCGATATCTTCATGGCAAAAGGCCCCGGTGCCGTTTGATACGGTGCATGCGGATGTGCTTGGACCGCTTAGAGAAAGTAAGGGTTTTAAGTACGTGCTAATAATAGTTGATGCGTACACGAAATATTGCTTGCTGTATGGCTTATACCGACAGGATTGTGACGAGTTAAAGCGTGTGATAACTCAAACGATATCCTTGTTTGGCACTTTTAAGCGACTGGTGTGCGATCGCAGTCGAATGTTTGACAACCATAATTTCATACATTGGTTAGCAGATTTCGGTATTGAAGTGCACTTCATAACGCCTGAAATGCACCAGGAGAACGGTCAAGTCAAACGGTATTGTCGCACTGTGTTAAATATGGTTAGAACTGAAGTCAATAATAACGAAAAAGAATGGTCAGAAATTTTGTGGAAATTACAGCTAGTACTAAATATTACCAAACATAAAACAACACAGTATTCAGCGTTAAGCCTTTTGGTTGGCACGAAGTCCACAACGCCCGTAATAAATTCTTTAATAAGGGATGTAACGCTTGAGGGCTCAAACCCAAACCGTGAAGCGATCCGCGAGCTACGTAGGCAGCGCGCGGATGAACTAATAAATCAAAATAAAAATAAACAAGACGCATATGTTAATAAGAATAGAAGCCCTCCTAAGAAGTTCAATGTTAATGACTTGGTATTTGTTATAAAAAGATCTCAAAGTATTGGCAAATTAGATTGTGGTATGCGGGGCCCGTACAGGGTTGTGAAAGTTTTACCTAACGATAGGTACGAACTGAAATTATTAGCTGGCTCTTATGGAAAAACTAGTCAAGCAGCTGCTGGGTACATGGTGTTGTGGCGTGGTGAATGGACACCCGACACGTGTGCTGGTTTCTTTGAAAGTTAGTTGAGAACTTTCTTTGATTTTTTTTTTTGTTGTATGCACTCAGCTTCTGCTTACACTTTAGATATACCTATGTACCAAACATTCACAAGTCGCACGGTTTTGTTTGATTGTGTTCTTGGAATAGACTCGTGTGGTCCTGAGTGGACATGTTTTTGAGTTGACCTCGACACAGGTGGACTGTGAGTCTATACTATTGAGAGTTAGGCCCGCAGATATGGTAACGAGGTTGATGTCGGTGGGGCCCAGGCTGACTATAGACCGAGTGTAATTCCTGAGTAGGTCTCGTGGATTGACCTGCTGTAACCAATGTAAATCCTGATTGCGCATGGTATTTGGTGTGGGAATATGACCCGAGTAAATCCTACTGATGGTGTCGAGTCGTTAGTGTACGACTGTTTGATTATTGTGTGCATTATGGTAGTGTTGTTCGGTACATAGGTGCTATTTTGCAATTTGATGTACTAACTTTGAATAAAATAAAATACGTGAGCTTAACGTGTACTGTGTGTGGTTACAGGTTGCGATGGAGACCAAGACGTTGTCGACTGTAACGACACTGATGCTGGACCGTCATTGAGGGCTGGCGAGGGCTGCGAGGACGCTGCCTTGTCAGGAGAGGCCGTGTAAGATGGCAACACTCCACGCTCCCCACCAAATCGGCCATACCTATAAATATGGGCCAGTTGGAGGGAATCGCCCCTTTTTTTCGCCATTGGACTTCGAAGAAGCAACATCTCGTCGCATCCTTGCGTTACGTCATTTGTGTGCCCGTTTTTATTTAAAATTATTTTCTTTGTAATTTTTGTGTTTTATGATTAAAATTATTTTTTTTAATGTTGTTAATGTTTTATTTATAAGACTTGATTCATTAAACCACATATATTTTTTTACGTAATAATTTCTTATTCAAGAATCGACAATCATTTAAACATTTTTAGTCTGAAGTTGTACAAAAACATATTACCATACAAATTATTTGTTCCTCAGAAAATCAAAACATTATCATTATCATTATCAATTTGTATTTACAATAAAATCTTAATTAAAATAATCAATACGCTTCAACAATAATTCATTTATTTAAACAAAAAATGTCATTGGTCTGGTTCGTCTTCAGCTTCACTAGAAGACTGAGTATGACCAGAGTTAAAATAAATCACCATTATTTTTTCTAAATTATCTAATTTTAATCTATTTCTTTTTACATCTAACACCCAATTATATGTGGAAAACGAGCGCTCGACATCTGTTGATGTTATACTCATCCTGCTCTGACCATTGCTTGTGGTGTTGTTCGCTGCACGTACGGCAAAATGATCGATTTACGACGACAAAAATATTTAGAACGAAAATTTGTTACATTTAATTATTTGAACATATTTTTGAGTGGCTATTACCTATACTAAGCAGTTTGACGTTTTCTAACTCAACCTACGGACCTATAAGTACTGTTTTTTTTTAATATATTGAAATTATATTTCAATATTTAATTTTTGGATTGAAATAAAACAACTCAAAATAAATCGTAAACTTTGTATTATTTAAAAAAAAAACATTATTGATCATCTTCGTCATCGTCTTCCTCATTCTGATCGTTATCGTTACCTAAATATGTTGGCATCGTGAGCATATTCATAATGGTATCATTAAAACCTTTCATTCGTTTTTTTTTCACTGATCGATGTTGACTTATCAAGGGATCAGAGTTAATACATAGCCAGTGTAAAATGTCCGCAGTTTTTCGTGAGTGCATGAGTCGTATGTTTTTATATTCTTTTTGAGAGGCTTCCAATACGTCCTCGGATAGCTGACCCACAGGCAGAGGTAGCCGACTTATGATGTCGCTGCTGTGGATAAGTAGTTTATGTACTGACGCACTCATCTTGTACCATCCATACAGTTCAATGCATTTTTTTGCTGTTTCCGTGCAATATGGTTTGAAAGTGTTTACGTTGATGTAATGGCAACTGGAAATTGTCTTTAAAATATTTGAAAACCTTTCAATCAATTCTTTATCGATTCCAGTAATTTCAGCAACTATCTCTGAATTTTCTAAAAATTTCCTGCCGTGTTGCCGTCATTTGTGTTTCCACCTCCTTGCTTAGGTTGGTCCACTACTGAACTCATCTTCTCGTAAAACAGCTCCGTTATATTTTTCTTCTTCTCTTTTACTTGATTCTTCAATGTAGTACCTCTAGCTTTCCATTGTTTAATATCAATTTTATATGCTATATGCAGAAGATATTCGAAACACCTTAGATAGGCATGTAAAATAGATATGCCATACTTATAGGCAGAAACATGGCAGGATCGTTGTAAGACCTTATCCAAGTTGTTTATGTCCTTCGGAGTTACCTTACAAATGTTGCATGCCTAAGACGATGCAGTTTGTGTAAGGACATTGCATGTTTTGCCATCCATCATTGTACAAATTGGAATACGATTAAAGGTGATTAATTTTTCTTGGAGGCTTATTGTTGTTGATGTAACAGCTCGCAGCTGTTGTTCAGTAGCATCGAATTCTTGTTTTATGGTCTGATTTGTTTCTTTAATTAACTTGAAACCAATAGGGCGACACCACTTTGTCGATGATGGGCTCGGGTTTTTCAAAATATTTTTTTTTCTTCTACATGGAATATAGACACTTCGAGAGGAACAATAGTGCTTAATATAATATTCGAATCGGAGTACTTTGGACTATCTGCGAAGTGCTGTTTATAAATGCTGTGCCCGCCACTACCATCCAGCCCCCACTTATAGTAGACATCAATTTCGAATACTTCTGGAGGAAGATGAAGAGAAATAACTTCTTGTTGCACTTCGAATAATCTTCGGACTGTGTGATCAAGTAAGTTTTGCATAGGAATCCTGGCTTCGATCTCCGAAACAGTAATATTTTCGGGATAGCAAGTTTGCTTTATCTGGAAGATTTGATTATACGCAGGGAATATATTAGCACCTCTAGCTTTAGCTCCTCTTTGTACTTTTATATAGTCTTCCTTTGTCATGCTGGTGTCAACAATAAGAGCTAGCGCTTCCACAGGTGTGTATGGTGTGCAGGAGGGCTTGTTGTTTTTTGACTGCTGCATTCGTTTCAAACTTCTTGGTGACGACTCTAGGGCTAATTTCATCACTTTAGCAGCTTTGCGTTTTCCCGATACAACTAAACTAGATTCAGTTGCAATTGAAAGTTGTTCCGGAGAAAGACCTTTCACAAGATTTTGCACAGATCTTTATTTAGAACGCAGCGATGAGACCCCAAAATCCTTCTTTGGTCGTCCTGAAACCGGTTTCTTACTAGGTGTCTGTTGGTCTCCTTGTATGTTCGGAATTTTGAAGTCCTCATTCAACCAATCGTGGTGATTTTTAATCAGTCGGTCATGGATGCGATGGCATTGTTTCCATTTTGCAAATAACTTTGCCACAAACACTTTAATTTTCAATTTGACCGATTTTTCAAAGTCTTCACCATAATTTACAATGTTTAATTTGTTCAAAATATACTTAAGTAAATGTTCAATGCATTTAGACAAAGACAATTTAAAAAAACTCACTTTTTAAAACAAAATACAATTCTAGTCTTTTAATAGTTCGTATTTCCACGTTATCATTTCGACTACCTGAAACAAAAACAACAAATACTCAGAGATGTGCATATACGTGCAGCTAAAACCAGTTTCATCGTAATAACAACAATCAGAGTTATTTATAATAAACTAATTGAAACTGGTACTCGTTGGAACTTTTTAGAAAAGCTTCCACGAAATGTTTTTCTACAGCAAAACAAAATTATTTTAAGTCTATCGATATATTTAGATTATTTTCTATGTTTAAAGTGTTGAAAGAACTCAATAATAGGTTTAAAATGAAGTACTTACTACACGGCAATGGATCCATATTAAAAAACAAGATTTCACTTCAAAACAACTGCACATCGACACAACGTATTCGCACCGAGCTTAGTAGAATACTGGCGGCACGCCTAACAATAAGCGAAGAGTCGAACAATAGCGGCTTTTGTAAACGGGTCTCGCTCGCAAATAAAAAATCTGTGTTGATTTTTGACCATTGAAGGGTAGAGAGCACTAAACGTATGTAATTAGCGTATTTCAATGATTTTGTTTTAAATGCTTTTGTCGTCGTAAATCGATCGTTTTGCCGTACGTGCGCTGGTGCGTTTCCTTACCAGAGTGCGTATGTACCCGAAGGGGAGTGGCACGATGGGTTCAGGTCCCACTGGTGCCATGCTCGACCCCCTCCTGGCAAGTTCGTCGGCTGCGTCATTTCCTAACGAACCGCTGTGTCCCTTGATCCATAGAATGGTTATGTTATTATGGCTACCCACCTGGTTAAGGCGCTGGTGGCACTCGTATATTAGCCCAGAATCAACTGTGTGACTGTTTAGCGCTTGCAGGACAGCCATGCTGTCTGAGAGTATACGGATCGAGTGATCCTTAACTTCCCTGGCCATGATGGCTGCAGCCGCCAAAGAAACACCCATGCATTCGGCCTGGAACACTGTGTTATGGACACCCAATGGTGTGGCTATGTGCATGTTGAAGTCCTCCGAGAAGATTCCAGCACCTGTACCACTACCTGTTTTGGATCCATCCGTAAAGATGCGCAGCTCTGCGGGGCACAAACCCTTACATCGGTGATCCTCGTGGAGTTGGATCCTGTATTTTTATCAAAGATAAATTGTTTGGGTACCCGGTCATTTATGGCTTTCGTAATGGGGAACTCCTTGTTGAGTCCCTCAAGCAGCACGGTGTGTGGTGTATCCCTCTTACCCCAGAGATTCAGTGTATTAAGACGTACCGCCGCCATTGTTGCTTCCTGCTGTATAAACAGGTGGAGCGGTGGTAAACTCAACATGGCTTCGATTGCTGCAGTCGGAGTAGTCCTCATGCAACCCGTAGTCGCCATGCAGGCTAGTCTTTGCATGCGTTGCAGTTTGTTGGAGGCTGTAACTAACTTGGTTCGGGGCCACCAGACCACGGCCCCGTAGGTGATCATGGGGCGGATCACAGTGGTGTTAAGCCATAGTATAATTTTGGGGGATAGGCCCCACTTCTTACCTATCATTCTCCTGCACTGCCAGAAGGTGATGCAGGCCCTGTTTAGTTTATTGTCTAAATGACTACTCTAGTTTAACTTACTGTCTAAAGTAACCCCGAGGTACTTGACTTCGTTGACCAGCTGGAGTTCTGTATTGAACAGTTTTGGTAGGCGGAAAGGGCCTAATGCTCGCTTGTGGGTAAACAAATTCAAATTCAAATTCATTTATTTCGTGAACACAGGGTACATAGAGAAGGTGTTATAATACATAAGGTCCGAGCTGTGCCCCGCCAAAAGGCATACAAAATATCAAAGGTACAACACTAATCAAAATTAAAAAAAATATTTAGTATGTCACATAACATGAGACCAAATTGGATTTAGGTAACAGGTATTATAATTAAAATTTGTCACTTAAATATTCGTCAACAGAATAATACACCTTGTCATTTAACAATTTCAGTAGATTTCTTTTAAATTCGTTAATGTTAATACTTGCGATAACTTGTCCTGGTAACTTATTATATAGTTTTTGAGCCATTGCATAAAAGCTTTTGTTACTGGTTTTTGTAGCTGGATTTGAAACATGACCAGTTCAGTTTTAGTGGGGTTCACTGATAGGTCAAATTCCCTGCACCATCTTTCTACGATACGTAGCGCTTGCTGACTGAGGTTGCAGATAGTTCCTGTCACCTTCCCCGATACAAGGATTGCGAGGTCGTCTGCATACCCTACTGTATGAAAGCGTTTGGCGTTGAGTCTGGTGATGAGGTCATTAATAACCAAATTCGAAATTTAACAAAATCGGTCGGCGAGCAATGGGTAGCTCGCCGACCGGTAAGGACCAAGCCCGAGTCGACGGCGCGTCGTGTTCCACGCGCGCCTCAAAGAGATGTCAGCACTATTGACGGGGTCCGCTAGGGCCGATGCCAGCTAGGGTTGCGGGATGTTCGAAAGAGTTACCGTGGCCCCGGCACAGGCAACAGAAGGAACACGGGTGGGTTTTAGTCAGTAAAAGTCTGACACGCCCTCCCGCTCCGCCCAGAGCGGGAGAAGTCATTTGATGATTTCCCATCCACAAAAAAAAAAAAAAAAGTCGATCGTAAATTCTTACGAAATACACACTGTTTACTAGCTCTGTTCGTAGCCATTCTAAAAAACCCCAAGTGTCTACTCATTTCTAAGAACTCAAGCCGCTACCGCTTTTTTTGTTTACAAACACGTGGCGGGACCACTCGCCGGCCGGCCGATGACTAATGCCGCCTGCACGCTACTTCTTTTGTCTGGCGAGCGCATGGCACACAAGCGGTTAGTGAAGCGAATTTATGTGACAAAATTTCGTCATTCACATCATTTTTCGATAATTTTCCTTCATATTCTCTGAGGATGTCAATGTCAGGATTCCTATCCATAACTTTTTCAATTTTGTTTTTTATTCTATCAGAATTACATTCATTTAAAGCAGCTCTGACTTATCAAGAGCCGAAAACGAGTCACTTAATGCTAAATTTTGTTTCTGCAACTCTTTTAATGAAAATAAAATAATCGCATAATGATTTTCTATATATACTAATTGATTCCGTAGATTTTTCCGGAATATTTTTCGCATAACGTATTACCATTGAATCAGAGCTGTTTAATCTAGAAATAACATTTATTATTTCTTCATAATATTTTGCATAATACGATGCAGCTTCGAGCCAAGTGCCCCGTCTAATTATCACTGGTTGTGGGGGAAGAGGTAAGTTACGTACGTACATACGAATCTTTCAATACTTTTATTCTGCGAGGGGCTTTTAAAAATATTTTTTTCACATTGGATATTAGCATATCTACATCATTGTACTCTAACCGTATATGTTCTGATACGCGATGAAGAGCGTGTGCCAAACAGGTGACATATTTTAATTGAGGTAAAAAAAAAAAATTTCGACCCGCAGACAACATGTATGCAACACTATCAGTACATAATATTAACACATTATTAACTTTTCTTTCAAAGTTGTCTTGCCAAATATTTTCCAAACACTATTACAAAATTTGAAATAGTTTGGCCACTAACCACCTCGAGCATTTTACATGCAATTAAATAAGGTCGACCAGAAAAATTTTCATTTAATGGCTTTAATATGAAATGCACAATATAACGACCTAAAAAGTCAATTGTCTCATCTAATGATATCCAAAGTTTCTCATCTTTAACGTTTTCATACATGGAGGCAATTTTATTTTTATAAAATTTGTCCAAATACACCTTTCGTAATAGCGACTCGTCTGGCACTTTTTTGTTATTGCAATTACAACAACAAACACCACACACGTATTTTTGAAAAAAATCTTTGAAGACATTATTTTTTATTTGCGACCAGGGATGTTACAAAGAATTAAAAACTGAATAAGGTCAAAATAAAATTCTTCTTATTTATTTATTTATTTATTTATTACACCCTGGAGGACTTACAGCTTAAACTAACTAAAAATAGAAGCCAACATAAACTACGGAAAGCCAATTACAAATCCTCACGTATAGTGACAGACTTACAATTACAAATCCTCACGTATAGTGACAGACTTAAAATTAAGAAGTGAGCATATCAAAATTTTCACAGTGATTACAGCTTATTAAAATTATACAGTTTATTAAACAAGTTAATTGCAAGGATCAACGAGTATTAACTAGAAACCTTTAGTTAACAAAAATAAGTACTAAATGATAAAAATATTATAAACATTTCCGAAAACTAGGGATACAATTAAAATGCTACTTAAAAAACTTGAGGCTTATGCGTCCTCTGGCCGACGCCACGCTAGTCGTGAAGGGATCAAAGTCATACTGCTTACATATATTATTGAACTGTCTACCTGCTCGTATAATAAAACTATTCTGTCTGTAATTTGATGATGCTAGAGGCACACGTAAGGGTGGGTTATTGCGGAATAATTTTTGCGGTACATTAAAGTGAAATTTAGATAGAAGTTCGGGGCTGTCAATATTGTTATTGAAGATTTTTAATACGTACAGAAAGTCGGCAATCTCACGTCGATCTTTGAGAGGTAATAAATGATATTTCTTACAGAGTCGAAGATAATCGATGGAGTGATAAGGAATTTTTTGATGAAAACAAAGATATTTAATGAAACGTCTTTGGATGTTTTCTATGCGGTCGATGTACTTGTGGTAACGTGGGTTCCATATCTGAGACGCATACTCAAGCTGACTTCTAACAAAGGTGCAATAAAAAATTTTTAGTGTTTTAGCGTTATTAAAGCACTTAGAGAGATGCATAATAAACCCAAGCAATTTAGAGGCTTTTTTGATAATAGTGTCAATGTGGGTGTCAAAAACTAATTTACTATCTTGATGAACACCTAAGTCACGAATGGTATCACACCTTGGCAAAGTCTGGCCCGATAAGATGTAAATGGTGACTAGAGCGGCACGTTTCCTAGTGTAAGTAATTACTGAACACTTAGATGGATTCAGATCGAGTTTATTAGCCCTACAGTAGTCTTCAAGACAGTATAGATCAGCCTGAAGTGCTAATCCATCTTCAACCGATGATATTTTGGCAAAGATTTTCATGTCATCGGCGAAACACAGCAATTTGGATGATTGCAGGCACAGATCGATGTCGTTCACATAGATCACAAATAAAAAGGGCCCAAGTAACGAACCTTGAGGCACTCCGCTAGGCACTGAGACCCAACTGGATATGTAATTATTGATCACTACAGCCTGCGATCTGTTATTAATATATGAGGAAAACCACCTCAAGAGGTCCCCACGAATACCTATAGAGCTTAGCTTCTTGATCGAAGTGTCGTGATCAATACGATCGAATGCTTTGCTATAATCAGTGTAAACCACATCGACCTGGCTACCATCATCCATAGCCTTTGTAATAAAATCATTAAACAAAATCAGATTAGAAGTTGTAGACCGTCCCCTCAAAAAACCATGCTGGAAGGAGCTAAGCGAAGGCGCAAGAGCAGGGTATAACTGATTATAGATAATACGCTCAAATAATTTAGCTATAATGCACAATTTAGATATGGGCCTATAGTTAGTAACTTCAGTTTTAGACCCCTTCTTATGGACCGGTGTAATAAACGCAGATTTCCACACTCTGGGGACAACACCTTGAGATAAGGATTTGGAAAACAGAATAGAGATAGGTAATGCAATAGAAGTAGCACATTCAATAAGAAATTAAGACGATATTTTATCAGGACCAGCTCCTTTGGATGGGTCTAGACTGCGGAGTAGGTCGGTCACAACATCAATTTTGATTTCAATGTTAGAAATATCAGAGGGAGCTACAGTAGTGTTTGAAGAGGAAACAGGGGCTATGTTGGGACTATTCGTTGAGCTGGGCTCGAGAAAGGTTGAAAGGAAATAAGAGGAAAAAGCCTCACAAATGGAATCACCAGTGAGTAATAATTCATTATTGTATTTTAGTGTACTAGGCATAGCGTTAGAGTTGCAACGATTTTTAACAAATGTCCAAAAATATTTAGGGTTATTTTTAATAGATGTTTCAGTTTGATTAAGGTAACAGTTATAGCATGAGGCTTCCATAGTCCTGACTCTTTCCCGTAAGTGTTTATAAGATAATTCGTCGGATTTATTACCATAAGTCTTGAATTTTTTAAGATATTTGTATTTTTCCTTGATGGTTCGAATGAGCGATTTACTGAACCAGATGGGGTAAGTATTATTACGAATAAGCTTCTGCGGTACATACTTATTTAGTAAATCTTCTATAGTATCCATAAAGTACGAAACTGAGCCGTCGAGAGATCGAGACGAAAACTGTTGTTCCCAATTGACTGCAAGAATTTCTTTATTAATAGATACAAAATCGGCTTTGCTATAAACATATCTTAGCCGCGGTGCATGGTCCAAGGAAGGCATTTCAAACAAGTCGATATTGACTAACAAGGCGGGATGATAGGTGTATAACCTCGTTAGTACTGTGTCGACTATGTTGAAAATACCCTAGGCACACTGTTTTATTTAATTAGTTCTCGGTGCCTCGATAGATGGCGTTGTACCAATATTAGACCACGCGGTGTTAAGATTCTCCGACGAATATATAAGGATCATATGGACTTAGAATAATGCCCTTTTTTCAAGCTGCGAAATATACCGTTGGAACAGGGTTGCTGTGTTTTATTCAAAGGCTCCCCTGATTCCATACGAAGCCCTGTGCTGACCCTGGCTGGACATCATCAGGTCGTACATGGTCCTTCGAAGCCGGATACACCAGTATCTGGGCACCTTTTTTTTTTTTTTTTTTTTTAAATGAGTATTATACCGCGGACATGGGGGTCCGCGCCTTTATTTAATAGTTTTTTTTTTAAATTGTGTACAGTTTTCTGAGATGTTTCAGTTAAAAGTACAGTGGATTTCATTTATTACGACCTTGGTTGTAGCGACCATTTACCTATAGCGACGTTAAATCTAAGTCCCTTGAATTTAAAGCATACTTTAGTACAAAATTCATGTGGCTATAGCGACTTTGGATGTAACGCTGAGTTCGGGTGTAGCGACTGTTTTTAATGAATCATTTGTAACAAATTCCTAGAAATCCCATGCAGATATTGCGACCGGAGTCGGCCGCCAAAGACACAAAGATTTTTTTCTTTCACAAACATTTCTTATCTTTTGTTTACATCCATTGCACACAGATGGTCAGCAAGTGTGGAGACCTTTACCTTTTGTTTATAGATATCAACTAAGTAGGTAGGGGAAGCGTGTACGTTTCGGAGCTTTTATGGTTCAGTTACAAAGTGATATTCTGAGTAGCAACTGGGTTTAGTAAACTTTTGAATAAGTATGGCTGCTAGACGCACATTCACTGTTAAAGAAAAGGCGGAAATCATTTCAAAATTGAAAAACGGTGAAAACAATGCTGATTTGTGCAAAGAGTACAAAGTTTCCCATTCAACAGTATCTACGATGTGGAAAAACCGTGATAAAATATTAGAATGCTTTGAATCCAAATCCTTAAAAATTAAGAAAAACCGCAAACCGACGCATCAAGATATCGAAAATGCCCTTCTAATGTGGTTCAAAGCCCAAAGAAGCCAAAACGTACCTTTGAGCGGTGGTCTGCTGCAAGAAAAGGCTAATCAATTTGGCAGACTGTTTGGAAAAATGGATTTTGAGTGTTCGGAAAGCTGGATATACCGATTTCGTCAACGACACGATATTGTAGTAGGCAAAGTTTGTGGAGAAGCCGCTAGTGTATCGCAAAGTGACTGTGACAACTGGCTAAAAACAGTTTTCCCAAAATTGACTGAAGGTTATACTGATAGCCAAATATGGAACGCTGACGAGACAGGTTTGTTTTTTAAGTTAACTCCTGACAAAACCTTGAAATTTAAAGGGGAAAAGTGCGTTGGTGGAAAATTATCAAAAGATAGAATCACCGTGCTTGTTGCATCAAGTATGGCAGGGGAAAAAAGAAAATTATTGGTCATAGGCAAGGCAAAAAAACCCAGATGTTTCAAAAATGTTAAATCTTTGCCAGTTGATTACGAAGCAAACAAAAAGGCCTGGATGACTTCAGAGATTTTCGAAAAAGTTCTACGCAAATGGGACTCCCAGTTAAGAAATAACAAAAAGAAGATCATTTTATTTATTGACAATTGCCCAGCTCATCCTAAAATAGAGAATTTGACCAACATAAAACTGGCATTTTTACCACCAAACACTACATCAGTGATTCAACCGATTGATCAAGGGATAATTAAAACCCTCAAAAGTCATTATAGGAAGATTTTAGTACAGAAAATGATGAACGACATTGAAAACTCGGCAGGCCCGTTTTCCGTTAATATTTTAGATGCCATTGAAATGGTAACTACGGCATGGGCTCGGGTGACTCCAGATACGATCAAAAAGTGTTTTCTACACGCTGGGTTCCGTAAATCTTCGGCTATCACAACAATTGACGACGACTCCGATGATGAATTGGACATACCATTGGCACAACTGACTACAGTATCATCAAGCGGAACAAATGTTGCGGACTGGGCAACATATGTTGATATTGACAGTCAACTTATCACTACTAGCGATTTGTCCGATAGTGAAATTGTTGAAACTGTTGTTCCATCACATACGACGCAAGATGAGGAAAATGAGGAGGAAGAAGAAGATTGCAAGGAAGGTGAGATTCCTACAACTAAGGATGTGTTAGGTGTTGTAACAAAGCTTAAAAGATACTGTTTATTTGGTGATGGAAAGGATATTATAGATATTGAAGAAGTAATGAAAATAGAATACACCCTACAGCGTACATCATCATCATCATCTGCCTAGCCTTTTCCCAACTATATTGGGGTCGGCTTCCAGTCAAACCGGATGCAGCTGAATACCAGTATTTTACATGGAGCGACTGCCTATCTGACCTCCACAACCCAGTTAATGGGTAATACGATACCCCTTGGTAAGACTGGTTGTCAGACTCGGGCTTCTGACGACCCGTAACGACTGTCAAAGATACACGAATGACAGCCGGGACCAACGGCTTAACGTGCTTTCCGAGGCACGGAAGCGTACACTAGCACAAAAAAATAAATTGAAGCAAACTAATATTACACATTTTTTTAAATGTAGGTACCGGTGAATAACTATGTGTGCAAATATTTTCAATAATAAATGAATATAAACTACACATGTGTACGTGTCTGTATCTCTTTACCTTTGCCTGTAACGACTTCCGGATATAACGACGAAAATAGAGTGGTCCCTTCATTGTCGTTATACCCGAAATCCACCTCCTACATCGGACAACTTAAATCTAAATCTTAATGATCTACTTAAACCTACGTGAGTCCATCTGTATATATATATATTTTTTTTTTTTTTTTCTTTTTATTGACATGCATATGTTAGTATATATTTTTTTTTTTTTTTTTTTTTTTATGTTAATTAATAAGTACACAGGCATTACTTTATAATTTTCTACTTACTATTAAATTACAAATTTTTTACTTAAAGTTAACACTATACGGGGACATTACATACATACGTTACAGCTACAGGGACATTATTTATTAACTGCATGGCAGTGCGAGCCGACCAGCCCCGGCCGACGGCGTCCGTTCACGGGCATGACGTGTACATCCGCGCCGTTCAGCTCAACCATATTTTAGGGAACTCAACGACCGGATACACAGCGCCACCCTCGGCGGGACTTTTGTGTGAGTATGACAGAATCGCTCTGCCATGCAGTTTTACATGATTATTATTATTACTAGTACTAAAATACAGGTCTACAATATATATATTTTTTTATTATTATTATTATTACTAATTTAATTTACAGTTATACTTTACAATGGTTAGGGACGTTAGTTCTGGGTTAGTTTTGGGGTTGGGAATGGGACGTGTTTGGTGGAGGTTATGTAAGGCGGGGTGTTCTGACCAGGGATTTCGCTAAGCCGAGTAGTGCTTCCACGACTGCCGCGTCTCGATGCTGCATGGCTGTCTTAAGGTTGTAGTCGACGACCATTTTGGTAGACGCGTCCATCGCCCTCTTTACAAAGCGGCCTGTGGCGTCATCGGCGTCGTCGGAGTAGTAGACGCAACTGACTGTGTGTCTCGACACCGCCACTACCGCGTGGGAGACGCTGTCGTGGAGTTGGAGCCTCCTGGACTTGGTGTTGATGATTATGCCGCTGTCGTAGGTCAACCCCTGAGCCTCGTGTATGGTCAACATGCGCGACCCTTCACCGGACCCGTATCCCTGGCTCACAAGAGTGGCTTTCTCCTCTTGTGTATAAACCAGGAACAGGGTATTTTTTGCGGTGCTCGGTATCTGCGCTCCTGTATAACCAACCACTTTCAGGGAGTGGACCCGCGACAGCGTCGCCTTGGAGGAGTATATACCGGAGTATATCTCACTCAGTGCAAAGGCCACATCCATCGGATTGCGGTGTGTGCAACTCAACTCCTGGGTGATGCCAGCCACCAGATTTGGACGGGTATACCTTAACGGGAATAGGTTCTCTCTGTCCAAAAATGGAAGCTGGTTTACATCTCCGATGAGGACAATCTCGCTCGCTCCGGACAACTTCGCCGCCATAACTATGGCCCCAAAGTGGTTCATGAGAGCCTCGTCTACCGTGAGACGGTAGCATTTGTCTTGGCTCCCGAACCCGTTGGCTAAGATTGAGGCCATAGTGCGCACCTTTTTCTTTACTTGATCTCCTAAGCGGTGCGCGAGCTTCTCCCTCAGATCTTTGGCAGCTTCAGTTGTCGTGGTGACTACGACGTCCTTGTCCTCATCGAAGTGCTTTACCACCCAGGTTGTCTTGCCGCAACCCGGAACCCCGTTGACCCACCTGATATTGGGTACCGCCCAATTCTCCCGCGATGCTGGGATATCTGAGGTCCCCAAAATGGACTGTGCCATTTCAAGGATCCTATCGTCCAGCATGATCTTGGTGAATTTTGCGGTAACCACTATCGGGTCGTCGTTTGGCACGCTGAATCTGGGCACCTTAGCGGTGGTGCACTTTTTGCGTGACTGAGTCGGGGGGGTCTTCCGAGCAAGCAGACCAGCTCGTGAGGAGCTGCTGCATCAGGAGCCAGGGTTTGGTGGTGAATCCTGCCTTGGACTTCAAGACAGGCGCTGGCGCTGTCAGGATATTGGACCCGGAAGCCACCTGAAGAATCGAGGGTGACCAGGTGGAGTGACGTCACGAAGTTGGTGCAATCGTGAGTGAAACAAGTGAAAGAAACGAGTGTTTGAACAATTTAAATTGGTGACTGTCAAAGTGACATTTACTGTCACTGTCAAATAGTGACGGCAGTCATTTCCAAAAGTGACGTTGACAGTGACACGAACTGTCACTGTCATTCAAAGTGACGTTGACAGTGACGCGGACTGTCATTCGAAGTGACGTTGACAGTGACGCGGACTGTCATTCGAAGTGACGTTGACAGTGACGCGGACTGTCATTCGAAGTGACGTTAATTGTCATCGGTGTTACCATTCTACAAATTTTATGAAAACGTTCCAGAGACTTTACACTTTAAGATATTTAACAAAATTGGTTTAGCCTTGAGTCCTTTGCCTTCCTTTACAGTTAGTTTAGTTGTTAGCTGAACAGATAATTAATTTTATCCTTGTTTATTTATTTTGTTTTTTTTCTTCGCCTAGTTGTTTGTTATTTTTTAAGATGGAATCCAAATTGTTACTTCAAAGTGACAATTTGAATAACATTGTTAAAGCCAGACGTAACTTTAAAAAGTCTCCTAAGGAAAGGATCACGGATGTTTACGTTCAAGTGAGATTAGAAGCATTAGAAAAATTATGGGATGTATTTACTAATACCCACAAAACGTTAATCGAAAAATTTGGTTCTCAGTTCAGTGATCACGAATATTTAAAAAACGATATGTATGATGAAGCTGAAGAATGTTATCTAGAATATAAAACAGAATTAAAATCTGTTTTGCTATTATTTGGTAAAAAATCCAAAGATGAAAACGTATGCGCTGAGACTCCACAGGATGAAACAAAATGTCAGACTGTTCAATTACCAAAAATAGTTATCCCTAAATTCTCTGGAAATTATGAAGAATGGGTTTGTTTCCGAGATTTGTTTATTTCCTTAGTACATAATAATTCAAAATTGAGTAGTGTACAAAAAATTCATTATTTGAAAAGTTACTTGACCGGTGAAGCCGAACAATTAATAAGGCAAATACCGATTGCAGACGACAACTACGAAAGATGTTGGTTGTTATTAAAAAGTAGGTATAATAATAAACGGTATCTATCTCACAACATAATAAGGCGACTTCTTAGTCAGAACAACATTACTGCAGAATCAGCATATCACTTAAAGGAATTAGTAGACACTACCAGTGACTGCTTAAGTGGGTTGGCAAACCTCGGAATAGATGTAGCAAATTGGGATATAATAATTATTCACATTTTAACTTTAAAATTGGACTTGGAATCGAGAAAGCAATGGGAGTTTGAATTCAGTAGTAGCAACAGTTCCGATGACTTGCCGACTTACCAGCAATTTAAGGAGTTTCTAACAAATAGATACAGGGCCCTAGAGTTTATTGACAATAAACCTTCAGCAAACAGAACTAACAACAATAATAATTCCAAATTGAAATCATTACATGTATCCGAAGTTGTCTGTTCGTTTTGTTCTGAAGATACACATAGGTTAAGTAGCTGTAAGAAATTTTCTCGTGAATTAGTGGACAAACGTCGCGATTTCGTCACTACAAAAAAGTTATGCTTTAACTGCTTGGGCAATAACCATACTGCGAGGGTTTGTCGCATTAGTACCAAATGTAAATTATGCCATCGTCGTCACCACACACTATTACACCCAAAGAACTCAGATACGCCTGAGACCACTGATGTCAATTCAAACCGGGAATCGGGCAAAAGCGTTTCGCAGCAGGAGCCGGAATCTCCTAAGGCAAGGGGTTCTGCTGAAAAAACAGAGAACCAAACGTCGGTAGTTAGCTGTTTTTCGACAGGTAAAATTTGTAAACAGGTTTTGCTAGCGACGGCGCTAGTCAAGGCAGAGTCGAAATTCGGTAATCTTCACGTTTTAAGAGCGTTACTGGACCAAGGCTCACAGGCAAACTTTGTCACAGAAAGCACGGTTCAGGACCTGAAATTAAAAAAGATTTCGTTGAGAAGTAAGATTTCTGGTCTAGGGGGAGATCAAGAATTACTTTCCAAATCAATAGTCTACATGAAAATTCGATCTAGAGTCAATCCACATTGCGCATTCACCTTTAAGGCTCATGTTCTGTCTTCAATCACTACGCTCCTTCCAACGAGGAAAGTAGATGTATTGGAATGGTCAGAACTAGGAGGGATTGATCTTGCTGATCCGAAGTATCATCAACCTAATAAAATTGACCTTTTATTAGGAGCTGAGATGTACAGTCAAATAATAAATGAAGGGTTGATGCATAGTCCTACAGGTTCGCTTATTGCTCAGTCTACAGCTTTAGGTTGGATTTTATCTGGAGTTGTAGATTCATCGGCTATTGAAACTGAAGGTGTACTGTCATTACATTGTCAAGTGCAAAAGGAAGAGGACTTACTAAAACGATTTTGGGAACTGGAAACAGATCAAGAACCACCTAGTCAACAGAAAATGACAAAAGAAGAAATAAAATGCGAAGAGCTGTTTGAAGCTACGACGCTAAGAGACGTAAAAGGCCGTTACATAGTGAACTTACCATTCCGAAGCGAAGATCCAGGCTGCAAATATGGCGGATCAAAATCCATTGCCATAAAGCGATTTCATGCCCTGGAAGCCAAACTTAATAAAAATGTGGAGCTTAAAGCAAAATACGCCGAGGTAATACAAGAATATTTACTACTAGGTCACATGAAGCCAGTAGCCGAAGCGGATATAGACAATAAACATGCGGTCTACTTACCTCATCATGCGGTTGTGAGAAACGACAAGGACACAACAAAGGTCCGAGTCGTCTTTGACGCTTCCTGCAGGGGAAGTAATGGGATAGCTCTTAACGATGATTTAATGATCGGTCCTGGGCTGCAACCCGATTTGCGACATTTACTAATACGGTGGAGAACTCACCGTATTTGTTTAATATCGGATATAATTAAAATGTATCGGATGGTGCGCGTGGCCGATGAACACACAGACTTTCAACGCATTGTGTGGAGAGATCACAAGGATTTGCCCATTAAGGATTATAAGTTACTTACCGTAACTTTCGGGACGTCTTCTGCGCCGTTCTTAGCGGTTCGAGCGATTCAGCAAGTGGCATATGATGAAGGAGCGAATTACCCACTGGCGGCTGAAAGAGTCCTCAACGATTATTATATGGATGATCTTCTGACCGGTTGTGATACTGTTGAAGAAGGCTTACAAAGGAGAATGGGCAAATTTCATACAAAAAAAACCCAGCATCAACAAAAACAAAACCTACCCCTTATTATCACATATATTAACCTTATATATTTTTCATTAATTGTTTGTTTGATACTTCTGTAGGGTGACAGATATAAGACAATTTTATTTGCCCTATAACAGTAGTTAAGAAAACAACATTATATGTTTTAAGGTTTATTTAATATTAATTAAGCGTCTAGATCTACAATCACAGAGTCCATAAGTGCTGAAGGCTGTTCTATGCCTTCATGTCTAGCGTAACCTAAATAATACATCACACTTATTACGTGAGAACAGCTCCCTAACGTACGCATACCGTGAATGCAAGAACAATAATAGTTAATTATCGCGTTATGCCCGCTGTCAGCTGGGTTATACATAATATATGTATAATATGTTTTTGTTCTAACATGTCTTGATTCTATTCTCGCCCGTAATAAAACACCAGAGATGTTATTTAAAGTTATACGCTCTGGATGCCTGTACAATTCTATTTGGTATACTCCACTTCGTCGCACGTGCTCCCAGCAATATGACCTAGCTATCTTGAGATGGTAAGTCCCGACGGCAAATAAAATAATCTGCTCTCTAGTCATCTGCGGAAAATCATTAAAAGTCGGATCAGTAGCATCCATCACTTGAAAAGTGGCCCTTTGTCGGTTCAAGTTATTTTGTACGACATATTCTCCTAAATAATTATTTCTGTTAACATTTTCATTAATACTCTGTATAAAAGATTCTGTGTACTCGCTGTCATCATAAGGCTGTTGAAAGGCGTTGATGAGAGCAGCTGCTATTTTAAAATCCACCATTATATTTTTTGATGCTCTGTTAAAATATGTCTGCCGGAATATTTTAAAATCTCTTTTGAATTTTCCGTTTACGGTTTCCACGACCCATCTGCATATCGTCACCAATCTAGACTTGTTAGCATCTTCAGTAGCTAGTTGCTGTTCTCCTAATCTTCTCGATGGCGGCATGTGCGGCACATATCCAAAAGATTCTAAATCTCCTAGTGCGTCTCGGAACCCTCGATCTAATATGAAAGAGTCTCCTTCTTCAAAAAACCAGTGAAAGGCTCCATCTTCCAAAGGACCATTTTCATTTTCCAATATTGATTTCATTAACACAGCGTCCGATGTTTGTGCAGAATATGGTCCTGTCACGTCAATGATATATCCGTTACCACAAACCAACATGAAAGGTTTTACTAGATTTTTAAACTTATGGAGGCTATAACTTCTTCTTTGAAATAAGAAGTTAGTGCTTTTTTGAATAGATAAGTAACTACCATCACAAATAGCGATTGCTTTAGTCCAATCAGCGCTACCAAAAATATGATTTGGTAATACTCTATTTTGTCGTATGACGTCATTGCGACTGATATGGTTTAGGCCAAGGTGTCCTGGTACGAAATCATTAGTCAGGCAATTCCTTGCTATTTGAAACATTCTTTCCGAGGTTCTTCTCGATAAGTTAAAAGATGCTGCAATCCTTTCATTGGGTTCGCCTGTTCTTATTTTGCACAAGTAAACACCTAATGTTGTTTTAAATAGCTTAGTCCTTTGGCGAAGGGATGGAGTTTCTTCAAGACACCTATTAAACTGCTCGTGTGTTAAACCAGTCCAGAAATGTAGCATAGCTTGGTCGATTTCCAAATAGTTTTCAAAATCAATGTGACTTTTTTTCTCTAGTGCAGTGGTATAGATTTTGACTACATCTCTAAAACTATTAGAACCAAAGTCAGTCTGATGACGAGTTACATTAGCTGCAAAATCTTCCCATGTTGTATTTATCAAATGATTTTGGCATACCCGTGCAAGTTCAGGTATGTACAAACTGTAGTAACTTAAAAGATATGTCTTAATGGAGTTTGGTACTACTCGCAGATTCAAATCATTACAGTTATCAAACATGCATCTTCTAGATGTGTTAGCAGCTCGGTAAAAACCTGTAACTTGGATTGTAGTGTTCAAATCGGGAGCAGGTACATTTTGAGGCTGATGAGCTCGGTTGACAGCGGACTCAATCCTTTGCCAGCATGCATGGCACACAGATCTTGAACCATCGAAGGAAACCTGCAAAAGAAAAGGTAGGCACCTAAGAAAATGATCGTGACCGAACAATGTACCATGGGAGAAACAAACATCGATACACCATAAGGCCTATTCTTGCTTGCAGCGCCCGACCGCTATAGTAACACTTGCTAACAGGGTCATTTTGTGCACGGGATTTTGTTTTCAAATTGATGACATGTAAGTTTCCTCGATAGTACAGTACGCGACAGGTTTGGAATGCAGCCGAGCCGACGTATGAGACGGCAGGGCGAGCGCGCACCCCCGCTAGACTCATGCAGGGGGTGAGGGCGCGTGGCGGAGGAGGCAGCGGGGGATAAGGGCATCTGCACTCAACCTGTCGCGTACTTTTCT
This sequence comes from Fissipunctia ypsillon, assembly GCA_947568875.1. NCBI lineage: Eukaryota > Metazoa > Arthropoda > Insecta > Lepidoptera > Noctuidae > Fissipunctia > Fissipunctia ypsillon. Next base: position 14,947,681 of record OX387668.1, read on the forward strand.
TAAGGCGACTTTAAAGTATGTATAATATAAAAAGTTTCTAAACAATAAACCAATCGGATTATAGAAAAAATACTGCTTACCTCCTGTGGTGGTGTAATAGTTCTTAAAAGATGTTCAACGAATTCTCGATTGGTTTGTAGTATTAGTTCAGTTAAGACGTGTCGTCGTCGACGTAACACAGAGCGGTTACATACCACACACCGATTAACACTAACACCTGACATTTTGAGTAGGTAAGTCAGCAGTTCACAAACAAATCACCAGAGTAATATATCAGAGTCCGAGTAACAAAGCAAAGGTCGACGTAAATAAATCATAAATAACTTGGAGCGCACAGATCACAACGAAGCTATAGCCAGCGGAGGACTGCAATAGGTTACAGTATGCGCGGCATGGTGTCGATAGTCTGGCATGGCATCTCTGTCTAATACATGTGTGTGAGTGAAACAGTAATATAATAAGATACCGGGTATTATTACGGTTCTGGTTCGGGTTCTGCGCGAGCGGTGGCGGGCGGCGCGTGTTATTTTTTCTGCGAGAAAGACGATAGAATAGTGTAGGTACGTATTGGTCGATCTTGTATCAGAAAATAAATAATGTTGTAATATGTATTTCTTTATGGTTTTATTAGTGTTAAGAATAGTTTTTTTACTTCCAAATAAGTTAAGTTATTATTTTTTTTATTTAAGCTGATTGACAGCACATAGCGGAAAAAAAATTGCCGACAATTGTTGTATTTTTCAAGCCTAAAAAACCGACATATAAATTATTTCTGTTGGTTCTGGGTTAATTCTGCCCAATCTCTTTTATAGTCAAATGGAGGAGTTACTGGCTAAAGCAGGATTCAATTTACAGAAGTGGTCGAGCAACAGTGATGAATTACTGGAAAAATAATCGGTGAAAGGTGTAAAGGACAAGAAAGTGTAGGTAAAGAGATCAACATTAAGCAAGATTCGATAATAAAAACACTGGGACTTACCTGGAACAGAAGCTGCGACACCTTCCAGTACTCCGTCAAGTTGTCTCCGCTGCAGGAACCTGTAACAAAAAGAAAGGTATTATCGGAAATCGCAAGATTATTTGACCCTTTAGGATGGGTAGCTCCCGTGATTGTACTGGCCAAACTGCAGATTCAAAAATTATGGATTTCTGGGATCAAATGGGATGAGGAAATCCCATATGAAATCAAAAAAGAATGGTATACTTACCGCAGTAGTCTAGGTGAGTTGAAAAATATTGCGGTACCCAGGTGGGTAGGTACCAATTCTAGCAATGCCAGAGTAGAATTACACGGCTTCTGCGATGCCTCGAAATCGGCATATGCTGCGGTCATTTATCTCCGTGTGATTGATTCGACGGGCAACATTCAGATTTCGTTGGTTACTGCCAAAACCAAAGTCGCGCCGATAAAACAAGTGTCGATTCCGCGACTAGAATTGTGCGGGGCAGTAATGCTGAAAAGACTTTTGCTAGAAGTAGCAAAGGTATTGCATATAGAGAAACAAAATGTGCGAGCTTGGACTGATTCCAGCATTGTGCTGGCTTGGCTTAATGGTTTGCCAAATAAATGGAAGATATTTGTCGCGAATAGGGTGTCAGAGATACTTACCTCGTTGGATCCATGGCAATGGTCGCATGTCTCTACAAAACAAAACCCTGCCGACTGCGCATCCAGGGGCATGCTCCCTGCAGAGCTAAGCAAGCATTCATTGTGGTTTCAAGGACCTGATTTCTTGCGGGAAATAAACATAAGATATGATAAATCCCAAGATTTGAACACTGACTTGGAGGCAGTTGGAGTCCATCACGTTGTAGAAGATTTGGATATCTGTGAACGATATGCAACTTTGACGCGGCTTACCAGGGTTATAGCATATTGTAGGCGTATGTTGGCAACAAAGAAGATCAGATCTGAAAAAATGTGGAAGGGTTATTTACGAACCGAAGAAATAAATGAAGCTTTTGAGACTTGCGTGAGATTGTGTCAGAGAAAACATTTTGAAGAGGAAATAAAGGCATTAGAAAAGAAAGAACAAATTAAATCAAAAAGTATTTTAAAAACATTAAATCCATTTTTAGATGTAAAAAATATTTTAAGGGTAGGCGGCAGATTAGAAGCATCCGAGTTAAATATTTCAAGAAAACACCCCATTGTTTTACCAAAAAAATCACATTTTACTAATTTAATTATTGCTTTCGGTCATAGACAAACCCTTCATGGGGGTACACAATTAACTTTGAATTACATTTATAATAAATTTTGGATCTTTGGAGCAAAACAGCTTGTATCCAGCCATATACGGAAATGTGTTTTATGCGTTAAAAACAATGGGCTTACCTGTAATCCACTGATGGGACAGCTACCTTCCGCTCGTGCCAAACCCTCTCGCGCATTTCTTCGTAGTGGTGTAGACTTTGCTGGACCTATTCAATTACGTACAGCAAAGGGACGTGGACATAAATCTTATAAAGGATATATATGTTTGTTTGTCTGCATGTCAACGCGTGCAGTTCATATTGAAGCAGTGTCTGACCTTACGTCTGAAGGATTTTTGCAGGCCTTCAAAAGATTTGTAGCGAGACGGGGCCATTGCCAGGAGGTGTGGAGCGACAATGGCACAAATTTTGTAGGCGCTGCAAAAGAACTGGGTATTCTCTTTACCAGGGAAAAGAATAGTATTTTATCGGAGATAGCGGAAACTTTAGGGACTAATGGAACGTCCTGGCATTTTATTCCGCCTCATGCGCCCAATTTTGGGGGACTGTGGGAGGCTGGAATAAAATCGGTGAAATATCACCTAAAACGCGTCGTTGGCACTTCCACTCTGACTTACGAGGAACTAGCAACTGTGTTAGCTCAAGTGGAAGCGTGTCTAAACTCCCGGCCACTGTCTAGATTGGAAACCAATTCTGAAAATACGGAAATTTTGACTCCTGGCCACTTTCTGGTTGGTGAGCCTCTTGTTACGCCGCCAGATTATAACTTTGAAAATTCTAACTTAAGCTCGTTAAAGAGATGGCAGTATACCCAACGTATGTTGCAAACATTCTGGCGAAAGTGGTCTCAGGAATATTTGAGGCAATTCTTTTATAGATATAGATGGACCTCGGAAACTCCCTCTCCGAAAAAAGGAAATGTGGTTTTAATCAAGGAAGACGGTCTTCCTCCGTGTCGTTGGGTTTGGGGTTTAGTAGAGGAAGAGCATCCAGGTAATGACGGGATCGTACGAGTGGTCACTATTAAAACGAAAAACTCGATTATTAGAAGACCTGTATCTAAATTATGTTTGCTTCCTGTTACTGAATAGCCTATTTAATTGGTGTAATATGTTTGTGTATTTGTGTGGGAAGGAGAATGCATAAATAAGTATGCACGGTTGTTTAAATCAAATTGTTTTTTTTCTCTTTTTGTTGTTGTTACCATTTTAGTTTATACCTATACAATTGTTAATGTGACATTAGTTTAGTTGGTTAGTACGTAATATTTAATGTTTGTTGTTGCCTCAACTTGTTATAATATTAAGGTCAATTTATGCTTGCCCTTAATGGGGGGAGAATGTATAACCTCGTTAGTACTGTGTCGACTATGTTGAAAATACCCTAGGCACACTGTTTTGTTTAATTAGTTCTCGGTGCCTCGATAGATGGCGTTGTACCAATATTAGACCACGCGGTGTTAAGATTCTCCGACGAATATATAAGGATCATATGGACTTAGAATAATGCCCTTTTCGCCCGCCCGGTGTTGGCTGGTGTGCCGCAGGGTAGCTGCGTCTCGCCGGCGTGTTACTCACGCTACGCCGACGACATCCCCACTACGCCCGATGCGACACTAGCGCTGTATGCTGACGACGCCGCGTACATTACCACCTCGGTTAATGCGAAACACGCGGCGGTCAAAATGCAGCGCGCCCTCGATCTTCTTCCCGAGTGGCTGTCGAAGTGGCGGCTGTCGGTGAACGTGGGTAAGACGCAGGCGATGGTCACTGGAGCCGCGCCCCTCCCACCACCCCTGAAGCTGCAAGGAGCCGACGTCGAATGGTCGCCCCGGGTCAAGTACCTGGGTGTCACTATCGACCGTCGGCTCACGATGGGGCCACACGTCCGCGCGGTCGCCGCACGGGGGAGGGTCGCCCGCAACCTCCTTAAACCGGTGCTCTCGTCCCGCATCCCGGCGCGCATCAAGTTGGGCGTGTACAAACTGTACGTGCGCCCAATCTTGATGTACGCCGCCCCTGCTTGGTTCGCCCTCACGAGCGAGTCGAGCCGGAAGTTGCTCCGCGCGCAGCAGAGTCTTGCGCTGCGGATTATAGTTGACGCTCCTCGCTTCGTGAGGAACGATGTCCTGCATCGGGACCTCGGGATTGAGAGCCTGGATGAGTTTGCTGGGCGCCTCGCGAAGGGAATGTTCGCGCGTGCCGACGCATCCGCTTGGCCCCACGTCAAGCAGATAGCGCCCTGGCATGCGCGCCCCCCCGACGCGAGACCCCTCCCCCGCAACCTGGTCGCGGACGATGACCCCATCCACCCACCGGATTGACCTCCGAGTATGCCGCCTCCGGTCTACACGCGGCATACTTGTGACAATAGACTCCACACACTTTACATGCATCTGTTGCGTAGCGCGTGCTAGGTTAATATAGGCGCGTTACGTAGCAAACATCAGACATTCACCTCTAGACAGGCACCCAACTCACACGTGTAGGTGCGGTGCGGGCCGCATTTCACGTAGACACCGGACGGTGTTACACAGCACAATACCGTCCTAACACACACGACAGCCTCTTAGCCCGGACTGTGATCGGCTAGCTCTGAGATCAGGACGGGCGGGGGCTATTCACCTTATCTGTAGGAGCGTGGAGTCGGCACCTCTGTCGCTGGTCGTCCTCGTCGGGCCTCCCCCAGGTAACTGGGGGTCTCACCTGGCGGGGGCTGACCGCCGAGGTGTCGTGAAGCAAGCGGCGTTGTGGATCAACGTCGTAACGCGCCTACAGAAACACCAATAGCAACCATTCACATGGGCGTGCACGCACGCCCACTACCGCCAGCCGCTATAGGCGCATACAGCGAGGGGCCCGTATTTGCGGGCCACTGTATAGCTTCCGCGGGAAGGGGGCTAAGCCCCGACACCGCTAGCCGCGCCCCCTGACGGGGACGTAGCGACATCCAACAACATAATGCCCTTTTTTTCAAGCTGCGAAATATACCGTTGGAACAGGGTTGCTGTGTTTTATTCAAAGGCTCCCCTGGTTCCATCCGAAGCCCTGTGCTGACCCTGGCTGGACATCATCAGGTCGTACATAGGGATCAATAGTGACTAGCGGGTCAAAGCACTCAGTAACACAGGCTAATTTATTTGAGAGGACCAAATCCAACAATTTCCCATACCTATTAGTCACTCCATTGTATTGTTGAAGACCCAGAGTGCATAACTCGTCGGCGAGCATACATTCGTCGCTAGTGGCAGGGTTCACCGGGATTAGCGAATTATTAATGGATGAAGTCCACGAAATCCACTCATATTAAAGTCACCTACAATTAAAAACACATCGGAAAAATTATTTAAGGTAGTTTGGTTTAATTTAGTAAAAAAATTGTTAAGTTGATTCGAGAACGAATAACCGTTGTTTTGTTTACATAAATAAACAGCACAAACGTATAGGTTTACGAAATCTCGTGAGTTCAACTTTTTAAATCGTATGCTAATCCAAAGGTCTTCTGCTGAAGAGTGGAGGAACGGTTCCTGGGTAACGGGTAACTCCCTGCGCGTCGCGATAAGCACACCACCACCACGCGATTGTCCAGTCATAGCATAATCCCGGTCACGGCGCCACACTATACAGTGTGAGTCTTTATAATGTGCACATATCGAAATGAGGGAATCTATGCTTAATTTTATCGACGGAAAAAATGTTAAAAAAAATCTAAATATTTATTTATATTTTTTATGGATTTTTAAAAAAAATTGTTTTCTTTTGTGACCCCAGTGTATACAAAACTGTGTAACTTTTAAACTAAACGATTTATCACGATGAAACAAACTCCATAATGTTTGGAAGTAATTAGGTGTCGTCATAAAATAAAAATTATGGAAAAAAAATAGCCATAATCAAATATAAACATTTTTTTTTGGCAAAAATCTGATTTTTTTTCATTAATTTTTACAAAAATTGTAAAATTTCTCAATAACATGCCCCCATCACCTTCTTTTTTTATAACTTTAAGTTATTCTTCATTGTATCAGGAACCTAACGGTAAAAATTGCATGTTTTTAACTCAACCCCAACATTTTTTATCAAATGTCAAAGAAAGGCCCAACGCATAGCTACGCACATTGTTTAGCAGGTAGATAAACTTTTTTTTGTTAACTTTGTTGTGAATGCGCGCGGGTCGTTTCAAAGATGGCACTCCGAACGCGGAATCGTATTGTTCTCATAAGGGTGGTTTGTTTGGGATGATAATTAATGCAAAAGAGTTCAATTGAAACCCATTTATTATTAAATACAAAATTTAATGCATCAGGTTCTCAAAATGTCCACCTCGTTGTTGTAAACACAAAGCCGCGCGAATTAGAATTTGGTGTGTCGCTCTCCTTATCATTTCGGGATCATTGCGAATATCATTCGCACAGTTTATTATGCGGTCACGCAAATCGGCCTCACTGTTGATGGGGGTACTGTAGACGCGTTGCTTCATGGTCCCCCATAGGAAATAATCAAGGGGCGTCAAATCGGGTGAACGCGCAGGCCACCCTACAGGTCCTTGCCGGCCGATCCATTTGTCATGATAATTTTCGTTTAAAAATCTTCTTACATTTGTAGCGTAATGGGCAGGACATCCGTCCATCTGAAGAAACATCCTTTGACGCACAGCCAGTGGGACATCTTCCAATAACTGAGGCATATCATCTCTCAATAGACTTAAAAATCTTTTACCAGTCAACGTTCTCGGCAATATGACTGGTCCAATCAACATGTTATCGATAAGACCAGCCCAAACATTTATCGAAAATCTTACTTGGAAAGTAGATGACCGTTTCAGTTTCGGGTTTTCACCTGCGCGGCACCATCTGTGTAAATTTCGACAGTTAGTAATACCGTCTCTAGTGAATGTCGCTTCGTCCATCCATGGTATTTTTCTTGGAAAGTTTGGGTTTGCTCTGGTTTTTCTTTGAATCCATGTGGACATCACACACCTTGGACGCCAGTCTACGTCTTCATGTAGATGTTGCACCCTTTGATAGTGATAAGGATGCAATCCTTCTTTCTTTAAAATACGCCACACTGATTTTTGGGATATTCCGTGACGAAGAGCCAGTCGTCTAGTACTTATGGATGGATCAGCAAACAAATCACTTAATACTGCTTGTTCAGTAGCCGCATCAATAATTACTTGAGGTGGCTCGCGACGATCTCTACTTGATCCAAGTCCAGTGATCGACAACCTTCTGTGAACTTCCTGGAAGTTTCGGGCAGATGGCACTGGTTGCCTGTTAGGATACGCAGCTATGTAAGCCGCGCGCGCAGCTCTGGCACTTCCTTGTCCCACTCCATAATAAAAATGTATGTCGGCGATGTGTGCCGGGGAAAATTCACTTAAACGCGGCATCATGTAGCAGCGAACGAAAGTTATGAAAGTCCAGCGAACGAAAGTACCGAAACACATGTAGCAGCGGCGAATAATTCGGAGCGACTGCCAGTCTGACATCTGTCATAATTCAAGTTCCTTTGGCTGGCCCTACCTCCCCGACCTGCGCACATTCAAAAGAAAGTTTATCTACCTGCTAAACAATAGCTATGCGTTGGGCCTTTCTTTGACAGTTGATAAAAAATGTTGGGGTTGAGTTAAAAACATGCAATTTTTACCGTTAGGTTCCTAATACAATGAAGAATAACTTAAAGTTATAAAAAAAGAAGGTGATGGGGGCATGTTATTGAGAAATTTTACAATTTTTGTACAAATTAATGAAAAAAAATCAGATTTTTGCCAAACAAAAATGTTTATTTTTAAATGTGGCTATTTTTTTTCCATAATTTTTATTTTATGACGACACCTAATTACTTCCAAACATTATAGAGTTTGTTTCATCGTGATAAATCGTTTAGTTTAAAAGTTACACAGTTTTGTATACACTGGGGTCACAAAAGCAAACAATTTTTTTTTTAAATCCATAAAAAATATAAATAAATATTTAGATTTTTTTTAACATTTTTTCCGTCGATAAAATTAAGCATAGATTCCCTCATTTCGATATGTGCACATTATAAAGACTCACACTGTATACCGGTCATCAAACAACTCTGAGTTTAACACACCATCGATTAGCCACGTCTCCGTTAGAACAATAACATCGTAAAATAAAACCTGACGATAGAACGAGTCCGTTTTTGTTCGCAGTCCCCGTACGTTCTGGTAGTAAACAGTCAGTCGCTGTTCATTGTTATCATCCATAGCTAAAATATGCAACAATAACGGCATAAGTTTCACTGTAACAAAAAACGACTAGCCAATGCATTACAAAATAAAAATATCTATTAATTACGGAAGACAGAAATAAATATGTGAAAAGTGGGTAAATGTAAATTAAAGTAGCAAAAGTTTGCAAATCATCCGATATTACGTAGGACATTACTAAGTGAGCAAGTAAGCAGCAATACATCAGGAGCGTAAGTGTAAGCGAGTCAGATATATAGTTATGAATCAGACCCCCAATACAAACAGCGCGATGACGAGAACAAAAGAAACTCATTAGCGAAGCAGAGGTGCAAAACCTTTTACAATAAACAATTATTAAACATTGATCGATTTTAAAAGTAAAACATAAATTTATAAAATTACATATACTTATGTAACGGTTTAAACAATCTTGTTTAAATCCTGTTCTTTCCGAACTATAAAAGTTTTACAATTAACGTTCTTGCGTACATGAATTTTGCCATGTTTCACCCACACAAATTCATAACGTTTCTCTTTAGCGATGGTTTTGGTTTTATTTAAAAGTTTTTAGATTCGACGCTTAAGTGGTCATTCACATAAACACGCTGTGGTGCTCCTTAGAAACCTAAATCCGATGTAGATAGGTCCTTATCTGCCCGCGCAGCCGCAACAAAGTCCTCTTTTACATACCTATTCAGGAAGCTCACTATTACTAATTTCTCCTTAGAGTTATGTATAGGCACCCTAGAGATGTAATTAATTTGGGCCTTAGGACAATTGTACTTGATTTTACGGCCGATGGCTTCGACGATTGAGAATAAATTCTCATCCTTCTTGAGGGGCACTCCTTTGATCCCCACGTTATTTAACCGGGACCGCTGATCATGTGACGTAAGCTCGAGCTTTGCTGAGGCTAACTCAGATTGCAGTGAGAGGACTGTGTCCTGGAGCTTCTCAAACTCTGACACTTTCGATTCCAGATTGATAAGTCGAGTGTCGAACTCATCGAGCCTACCACTAGAGAAATCATAGCATTTTTTGAGCTCACTCAGCTCATCTTTGATCGATCTTAAGTCATTGACTAAAGTCGGTAGGTCCAGTAGCTGATGCTTCATTTATCGAATCTCACTCAGCACTGTATCCAGTGAAGCCGTAGGTTGCGGTGAAAGTAAAGTCGGCGACGACATTCGGCACGCAGGACATTTCCATTGGGCTCTTCTGTCAGCACCCAATTTCCTCCAACCAACTTCAGTCATGCTGGCACAAGAGAAGTCCAGGTACTTTTTGCAGCTCGTACATTGAACTCCGTCATTGAATCGCTCATTGCAACTTGCGCACGTTTTCATAGCGAATAAAGTAAATAAAAATGCTTAACTTTCTAAAACCGTAAAAAGGTTGACAATCTATTATTTTGCGCGTAAAGCGTACTGCGTTAATGCGTGCTCACACGGTTCTTGAGGCTGTTTGTATGTTCCTCGATGTTGAGCACCTTCAATATGTCGATTAACATTAGATTTTTTTACTCATAAATGGCTTTCACACTTGGTGCAGTAAATAGTACAGCTGGCAGCGTCAACAATCAGCTCAGGATAGTCACGTATCCACTTCTGAACTGTTTCAGGCTTGACAGAACTTGACGCCATGCTGAAGTACTTCACCTGAATCAAAATGTCGTTAAATTAGAATGCTGAGTAGAGTCACATCGACACTTAGTGTTCGAAAAACAAAACTAGTAAAATATATATAAATATATTCCCAGCGCAAGTTTGAAAATGCAAAGTCAATCAAAAGTTTTTAATTTACGCTAAGAGAGGGTACGGTTAATCGCACACAAGTAGTACACTCAGTACAGTTCAATGATAGTTCATATGTGCACGAACTGCAAACATGTTAGTCTATGACTCCTGCACTTTACCGTATAGCTAATTAATACATTCTATTAATAAGTTTCTAAGTTAATTTTGACACGTGCGTAACATACTTTAAACTCAAGAAAATACTGGATTGGAATACATACTTATTATTATTTAGGGTCCGCTATTCGCAGAAGGCTTTCAATGCCCTGCGGGTCCTCTACAATAATGGGTTTAGGATGCTGATGGGGTTGCCGCGATACTGTAGTGCGTCGGGGATGTTTGCGGAGGCCAACACCGACTGCGTTAGGGCTATTGTGCGCAAGAGAGTGGCCTCCCTGATGTGTCGTGTGCCGGGCAGCCCCAGTGGCCTTCTAAACACCATAACAGAAAAGGTGGAGTGTCCGATTGTGAGGCACTGGAATAAGGTGCATAAGTCTGGTGCTATTCTATTTAATGTTAGGTAAATTAATTGAATTAAATTGAATTAAATTAAATTGAATTATTTTGAATTGGATTAAATTAAATTGGAATGTCAAATTAATTAATTAATAAGTAGTTATATGGTACTAACATAGTTTTTTAAGCCTTTACTAATCATTTTATATGGAATTATGTTCTGAAATAAATTAATTAAAATTAAAACTCTTTGAATGCCGTAATTAGAGACACAATAGAAAGACAATTGCTTATGTCGAACTGTGTAACTTAAGACATTCAAAAGGTTAAATTAATAAAGTTTAGCTAACAAGAAAAGGTTTTGCGTTTTGTGCGAATAACACTGTACTTTACTTTTTCTATTTAAAATGTTTTTTATTGGTTCGACTTAGGACAAGCTTTTCGCTAAGCCCAAACAATTAATTTTTCTAATATGTCGGTAGAATAAGATTAATACATTAGTTTTATTCAATATTTTACTTAAAAAATAGAACTTACCAAATCAGGATCCAATAAAATAACTCCAAACGTCCAATCCAATAAGGTCAAATCAGAGTCCGTAAATGCTAGCCAAGTCGTAGTAGCAAGAAGGTTCCAGAATCCAGTAAATAAGCCAGGGTCAGAAGATATTCACCACACAACAAAACACAACGGAAGCAAACAAGCGCACTCTAAGAACCGAAGTAATCGAGTGAGACAACAAGTTACTGTTGTTGAATTGAATTCTAGTGGCGCAGAAAGAGACAAAAACAGGTGCGTCACTCTAGCGACAGAAACACCCCGCTATTGTTTTCTTTTGTTTCCATAATTCGGCGACATTACGCGTCTCAACAAAGCGGCAACGTCGCGTGCTTGGCAAAAAGTTTTATAGCGTGCTGTTGACGTAAAATTTACAACGTCGCTCATGTGCTTATTGGCTTACATAAACCATTTTTATACATATTGACAAAAAAAAAATGAAATTCAATAAAATCCCGTAGTATCAGTCAGAATCTCGTGGAATATCCATATTAACATCAATGTTTGCGGTCAATGAACCTAAATAGCTCTATCTATTCCGATCACTGATCATTACACACTCGGCTCCCTTATCGAATCGAATAATACTACCTCGAGTTAAATGACCAACACAGCGCACTTGTATCACAATGTAAAGGGTGTCTCAGTAAGAGTGCACTTTTTCATTTTAAAATAAAAACAAGTATTTTATGACAGAGTTGTGATATTTTTATTGTATTGTAAAGAAGACATGTTCCAATTAAGTATGGAATAAAATATCCGGCAAATGACCCCCACGGCTCCGATGAGAGGCCATTACTCTTTTCATGAAATTTTCCATGACTTTTGCACAGAAATGTGGCTGTATCTCACCGATGACGCGTTGGATTTCCGATTTGAGCTCAGGAATTGTTTCGGGTTTATTCGCATAAACCCGAGATTTCACAAGACCCCAATGAAAAAAATCGCACGGCGTTAAATCGCACGATCTTGGTGGCCAGTTGACATCAGAATTTCGTGAGATAATGTGTTCTGGAAATCGTTGCTGCAATAAGTCGATTGTTTCATGCGCGGTGTGGCAGGTTGCGCCGTCCTGCTGAAACCACATGTTGTCCAGATTCATGCCGTCCAGTTGAGGCCACAAGAAGTCCGTTATCATATTCCTGTAACGAATGCCGTTCACCGTTGTAATGAGTTTTCACAATTATAACGCGTTGTTCTTTCGAAAAGCGCTCCATTTTTAATAATCGGAATAAACAGAGGTGACAGCTGTCAAATTTCAGAGTTGCCACTTGCATGAAAAAAAAAATATTCCAATTTTAAAAAGTGCACTCTTACTGAGACACCCTTTACTATTGTATAAGTAGGCGTTATTAACGAAGCTGTGATTGTCGTGCCATCTCTTAGCTTGATTTTTAAAGTTTAATATGTAGGTGAAGATTATCTCTAAAATAAGTTTAAGTTTCTCAGATTAAGACTGACAATATTGTTTTATAGAGTTTTTAGTTTATTACACGAAATAAATGCGTATTTTGGTCACTTTAAAAAATGTGGTATCATTTTGTCATAAAAGCATAAAAATGTATGCGCGGCACTGCGCATTTTACTGAATCTTGGGGAAACAATGACGGAACTGTAGGTACCCGACATTTTTTTATTTATTTTTATGAATACCAATATAAATATTATATTTAATTGAATAGCACATAAAGCGACATTAGTGTAGCCACATTTTAAGTACAAAAAAATAGGCAAGGGTCTTCGTAACGAGACGGTAACTCATTACAAAAAAAAATATTTTACTTTAAATCGCTCTCCTGTAAAATTTGAAAAGTAGCAGTTACGTCGATGTTTCTCCAAATGAGCGATGTGTGAATATGAATACTTATGCTGATCTTCACTATAGCTGCCGATTCTATAAAAATCTCACTGTGAAAACTTAGGTCAAGTGAGCTGTCATTCCATCTGACGCTAGGGATTGACAATATTGACGGCTCATTAGTCTGTACCTCTGATATCGCTGAGCACAGGATGGAAGCCGGGATCCACGGCCGCGATGCGTAGTCGCGGCGGCAGCGTGCACAGCGGCGCGGCGGGCTGCGTGGGCTCGGCGTGGCCCGTGCACACCGCGCAGCTCGCGCCGTCTTGCGGGCAGCTGCATCTGTGTGCACACGTTACATCATTAGAGCGCGTTCATATGACATGATTTTAACGTGTGCTGATCGCGTTCGGACAGCCTTTGATCGCTTTCTTTTTTCCGCACGCATCGCGCGCGCGTCGCGTCCGCTCAGAGTCAACAGCCGCTCTATCGGGTCACCACCAAAAATCCAACAGTCGTACGTTTTTGCCGCAGGGTACACACGCATGTCTATGTTGAATACAAAAAAAAAAAGAAAGACGATAGTGGCTTATTACTTTTAAAAAAATATCAAAAATAGAAATAGAATAGATTGAATTCATCCTATTTTGCTTCCAAAAGAGGAATATAGTGAATTTCACACTCTGTACCACGACCTAAGAAATGATGAAAAGTAGTTTTTGGGGTAATTCCGAAAGTTTTTTATTTCTCCCTCCGACATTATTTGAAAATTTTCGAATAAATTTTCGCTTATTTCGTGCCATGCCTTCAGGGTTTTGCGTTTATATTTATAACTTTCTAGTCTTATCCCACAAAACATCACGTTCTTCAATCATTTGCAAAAACTGCTTGTTATCTATAATATCCATTAAAACAACAAAAAAAAACGTTCAACGTCCCAAGCGGTTGTGGCAAGAATGTCATCCTCGCATCTAACGCGGAAGCGGGCGGGGGCGTGGAGTCAACGCGGTCACAGCGCGATTGCGACGCGTGTATAGTGCGCGCGGAACTAGTTGGCCGCGCCTTAGATGGCGACAGGGGTGAGGGGGCGGATTGCCTACTGCTCGCAACGCACATGAGATTAGACAGTGATGACCAATCTCGAGATATCGTGAACAATAATTGTTCAATTATTGAAAAGAATAAATAAAAAACAATTGAACTTTTAGAAGTTTATATTGTAATTAATAGTAAAATAAACCAAAAACAAATTAAGTATATGAAACTATTCTGACATATTTTAATGATATATGAAATTATTTAATTAATATATACTTATATGAAATTACTCTGACATATCCTCTTAATCACTTGATTCTGAACTCTCTGAACTTGATTCAGAATCATCTTGTAAGTTTATAATGATTTCGTCCATCATAGTATCAAATCTCATATCATGATTCCAGTATTCCTGTTCGTTTTTTTGTACGTGGTTATCGCATTTTTGCCATTGTTCGGCAGAGAATTCGGAAAATAGCCTTGTTAGTATTGTAGTTTTCTCGTCCAATGTAGCATTAATGTGATCTCTGGCCAGGCAATTTTTAATATTTGCCCACACAAGCTCGATCGGGTTGAGGTCTGGATGATATGGAGGTAGTCTTAGAACAGGTATGACCTGCAGCTTTCAGAAGTTCATCAATCGTGTATATTTTTTCTGATTGGGTCGTATTAATCAACCTCAAGAGTTCGGCTTTGATCATCGTGGGAGTAAATGGCACGTTATGATTTTGCAACCAGTTCTGCATATTAATTTTCAAACTGAACATAGTCGGTTTCTTCTCAACTTGCACACATATATAGGCAGCATTATCCATAACTATGACTGAGTTAGGTGGAAGCTTAGGTATTGATTTTCGGTCAACCCAGTTGTAAAAATTTGTAGAGTTCATGTCTCCATGATAATCCCCCGTTTTTGAATCTGATTTAAAAATTCGCAAAGCATCGTCAACTAACCCGTTCCGGCTACCAGCGTGAACTATTATTAAACGCCTTACTTTGCCTATAGCTGTATAAATTCCAGGCTCCGACGAAGATTGCCAACATTTTTGGACATTGTGACTTTGGTTAACGTAAGTTTCGTCCAAAAAGAATATATTTCGTTTGTCTTCTCTGAATTTTCTTATGGCCCTCAAATATTTCACTCGCCATTCAACAATGTTTGGTCTCTCTATTAAAAGGGATCTCTTCGGCTTACATTTTTAAATGAATATCCCAGTTTGTGCAAAAGTTCTCTTAAAATAGTTAATCCGCAATCTAAAATATTATCCTCTTTTAACACAGCATTTAGTTTTCGTAGACTTGGAATTTTTTTTCTCTACCGTATAAAACTGATTTATTTTTCTTCTTATCACTCCTAAATCAAAATCATCAACTTGTATTTTCTTTTTTATTTCTTTTGGTCTCCGCGGAGAACTAAATTTTGCTTCCCCTGTATTTTGCAAGGAAGTTTTACTTTCAGCAATCACTCTCCTTACACTTCGTTCTGATATCCCTGTTGCTTCTGCTACTAATTTATGTATATTCGCATCAGTTTTATATTCTAAACTATTGACATCGGCTTTCCGTTTTTTTAAAAAACGTATGCACTTTAAATATTATTTCCTTAGATTGTCTTTTTATCGGCGGACTCATCTCGCTATTGCAATCTCATGTGCGTTTTGTCTAAACTAGCCGGAACTTCCAACGCGTGTTGCCGTCGCGAAATACGGCACCGCACTGAGTAATGACAGCAAGCGCCCCCGCCTCTCCGTCCCACCGCTCACATACCTAAGGCGCGGCCAACTAGTTCCGCGCGCACTATAGTTCCCAGCCAATGCCAGCCAGGGTTGCAGGATGTTCGAAAGAGTTACCGTGGCCCCGGCACAGGCAACAGAAGGAACACGGGTGGGTTTTAGTCAGTAAAAGTCTGACACGCCCTCCCGCTCCGCCTAGAGCGGGAAAAGTCATTTGATGATTTCCCATCCACAAAAGAAAAAAAAAAAAGGGTCCACGATTGTTCTACATCTAATGTTACCAACTAAGCATACACATTGTGGAATGCAATTAAGTATTGAGTATTTTACCCCTTAAGCGCACACGACCGATGAGTCACCGGCCGCGCACATCTGCGTGCTAACCGCTGCGGTTGGCTCGCAGATATTTTACAAAAACCCTATTTATGACTTTGTTTCTAAGAATTATAAAGCGCAACGTCTATCTGTCTGTTTAGGTACTAGTTAATGTGCTTTTAACTTGAAAACCAAATAACTTATTTAAATAATTATTTTTGTAGTGAAAACTTCTTTAAGCGTTTTGAGCGATTTTAGGTTAACTTATGGATTCGCGTCACCGGGCACCGTAGTTCTGTAACGTAAAATATAGATGGCGCTAATACCAGTTTTAAGTGTTCACTTCTGTCGGCAGTCCCCATGACTAGATAGGTTTATTTATCGCTGCGGGTGCAGCTAATAAAAATATTATTCTTATTTAAAAAAGACAATACCCACACTAGGTAAACTATGTATAGCGAGAGACCTAACAAATCGGACACAAAAACTATACAGTGTTTATTTTTTTGTGTCGCAAATGACCAACATATGATATGTTACCGCTGCCTGGTGGCTGCTAGGCGTAATGAAGACAGAGTGAATCAGGAGAACGAACACGCAAACGTTACAGATGGACCTCAAGACGAAGCTGGTGCTATAAATATAGAAGTACAAGATCAGTCTGTAATTGTGCCAGGCTACAAAAAGTTATCAAATACATCTAACCGGTGTATGTTTAGAGAATGCACTAATGTCGACCTAATGAGAATTTCGAAGTGTATAATTATCAACTTACTGATACATTTGAAAATATATACTCCAAATAGTGCACGGGTTTGTCAACATCATTTAGAATCCAGCATTTGGCATGATTTATCACTAGATGATAATGATTTGTTAAGAACTGTAGAGTCCTTTTCTGTGGACCAAATAAATGATATGCTTGAAACTCAACGTACAGCATATTTGGAAAAGAGAATTAGACTTTGACTCTGTTGAAAATATAAATGCGAATGAATTATACTTTTGTACCGGTTTAACACTTGTGCAATTCAATAATATTTTTATGTAAACACCTTCCTTGCAAGAGCGTAGTAATCATCCGAAAACAGCACTTGATATTTTTTTAATGAAATTGCGCACAGGTGAACCTAACAAATTACCTAGAAAAGCCTGGGTCCTGGCCTTGGAGGCTCTCGGGCCTCGATTAAGGGGGCTCCTAAGCGCATGCTTGGAGAGGGGCCGGTTCCCGCTTCAATGGAAGACAGGGAAACTGGTCCTCATTAAGAAGCCGGGGCGCCCTGCGGACTCGCCGTCCGCTTACCGGCCCATTGTGCTGCTCGACGAGGTGGGCAAGCTCTTTGAAAGAGTCTTTGCAGACCGCCTCGTCGGGCGGCTGGTGAGGGTGGGGCCGGATTTGGCGGAGAACCAGTTTTGTTTCCGCAAGGGGCGCTCTACGGTGGACGCCATCATGCGCGTACGAGCCCTCACGACGGGGGATGCTGTGGCCCGGGGTGGGGTCGTCTTGGCAGTGTCTCTAGACATCGCCAATGCCTTCAACACCATGCCCTGGAATTGCATCAGGGAGGCACTCCGGTATCACCGAGTGCCGACCTACCTCTGTCGCGTGGTCGAGGCCTATCTGACGGACAGGGCCGTCATCTACCCCGGTCACCGGGGAAAGTGGAACTGGCGAGAGATGTCGTGCGGTGTCCCACAGGGATCGGTTCTGGGACCGCATCTGTGGGACATCGGGTACGACTGGGTGCTGCGCGCCGACCTCCCTGGTGGCGTCAGCGTAGTTTGCTACGCTGACGACACGCTGGTCCTGGCGTAGGGGAGGTCGCACCAGGCGGCGGCCGAATTAGCAGCACGCGGGGTTGCGACAATCGTAGAGAGGATCCGGCAATTGGGACTCGAGGTGGCCTTGCACAAGTCCTAGGCCATGTGTTTTCATGGTCCTCGGAACGCGCCACCATCGGGTTCCCAAATAACGGTAGGAGGGGTTCCCATCGGTGTCGAGTCGACGATGAAGTACCTGGGACTCGTCCTCGACAGCCGGTGGAATTTCGTGGAGCATTTCCGACGTTTGGCTCCCAGACTGGAGCGGGCCGGGGCGGCCTTGAGGCGGCTCCTGCCCAATCTGGGGGGTCCAAACGCCTCCTGCCGGAGGCTCTACGCGGGGGTCGTGCGGTCCATGGCCCTTTACGGGGCTCCGGTGTGGGCGCGTTCCGTGAGGCGGCGACCGGTCCGTCGGTTGAACGTGTCCCAGAGGGTCATGGCCATCCGGTTAGCCCGGGGATACCGCACGATCTCCGGGGAGGCGGCGAACCTCCTTGCTGGATTACCGCCATGGGATCTGGAGGCAAAAGTCCTCGCGCACATGTGGTAGTGGCGCGAGGAGGCAAAACGCCGGGGCGTAACTCCGCTGCCGAGAGAAATCGCGGCACGGCGGACAGAGCTCCGACAGGATCTCATGGCGGCATGGAGAGTGCGATTGTCGCAACTCAGCGCTGGGCACGCCACAATTGCGGCGATAAGTCCCCTCTTTGAGGAGTGGCTGGAGAGGCGCCACGGCGTCCTCACCTTCCACTTGAAGTAGGTCCTCACCGGACACGGGTGCTTCGGGAGGTACCTGTTCCGGATAAGGCGGGAGGAAACGCCCGGGTGTCACCACTGTGTGGATCGCCCGAAGGACACGGTGGGGCATACGGTGGAGGTCTGCCCGGCTTGGGCGGAGCACCGCCGTGTCCTCGCGGAAGCGATCGGCGGCGGCGATCTCTCGCGTCTGGCCCTGGTCCAGGCCATGGTACGGAGCGAGAGTACATGGGAAGTCATTACCTCCTTCTGCGAAGCAGTAATGCTCGCGAAGGAGGAGGCGGGACGCATGAGGGAGAGGCAAACTTTGCGCCCTCACGCCCCTAGTCGCCGCAGGAGACGCCCTGGGCGTCGGGAATTGGCAGCCGATTCCCGGCCACCGTAGGCGCGGGCTTGCGGACGGCGAGCAATGGGTAGCTCGCCGTCCAGTAAGGACCAGGCCCGAGTCGATGGTGCGTTGTGTTTCACGTGCGCCTCAAAGAGATGTCAGCAGCATTGATGGGGTCCGCTAGGACCGATGCCAGCCGGGGTTGCGGGATGTTCGAAAGAGTTACCGTGGCCCCGGCATAGGCAGCAGAAGGAACACGGGTGGGTTTTAGTCAGTAAAAGTCTGACACGCCCTCCCGCTCCGCCCAGAGCGGGAGAAGTAAAAAAAAAAAAATAAATAAAAAAAAAAAGGTGAACCTAACGAAAGGCTCGTGAGTCGCTTGTCAATGAGCCGGCGAACACTTGAGCGTCAGATGAATACTGCCCGAGAATGCCTTTCATTCCAGTTTGTTCCGCGACATCTTGGTATAGATCATTTAAGCCGGGGCAAAATCATGGCTCACAGCCTGCGCATCCCAAATGCCATTCATAACTCCGAAAATGAACCGCCAAAAGCAATATTAGTCTTTTGAATGTACACGTAAGTGCCATCCAAAAGCAGTAACATTTTATTCCAAAAAAAAAAAAACATATAGTTTGCACAAGTTTCGCAACCTGTTTTTTAACAGGTTGCGAAACTTGTGCAAACTAAACTATTAGAAATGGTTTTCCATTTCTAATAGTTTGTCCAGATGGCTATATATTAGAAGTATTCGACCCTTACGCAGCTTGGATTTCTGATGCAACAATATTGTCCGGTATTTGCAATCAGGAATATGCACCATTGCATTCTCTTCTGCGTGAAGGAGATGTTTTCATTTTGGACCATGGGTTCAGAGATGCAATACCGGTTCTTGAAAGCTACGGTTATGAATCTCATATGCCACCCTCGAAAGACCGTAATGCTACTCAACTGAGCACCGAACAGGCTAATGAATCACGGCTTGTAAGTGTAACCATAGTACGTTCAGCTAGGGTTGCGGGATGTTCGAAAGAGTTACCGTGGCCCTGGCACAGGCAACAGAAGGAACACGGGTGGGTTTTAGTCAGTAAAAGGCTGACACGCCCTCCCGCTCCGCCCAGAGCGGGAGAAGTCATTTGATGATTTCCCATCCACAAAAAAAAAAAAAAAAAAAAACCATAGTACGTTGGGTAGTTGAGGTGATTAATGGACGCATTAAACGCGACTTTATTTCGACAGGAATATTTTAATAAAGCCATGACCAGAGATCGGATATTCGGATGCATATTTACCTAAAGTTGAGGTGTTGGCTAATATGGAATGCACTTTTGTATCGATCGTAAAAATTTCGCGATTCTGGAATTGATAAATTTAGTACTTTTTAACTATAGAATCGACACGCACTACCCTTCCTCGTACACTCTATATACACATATACTTGCATCGAGGGTTAAAAATGAATTTCAAGCATAAGAATAGTTATGTGATCCCGGTGACTCGGTATTTTTGAAATAAATAATACCACATGTTGAAGAGGTCGTTTCCATACCATGTATCCGATTAGCTGTGCATTCCGGGATTTTCTGAAATCCCGGGATTTATATTAAGAAAAAAAAATTAAGAAGCCGCTTCCATAATCTTTCCATAAACTTTAGGTAAATATGCATCCGATTATCCGATCTCTAGCCATGACCCATATGTTTACCGACTTACGAATTGCGGCTGCTTTACTTAATGCATTTAGAGAACCTTTAGGAGATATAGCTCAAGCAAAGGAGATTATTAACCCATTGAATCGTCCGCGCGAGACGTTGGGCCGTGCGCACGCGTTTTTGTGCGTTTCGTATCGAGTGACATTTTTTTTACGAATACCCACATTCCACATTTTGTTAAAATGGACGAGGTTGTAAGTGATGAAGAATTAAGTGACTCAGAAGTTTTACAGAAATGTGAACAACAATTAAATGAGATGAGAAATATGGAAGAGGTAAATCGGGAGATTGGAGAGAGAATAAAAGAAGGTGAAATAAGAATGGCAGAGAAAAGAAAAGAAGGAGAAGACGACCATAGTGATGATGGTTTTATTACTGTCACCAGAAGAAAACCGAAACGTTTAATAAGAAGTGACTCAGAGGACGTAAATAATCACAAAGAAAAAGATAAGGTAGATGTTAATACATCTGTAACAATAGCGATTCATGAAGTATGTGTTACCTCAGTGGAGAAGTTGCCTAAACCAATAGCCATGGCTAAATTATTGCGTTCCGAAAACATTAAGGATATTCTTAGGATAAAATATAAAAGCGCATATAAAGTTCTCATTCAATTCCAAAGAAAAGACGATGCTATAAAATTGGTCGAATGTAAAAGGTTCAAGGACATGGGCTTGCGATGTCAACTAGTGCAAGATATGTCAACATCGTATGGAATAGTGAAAGGCGTTGACCTTGAATTGAGTGAAGAAGAGATTATTAATATTTTAGAAGCGAATGTTGAAGTGTTAACACTTCCTTCACTTCAGTGTTTACGCTTAAGCGTAAAAAGATTGAAACGTTTGCAATCGGAAGGAAAATGGGTCGATTGTGAATCGGTAAGAGTGAGTTTTAAAGGTAATGTGCTACCACAATATATTTATGCCTATGATTGCCGGTTTAAAGTTGAACCGTACGTGTTTCCAGTGACGCAATGTTCGGGTTGTTGGCAATTTGGCCATATAATTAAATGTTGCTCTACTAAAAAGGTTTTGTGCCCGAAATGCGGAGGTAATCACGAAAACTGCACCATAAAAGATTTTAAATGTTTAAATTGTAAGGGTAATCATTTTGTCCTGGATAAAACTTGTCCCGTTTTCCTAAAAGAAAAAACTATTCGGATTATAATGAGCGAAAAACAAGTTACATACCGAGGTGCCCTACAACTGTTTATGGAGGAGAAGGTGTATTTAAACACAGTCAATATCTCACAGCGAGTTGATAACAATCAACCTACGGCCACAATCAACTCTGGTAAAGAAACTTACAGAGAGGTATTGACCAGACATGAAGTGCATCAACAACCGATGTCGGATATGGAAGAGGATAAAGAAGAAGAAGAAAATCATGCAAATGTGGGTACAAAAGAATATACTAAAAATCTAAAACAAAAGACAAAAAAGAAGATAAAGCAAAAGGGTCAAAAGAAAAGTGATGTTTCGGAGGAGCAGAAAACGAACGAAGATAAAAGTAGTGCACAGGAAGGAACAGAAGGATCTAAACAAAGTGCGCAAGTGTTAAGTAATTTTGAATGGAGGAAGATATGGATAAAAATAAAAGGTATATATAAGTCTGAACTAAAATTGGAAGAAAAAATACTATCAACGTTAAAAATTATTTGGGAAGAGATTAAGAAACTTCTGGTTAGCATTATATTTGGAGAAAACATCCTGGGATATTTATGTGACCTCAGTAATGGATAGTACACAAGAAATAATAAAGGTAAACATAATTATTCCAGTGGAATTCACAGAGTCTGCGTCCTAAATTGGTATCTTTTTCGGATCTGCTAATACAAGAAAATATACATATTGCAATAATTAGCGAAACGTGGTTCGATTGTGAGGTTAGCGTAAATATTAGTGGATTTAATATATATAGGAATGATAGATACGATTGTTATGGTGGTGTTGCTATCTTGGTGCACAAATCAATTCAGTCTCACCCAGTTTTATTTAGTAGCAATAATGTGGGTATTGAACTAATGTGTGTTAAATTATTAAATTGCAAAGACTTAGAACATATTATATCACTGTACTGTCCATCGTCCGTTCAAACTCAACCTTCCGATTGGAATGATATTTTTGGTCACTTTTCTAGTAAAACTATAATAGCTGGGGATTTCAACGGTCATCACACTAATTGGTCGGTTAAATCGGATGTGAGAGGTACTCAAATTATGGATTCATCTCTGGAAAATGACTTTATATCGCTTAACAACGGCATCGCAACTCGAGTTAAATTGGTAAATGGCAATTTGCAACAGACATCCCCGGATATATCATTTGTCTCCTCTGACGTTGCAATAAAATTTGATTGGCAGGTTTTCAATGAAAATCTGGGTAGTGATCACCTGAATATTAAAATGACAGCTAACTTATCTTGTAATGTACATATTGTTAAAAAATGTAATTTTAAAAATGCAAATTGGAATGAATATCGGCAAACGATTTCTGAAAGTATTAAAACGTTTAATGATGGATCTTTTAATGGTAACGGGCAACAAATGTATGACTCTTTTATAAACTATGTTGAATATGCGGCTAGTAAACATATACCCTATTATAAATTCAGTATAAAGCCAAACGAAAAATTTAAACAAAAAAATTACTGGTCCCCTAAATTGTCTGAAATAGTTGCACAACGAAGGTTGGCCTTGTCAAATTTCCGTAAAAATCCCACCCCTGATAATTTAAATAAACTAGAATCCAAGACCTTAGAATCTCAAACATTAATTAAGAAAGCTAGGAACAATGGCTGGCAAACATTTTGTGATTCTATAAACGAAGCTACGTCGACACAGGAAATGTGGCGCCGTATGAAGTGGATGAAGGGTTTTAAACAACAAAGATGATGCCCTCCTATTGACAAACAAGTTGATCTTCTACGTTCTCTGACTCCAGACTATGTTCCTAGTTTGATGCCAAGCTTTAAGTCTCGAAATGAAATTTTAGAATCTGAATTTACACGTCAAGAACTTGAAAATTGTCTAAAGAGAAAGGATTCAGCCCCGGGGCAGGATGCTTTATCTTATTCAATGTTATATAATTTACCGGACTCGGGAAAGTTTCTTCTACTGAAGATATACAATTATATATTTAAATTCAGTATTGTCCCTCACCAATGGCGAAATATTCAAATTATTCCCATACCCAAAACTGCAAAAAATGTTAATAGTGAAATTAAGTTAAGGCCTATTTCGCTGATGTCGTGTGTATGTAAAACCTTTCATCTTATGATTTGTAAGCGGTTAGAATGGTTTGCAGAAAGAAACAAACTCCTGTCTCCATATACAGTAGGATTTCGAAAGGCTCAATCATGTTTGGATGCACTATCCCGACTAGTTTCTTGCATTCAAGTTGGATTTACGAAAAACATCCCTATAGTTGCATGCTTTTTGGACATCGAAAATGCGTACAACAATGTTTTAATTGACTCTGTTACAAGAGTATTGGATGAAATTCAGGTTGGGTCTCGAGTGTGTACTTATCTTTGGTCTTTTCTGAGCGAGAGGCAATTAAGAATTAAATCATTTAATAATGAAGGTTTCGAAACGAGGCTGACTAACAGAGGATTGGCTCAAGGTGACCCGTTGTCGCCTTTATTATTTAATTTAGTCACACATCAAATCTGTCGTCAAGTAAAAACCGTTATGGTATCGCAATACGCAGATGATTTTGTTATATATTTTAGTGACAAGCAAATAAACAAATGTGAGCGATATTTACAGGATGCCTTAAACTGTATAATCACATTACTGGGTGAGATTGGATTGACTTTATCCCCAACCAAGTCTAATTATTGTATATTTAGCAGGGGCCGAAGGCGAATATTGCCTTCATTAAAAGTGTATGGTCAGCCGCTAGCAGTGGTGGAATTTGTAAAATATTTAGGAATTTGGTTGGATAGAAGTTTACACTGGCGGAAACATATCAATGAGATTGCTAGTAAATGTGGAAAATACCTTAATGTATTAAAAGTACTGGCGGGCTCTTCTTGGGGAGTACATACTAAACATATACGTAGAATATATATGTGGGATTGTATGGCAAAATAAACGAGCACAGTAATTTTACTAATTGAAACTTTATTCTTCAACACGTAAAAAATCAGCGTTACAGTACACCGTGGCAGTCCGTCGTTCATCTTAATATCGCCATTACCCCTCTGTCTCACTCACACCCATACATCTCTCTTTCTTTCATCCGCTGCGTTCCATTCTAACATTTAGTTTGGCTGCGTTCTTTAAATACAATATTTACCCCACAGTCGGCCATCCTGATCCGTGTCTGTCCTCAGACATCCACGCAAACATTCATCCCTTGCTTTCAACTTAAATTCAACTTAACTATTAATACAACATCTTGCTTAACTTATTAATAAACAGGTTATTAGTAAACTTATTAACAAACTCAACAAGTAATCATGTTTACACACTGACATTTAACATTGCAATACTATAAGGGCATAGTACAGATCTTTACTTTAAGGAAACTAAGCTAATATTGTAACATTACATACATATTCTAGTGATAGAATAAAGAAAAGAATACATGGTGTCAACAAACTTTGCACATAGCCATTCATACACAACACTAACAAAAAGTTAAGTAGAGCGACTCTCAACTTTTAGGTTTTGGAGTTGAAACCTGGCCACGCCTTCATATAGTCTGCCGAACTAGAGGTTACTCCAGGGCCTTCAGTGTTAGGGTCTACCTTTTTCACATCGTATCTGTCGTTTCTCTTTACTTCTACAACCTGATAGGGCCCTAGATATTTGGCTTTCAGCTTCATTCCCGTGCCAAACTGCGTGCGTTTAATTGCCACTAAGTCTCCTTCATTGTATTTCATACTTTCTTTTCTCTTCCTATTAAAATTTCTTATGTTTTCTTCTTGAACTTGTAAAATTTGTTCTTTGGCTTTCTCTCTGAGTTTTTCTCTCCTCCGAATAGCTTTCTCTTCCTTTATGATTTTACTATTTAATTTTCTATAGTCCACACACACCCTTATAGCACCATCTTTTTTGCGAACGAGAACTAATGGACTGGCATATTCAGAGTAACTTACGCGTACGATTCCTTGCTCGAGCCACTCCGCAACTTGTTCTTCAACTACCAACTGCTCCTTTAGTGATATGCGTCGTGGACGTTGCACCACCGGGACATCATCTTTCACAATTATTTTCAGCTGGATAGGAGCTTCTTTGATTTGACATGGTTGATAGCTCTCAACTATCTGAACAACCTCTTCTTTAAGGTCAGTATTACTTACATAACCAACCTCGATACTGCAACTAAAACAATTAATTTCGTTCACCCATTCCACAGGTTTCATCCACACAGCACTGCCATTCATAACCATTATAACATTCTTAAGAAATTCGTGACCTATGATTACATCAAAAGGCATACAGTCTTTAGGTACCACGTAGAATAACACATCGTCGTATTTCGTACCGTCGATCACAACATTTGTTGTTATACAACCTAACGACTCCACTTTAGCGAAACCCAGTCCGGATAGCGTTATGTTATCGTTCATCACTTTACTGACGTTAGCACAAAACTCAGAAGATACTAAGTTCACATCACTGCCCGAATCAATAAGCGCTTTCGTCGTTTTTCCACATAATTCTATGATCTTCAAAGGTTTTTCCCATTGCGATTGTTTGTTTACGTCGTAGATGTCATACTCGGTTTGACTTTGACGTTTGCTACTTCTGTCATCTGTCATCTTGTCACTGTCATTCTGTGAGTGTGACGTATCATCCGCGTTGAACGATGATTGACCGAACATTGCTTGCTTGCTCACACGTTCGCCGCTCTCGCTCCCACTTATTGATGCGCCATTGTCGTGACCCTTTCTATCGCCGGAAGTGCCGGAACTACGCCATCTTGATGAACTCGAATCTTCCTTGCGGCCGCCTACCTCCTTGTTATTTTTATGCGGGCACTTCGGTGAAATATGGCCATATTCGTTGCAGTTAAAGCACTTTGGACCTTGTGCCTTCTGCGGACAGTCTTCTGACACATGATCACCTTCACCACAGTTATAGCACCTTTTCGACGTTTTTTCGTGACGTACGATGCCGCGTTTTTCGTTTCTGTAGGTACTTCTAGGATGTTCCAGTTTCATCTTTTCCTTAATAGTCTCGTAGATTTTAAACTTCTCTTTAAGTTCAGGATACGTCGTTACGCCATAAAGCATGATTTTATTGGTTTCGTGGTCCACTATGCCATCAACTATGTATTTAATGGCCACGTAATCGGGTAACTTTCCTCTTTTCCCTAACGCCTTCATGACCATCATATAGTCGATGCAACTCTCATCACGTTTTTTCTTCCGTTGGCTCATAAGCTCGTGTATTGCTTTGATGTCAACTGTGTCAGGGAATTCTCTACTCAGGGCCGCTTTAAGTTCTTCCCATGTTTTGTGAGGGCGTTCAGCTTCCATCCATAGCTGTGCGGTGCCTGATAGGGACCTCCGTGCCATCAGCAGCTGTTGTAAGGGTGTCCAACCACATATTTCTCCATTTTCTTCGACATCTTGTATCCATCGCGTAACTGAATACGTTTTATCTTGACCGGTGAATTTAGGTATCAGATCCGACGTGAGGTACAACATCGAGCTTTGGCCCGAACGTGGTTCTTCTTTCGTCATTTTCAGTTGCCGTAGCCGTCGTGATTATCTTTTCCGTTGATTTTTGAATACTATCCGCCGCCGTGCACCACGCCACGCGCCGGTCTCCGTCGTTCGTCGTCCGTCGTCTTCAAACTCGTTATTTTGCCAATCCCGGACGAGCCCCCAAATTTGTGGGATTGTATGGCAAAATAAACGAGCACAGTAATTTTACTAATTGAAACTTTATTCTTCAACACGTAAAAAATCAGCGTTACAGTACACCGTGGCAGTCCGTCGTTCATCTTAATATCGCCATTACCCCTCTGTCTCACTCACACCCATACATCTCTCTTTCTTTCATCCGCTGCGTTCCATTCTAACATTTAGTTTGGCTGCGTTCTTTAAATACAATATTTACCCCACATATATATCGCTAGTAAGAAGTCGACTTGATTATGCATGTTATTTGTATGATTCTAGTGCAAAAACACATACAAGCAAACTAGATAAATTACAAAATCAAGCACTTAGAATAGTAGGAGGTTTCATAAGAAGCTCACCTATCCATGTTATGGAGAGTGAACTGCACATACCACCATTATTTTTAAGGAGAAAATATCTCGCATACAAGATAATTCTAAAATCATTGTCATGGTCTAATAATATAAATATAAACACAATTTCAGAATTAGGCTCCCTAACTAACGGTACTTATTGGACAAATAAAAGAAAACCCCTACTGGCTACTTCCTTTAAAGAATTAGGACAATTAATTAATACCTCGGAAATTAATACCTCGAATAGTCTTAAAATGTTCTCTTTAGATATTTGGGTATCAGCTTTACAAATTAAAGATATTATTAAAAGTGATTTAGAATGTGTAACGCACCCAAAAAAATGTTATAATCAAAATGCTTTGGTACACGAAGTGGTATCTGAATTAGCTTCCAAATATAGTGAGTGGTGTAAAATTTTCACAGACGGATCAAAAAGTAAAGATGGGTGTGGAGTTGCTTTCTTTCTTCAAAGTACAGGTTATAAGGCTATGTATAAAATTAATGAAAATATATGTATAATGTCTCTGGAACTCATTGCAATATATCAAGCGGTGTCATATTCGCTTAGCCAAAATCTAAATAAAGTAGTTATATTTACAGATAGCAAGAGCGCTTTACAACATGTGGCTCGATGCGCCTCTGGTTGCAGAGGTGCATCGATAGCCTATGACATTCTTAAACTAATTCATTGCTACAATAAAGATGACATTAGGATTATCTTGCAATGGGTTCCAGCGCACATAGGGTTACGGGGCAACGAGGAGGCTGATAGACTGTCGAAACTGGCAGTGGAGACGGGCAATGTTACCTCAGTTATGTCCGATTACTGGGAATATTTCTCCAGGTTTAAGAGTGTGTGTTTCGACAATTGGAAAGAATATTTTAATGAAATATCCAAAGAAAAAGGTATTTGGGATAAAGTTATTCAAAATGAGCCACCTCGTGAGCCCTGGTTTGATGATAAATGTTTAACTAGGAGTTATGTTAAGTTAGCGATAAGGCTTCGTTCTGGCCACTTTCCATCGGCAAAATTTGCTTTCTTAATGCGGAAGGCTACATCGCCTAATTGTGAGGTATGTAATAAAATTGAAGATGTGCAACATTTGCTGATGGAATGTGCTAAGAACAAGGATGAAAGGGAATCTTTGGCTAGGGAGTTTAAACTAAACATGTGGGATGTTGGACTTATCCAGAATATTTTGGCATACCCTAAATCAGAAAGGACTAAACGCATAATTTGTAGTCTAATGCAGAAGTCTAGGCAGTGATTCTTCTTTTTTATTTATTTAGATAGTAATGTAGTAAAATATAGTATGTATAATTACAGGTATATAGTTGTGCATAAATAGAATATAAGGTACAATGGGGTTGACGTATCCGTGTGGATAAAAACCCCTTAATAATAAAGAATAAAAAAAAAAACCCATTGAATGCCGAAATTGGCTATACACCCAAAGTTGGTTGCCACCATACATTTGTCTATTTACGGATATATACGTATATGGCATCAGCGAAAAAAAAAGCAGCCTGGGTGCCGTATACGTATAAGTACGTATAATTACGTAGATTCGGCATCCTTGGTACTTGTTGATTCTATTGAAACTCATATAGAAGTCCTACGTATCTAACCGTAGTCGGCGTCCTGCATAGAAACCATATACGGATATATCAGTAGTCGGCATTCAATGTGTTAATATTATTAGAGAATGAATAAATATGCCAAATCGTCTAGGTGACTTTATTATAGAAAACAATATAAACAGACGAAGAGCACAGTTCATAGAAATAAATAGTGAAGCGTTAAATATTTATTTTCCCATTTTAACTGAAGAAGATTTAATATTGATTGCACTAGGCACATATCAAATCAAACTAGCAAGATCGCATGTCGGTGAACATTTACGTGGCATATATATATTCTATAGAAGTTTGCCAGGAGATAAGTCCAACGGCTTATGGAATCGATGCAAGTAACTGTGTATTATTACGTGGGCAGATACACTCACGACACACGTCAAGAAAAACATATTATTTATATATATTAGTAAAAACCAACTTGACAGGTAGAAACGCTTTGCCAGAACTTTACTGTTCATGTTTAACAGGCAATCGTACCATAGGAACTTGTGCACACATTATGAGCATTATTTGGTTCCTGGGATTCGTGAGGCACCAGACTAACGATTTTCAATGCCCGGCAAGATTTTTGGATGATGTGATTCTAATTGATCATAATGAATAAATAAGATGATCCATTTTTAACGTCAATCGATAACTGTGAAAACTGTGTGCAATCATGCCAAATAAAAAAAGAATGGTTAATAAAAATGGTTTTCTCATTTCATATACCTTCTTCAATCTTCATTCCTTTACCGTTACCTCATCATAATACAGATTAAGCACTAGCATGTTACGCGCGCAGCTGCAAACTCAGCGCTACTCGCGACCTAGACCCCGATTCGACTCAGACGCCTCAGCATAAGGGAAACAGCTGATACGCCGACGCAACACTTCGTGACGCGCGCACGCCGAGCGAATGACCTCGCAATCCGGAAATCACCAACTCGGCACCCGACACACTCAAGGCTTCAAGGTGAAACCATACGGAAGCTAGTTACGTGATGAACTAGCACCTTGCGATGCACGTACCTAGATTAGTTAATAAGCCGAATCCAAGAAGAATTCATTCCTGATTCACACTTCGAATAGGAGCTAGGCTAACTTATTAATGTAAATTTTTATTTTAAAATTAAATTAAGTAGATCATCTTTGGTTTCCTTTCAATTCCCCGATTGCAGCTAACGTAATTGGCGCAGTCGGTAGGATATTCGCGGGCCGGTTCGCGAGCTTTAGGGATCTTTAATATCGAAATCCGCGTTCGCGAATCGCCTGGGTGGCTATCGAGCCCCGGCGTCAAATATCCGAATCTACGGTCCAGCTGCAGTTTCGGGAGAAGAATCCAAACTTAGATTCACGAGAGAGCCAGAGATGAAGAATTTGTAAGTACACTTGAATTGTTCCTGTGTTGCTTCCTTCTTAGTCCTAGTACCACTCAACTTCCAAAATTTTCCACCCGAAGAATTCCAGTTCCCAGGAGCCCGCATCACGTACGGCTCGCTGGGGTGCTATAGATAACGGTAGGGATTTGGATAGCGATAGTGGGAATAGCATAAGTAGAAGTATAAGTAGCGTAAATATGCCCCACGACCCCGATACGATTTTCAAAGCCCTTCGTATGGTCCCAGAGTTCGATGGGAACCCAAACGTTCTGACTAGATTCATTAAGATATGCGACCAGAAAGTGGCCGAATATGTTAGTAGCGCCCAGGGCAGTGAACTGAACAACTTATGTGTGCTAAATGGCATCCTAAATAAAATACAGAGCACCGCCGCCTGTACCATTAACTCCAACGGGATACCTGATGTAGCGTTGTATTGCTTCTACAATATCAATTAGTCGAGTGAGCTAACTATTTCACTAGTTAACCGTAAAGTGTGACAACTCTAAAAGCGGGGTACAACACTAGCTGTCCTAAGGAAGACACGTTCATTTCGATCGCTGACCGCCTTGCTGACAGGAGTAAATCCTTGAACCTTAAGATTCTTTGTGCCCCAAATCTAGGGTGAGTTCCTCATTAATTAGTATTTATAATGGACCCTATGCGCTGGATAATCTATGTTATTATCATCTCCAATGTGGCATCTGATTTTACAATGGTCCATCTCTGACCATGCGGTTGTCAATTATCCAGTGCGTAGGGGACTGAAATATGTGTGTATTGCTGTTGCATCGGGCTGTGCAAGCCCTTACTGTGTATTATAAGCGATATTGCAAGCCATCTGCTGAGATGCCTGTTGATTTACCTTGTGTTATGCTCGCGTGTCACATACTTAACCTCACATTGCATCTGTCATTGTGACACGCCATCTTTGCAAACTTTCTGCCTAACTGACTGCCTGTAAGCCGCTGCGATGTGTTAAGCTTCCTGCCTACCCTGCTTCCCATACCGTTCCTTGGTTGCTGAATGGGGAATGGAGCTGAGCACATCGCATGCGGCTAGCTGCTTACGCACCGCATCTAACATGCGCACCCTAACGCGCTTTCCAGGGTTCTACGTCCAGGCTGAGGGCCGGTCTTCTATCGCTACAAGCTACCCTAGACCAGACTGCGCGCTGCACGTGCTGACGCTGCAAGCCATCGTGCGGGACCTACAGCCCGCTAGCGAATCTGACGAGGGCCTCTAACTGAGCCTGTCTTACAGGCCCCTACACCTGCCAGCTACAGCCAAGGACGGTACCCTCTTACCTAACCTAGTGTACGAGTGCTCAATCAAAACAGTTCAGTGACTACCTACCCATGACCTAGCCGTGTTACCCTAGACAAACAATATATGTATTTACCTACCTCCTTAGTTTCATTCTATTTCTACAACCTAACTTGTTAACGGTCTCCGCAGCCTACCTGCGAAGCCCTAGCCGTTACACTGAGAATTGGCTAGGAATCAGAACGGCCCTAGTTAATAATTTCTCGGATCAACGAGACGAGACCGCCTTGTATAGAGACCTCTCTTCAGCTACACAGGGGAATAGCACACCTCAGGAATTTTACGAGGAATGCCAAACTTTATTCATTACGATGATGACGTTTGTAACATTGCACGAGCAAGTCTCAACTACGATGGAAGCGAAGCGTACACTGTACAAAAAATTACTATGCAGGCTTTTGTGAAGGGATTAAAGGAGCCATTAGGTTCACGTATCCGATGTATGCGACCCGACACCATCGAGAAGGCCCTCGAATACGTGCAGGAGGAACTCAACGTCATGTATTTGCAGGAGCGTAGTGAGTTCCCGAAAACCACCGCGCAAAAGGGCCCTAACCCTGTAATACCCCACACAAATACCAACCCGGTACCCCCGCGCAGTAATAACTTCGTAGTGCCAAATCCCAACTGGCCCAAACCCATAGGATTCAGAACCAGTCAACCGCAACCATTTAGGTTTAACCACAACTTTACTGGTCACCAGCCTCAAAACCGGGTGCCTAACCGAACACAGCAGATATTCCGTGCGGGTACCCCAGCCCCACAACGGTCATGGTAACGCGTTCCGTCTGACACCTAGAAGCGTCCCGGTCCAAAACCAGAGCCAGGGCCCTAGACCCATGAGTGGGGTGCAGCATTTCACACCCAGACCAATGCTATCCGGCCATAACTGGCAGAATTCGGGTAATCCGCCGTCAACCAATTACTTCAAAAGCCGGGAAATGAACATGAATGAGTGCGCATCGTATGACGACTCATATTACCCGACGGAGTACTATTACGAACATACCTGGTTTAGTTTCGACGACATTCATTACGAACATAGCCCTTACGCTGCATTGGAGTGCAGCCAGGAACCGATCTCGAGCGAAGTAGATATTCAAGGGAATATTACGGACTCACCTGAACTTGCTCGGGCGGGTTCGAGTCAGGATTTTCAGGAAGCTCAGAAGTCGACGAAACGAAAATAGAACTAAACCTTCAGACCCAGCGTCAGTTGCCATACATACTGATATCAGAACCGCCCTTGAAACTGTTAATCGACACCGGCGCAAACCAATCTTTTATAAGCCCAGAGGCCGTAGGGAAATATTTCCCGAATCTCCCCTTGAATTACGACCTGTTTCAAGTTACCAACGTACACGCGGTCAGTAGAAATAACCATTCCATAAGTCTACCCTGCTTTGCGGAGTTTAACGACCCGGAGGGTATCAAATTATTCGTATATCGTTTTCATGAGTATTTTCACGGTTTAATCGGTCTGGACTTGCTAACCAAATGGGAGTCCAAGATAGACTTAAAAGACCGAAGGTTAGTGACGCGTACATCATCAAATCCCATCCGTATGTATAATTCCTGTAATGTCAACCTGTACGAGGACATAATACCCGCTCAGTCCTCGAAATTAGTTAGAGTACCGATCGAGGCTCCGGACGTTGAAGCATTGGTCAACGAACAGACCATATGCCATATGTACCGTACGCGAGTGCATCACCATCGTAGATAACAACCCCGGCTACCTAGAAATAGAGAACACAGGTCCGAACGATATAATAATATCACTCGACCGACCAGTGCGCGCGAGCCTATTCAATAACGAGTGCACGCGCATCGAACAACGCACGGCGCGAGCTCAGGAGGTGACGAAGCGACTACGAACGGACCATCTGAATGAGGAGGAGGAAGCCAACCTTGTAGCCCTTTGCTCAAAGTATGCCGACGTATTCTATATTGAAGGCGAAGCGTTAACTTTTACCAACCAGGAGGTTAGGGAGCAGATTACGAAAATGTTAGATCAAGGAATAATAAGGTCTTCGGATTCAGCACGGAGCTCACCCATTTGGGTAGTCCCGAAGAAAATGGACGCCTCGGGCAAGAAGAAATGGCGCTTAGTAGTTGACTTCAGGAAGCTCAACGAAAAAACTATCAACGACAAATACCTCATCCCGAACATTAGTGACGTCCTCGATAAACTGGGTAGGTGCCAATACTTCACTACTTTAGATCTGGCTAACGGCTTCTACCAGGTCGAAATGGACCCCCAGGACGTTCAAAAAACAGCCTTCAACGTCGAGCACGGACATTTCGAGTTTCTTCGAATGCCCGTGGGATTCATGAATTCACAATCCACATTTCAAAGGGTTATGGACAATGTTCTCAGGGGACTCCAGAATGAGATATGCCTCGTTCACCTCGATGACATCATCGTGTTTTCCACGTCACTGCAGGAACATATCATCAATCTCGGGAAAGTTTCATCGGGGGAGTCGAATTTCAAGATCCAAATGGACAAATCCGAGTTCCTAAAGCGTGAGACCGGTTACCTCGGACACAATAAGCGGTGAGGGAATAAAACCTAATCCAGATAAAATCTATGCAAAAGAAAAATACCCTATCCCAAGAACCCCAAAAGAAATTAAGCAATTCTTAGGCCTTGTAGGTTATTACCGTAAATTCATCCCCGACTTCGCAAAAGTTACGAAACCACTGACAGCATGCCTGAAAAAAGGTAGGCGGGTCATACTAGACCCCGAGTACATAGCCAGTTTTGAAAAGTGCAAGAATCTCTTGACAAATGACCCCATATTACAGTATCCCGATTTTGACAAAGAATTCACCCTGACGACAGATGGTTCGAACGTTGCCGTTGGCGCCGTTCTGTCTCAAGGACCCCAGGCTCCGACAAACCTGTGTGTTTCGCTTCCCGGACCTTAAATGAAAGTGAGCTCAATTACAGTACCATAGAAAAGGAGCTGCTCGCCATAGTCTGGGCCACCAAGTACTTCAGACCATACTTGTTCGGCCGTAAATTTAAAGTGCTGACAGACCACAAACCTCTACAGTGGATGATGAACCTTAAAGAACCCAATTCGCGACTGACTAGATGGAAGCTGAAACTTAGTGAATACGATTTCACAGTAGTCTACAGGAAGGGCAAAGCCAACACGAACGCCGATGCCCTATCCCGGGTGGAAATTCATAATGAGAACACTGACATGTTAGCGGATAGATCATGTTCCCTGATCCCTAACCCATCGGAAACCCCGCCATCCGCAAACTCATCCACCGCAACCGCACACACCAGTCACGAACATCCCATACTAGAAGTCCCAATCACAGACGAACCCCTCAACAGATTTCACAGACAACTATGCTTCACGATAGTGGAAAGCGTCAAACGCAAACCAGTCGTCACTAAGCCATTCAAGACTCACACGCGCATAGCAATCCAAATATCGACGTCTAAATTGGAACAAGATGTAGTGAACGCCCTCAAAGAGTACGTGAACCCAAAAGTAAAGACCGGTATCCTAATAAATCCACCTCTCGCCATGTACTCCATCGTACCGACTATACAGGCCAAGTTTAAGAGCTCATCTATGAACTTAGTACTAGCTAAGACAGAATTAGAAAACGTTAGGGATTATCTACGCCAGCAAGAGATAATTCAACACTACCATGACGGCAAAATTAACCACCGAGGAATTACTGAATGCTACTTAGCCCTCTCAGGTAGGTATTACTGGCCTAAAATGAAGGAACAAATAACCAGATTCATTAACGAATGCACCATCTGCGGACAAGTCAAATACGACCGGAGACCTATTAATTAGACCCCAGTTTAATATCGTACCACCGGCAACGAAACCATTCGAGATAGTACATATGGATTTATTCACCGTCCACAGCGAGAAGTATGTCACATTTATAGATGTCTTTACCAAATATGGGCAAGCATACCATCTCCGAGATGGCACGGGTATTAGTATACTTCAATCGTTGCTGCGATATTGTACTGTAACGGCTTAGGACTTCGCAGGTAGGCTGCGGAGGCCGTTAACACGTTAGGTTGTATATTTAGAATGAAAACAAGGAGGTAGGTTAATACATATATTGTTTCTATAGAGTAACACGGCTAGGTCGTGGGTAGGTAGTCACTGAACTGTTTGAATTGAGCACTCGCACACTAGGTTAGGTAAGAGGGTACCGTCCTTGGCTGTAGCTGGCAGGTGTAGGGGCCTGTAAGACAGGCTCAGTTAGAGGCCCTCGTCAGATTCGCTAGCGGGCTGTAGGTCCCGCACGATGGCTTGCAGCGTCAGCACGTGCAGCGCGCAGTCTGGTCTAGGGTAGCTTGTAGCGATAGAAGACCGGCCCTCAGCCTGGACGTAGAACCCTGGAAAGCGCGTTAGGGTGCGCATGTTAGATGCGGTGCGTAAGCAGCTAGCCGCATGCGATGTGCTCAGCTCCATTCCCCATTCAGCAACCAAGGAACGGTATGGGAAGCAGGGTAGGCAGGAAGCTTAACACATCGCAGCGGCTTACAGGCAGTCAGTTAGGCAGAAAGTTTGCAAAGATGGCGTGTCACAATGACAGATGCAATGTGAGGTTAAGTATGTGACACGCGAGCATAACACAAGGTAAATCAACAGGCATCTCAGCAGATGGCTTGCAATATCGCTTATAATACACAGTAAGGGCTTGCACAGCCCGATGCAACAGCAATACACACATATTTCAGTCCCCTACGCACTGGATAATTGACAACCGCATGGTCAGAGATGGACCATTGTAAAATCAGATGCCACATTGGAGATGATAATAACATAGATTATCCAGCGCATAGGGTCCATTATAAATCCTAATTAATGAGGAACTCACCCTAGATTTGGGGCACAAAGAATCTTAAGATTCAAGGATTTACTCTTGTCAGCAAGACGGTCAGCGATCGAAATGAACGAGTCTTCCTTAGGACAGCTAGTGTTGTACCCCGCTTTTAGAGTTGTCACACTTTACGGTTAACTAGTGAAATAGTTAGCTCACTCGACTAATTGATATTGTAGAAGCAATACAACGCTACAGTACCCACCATGGAGTCCCTTTGACCTTAGTGACCGACAATGGAACGGAATTCACTATTCACCAACTGTTCCTAGAATTCACACGCCTACACAAAATAAACCACCACAGAGTTCTGCCGCATTCGCCTTTTTTTTTTTTTGGATGGGAAATCATCAAATGACTTCTCCCGCTCTGGGCGTAGCGGGTGGGCGTGTCAGACTTTTACTGACTAAAACCCACCCGTGTTCCTTCAGTTGCCTGTGCCGGGGCCACGGTAACTCTTTTGAACATCCCGCAACTGCCGCATTCGCCTAACGATAACGGTAACATTGAGCGCTTCCATTCAACTCTCCTTGAACACCTGAGAATACTAAAGCTAAAACACAAGGAGGAGCCCACCGCAAATCTCATGCCCTAAGTTATAATCGGTTACAACTCCTCAATACACAGTTTCACTAGATGCAGACCATTCGACCTGCTAACCGGACACCTTGATCCACGCGATATCCTGGACATGGACTTCACCCAACAGTCATTGCAACAGTATGCCCAGAACCATAGGGCGCGAATGAAAGAAGTCTACGACACCATTAACAAAACTTCATTACCAAACCGCACCGCATTGATAGGAAGCCGAAACAAGAACCGCGAACCCGAAGTAGAATACGTACCCCAACAGCAGGTATTCATTAAGAACCCATCCGCAAGCCGCCAGAAAACGGCACCGCGGTATATCCAAGATACCGTTCTAGCCGAACTACCCATACACATCTATACGTCCAAGAAACGCGGACCAGTAGTCAGAAATAGGTTAAAAAGAGGCCTTAAGGAACCTAACTTGTTGCAGGATACTACTATTGCTGGTACTTCGCGAGACCCAGTCAGCGGAGATAAAACTTGAAAGCCTGGCCAATGGGCCCGGCCTGCGACCATACAAACTCGGACCGACGAAAATGACCACTCACCCAGTGGCGTGCCTAAGGGTGAAAATTAGGGCAAGCCGAAGATAGAAAAAAAAAACAGGGATTTTCTTACGTTGTTCATACTAAAACCATTATTAAAATGTTGGTTATACAACCTTTAAAATACGAAGAGTGAATAAAAACCAGTGTTTACTATGACGAAGACAATTTATTTAACTATAAACGAAAAGATCATGTTTTGGCGAAGATTCTCAACACCGCGATTCAGTGGAGAGTGCTAAATGTACAACGCCATCTGTCGATACATCAGGAACTAAAAATCGTTAAACATATCAATCAAAACTATTCTAATGGTAAGATTGTACATTCCGCCCACTATGGACAGAATGTCCATTGTCACCGCTCACCATGAACCAAATACATTTGAAAAAATGGACTGTATTATATAGTTAAAAGAAATAAAAACAAAGCTTTAAGTCATGGTGGCTTAGAACAAAACACATTCAAACTAAAAAAAAAAAACAAAGTTTACAGTTAACAAAATTGTTGACAATGGTAACAAAATACATATATCTATTCACTGAGCAACAGGTAACACACACAGTTTAGTTACCGGTCGTTTAAATGTAATACCTTTACATTTTAAAGTGACTACCCTCGTAATATTGTCCAAACCAGGGTGTTTCTCAGTAATTTTACCTAAAAGCCATTTGGCTGGAGGGAGACCATCCTCCTTTACTAAAACTAAATCTCCGATCTCGGGTTCAGTAGTTTTATTTGCCCACTTATAACGGTGTAAAAATTGACTCAAATACTCACTTGACCACCGACGCCAAAATTGTTGCAGCATTTTTTGTGTTAATTGCCAACGTTTTAATGATGATATCGACGATGTTTCGTAATTATGCTCCGGTACTAGAATTAATGATTCACCTATTAAAAAGTGCCCTGGAGTGAGGGGTGTTGGGTCTTGTGAATTCGTGCTTATTTGTGATAGTGGTCGAGAGTTAAGGCAAGCCTCTACTTGGTACAGTAGCGTCGAAATCTCTTCGAAAGTAAAAGTCGCATTACCTATTACCCGTCTTAGATGATGTTTGGTGGACTTTATTCCAGCCTCCCATAGCCCGCCAAAATGCGGGGCATGTGGTGGAATAAAGTGCCATGTGGTGCCGTTGTTTGCCAAACACTCGGCGATTTCTATCGTCAAGGTTGACGTTTCTTGGGTGAACAAGCTTCGGAGTTCGCGAGCGGCACCAACAAAATTTGTTCCGTTGTCGCTGAATAAGTCAGCGCAATGGCCACGTCTGGCAACAAATCGCTTAAAAGCAGCAATAAACCCTTGTGATGTGAGATCACTCACAGCTTCCAAGTGTACCGCTCTTGTAGCCATACATACAAAAAGGCATATGTAACCTTTATAGGCCCGATGGCCTCTACCTTTAGACGTTCGAATTTGTATGGGACCTGCGTAGTCCACACCACTTTGATAAAACGCTCGAGTTGGTGTAACTCGAGCTGAAGGTAATTGCCCCATCAGTTGGGCCCTAGTCTGTGCAGCATGACGTACACAAACAACGCATTTACGGACAACCATTTTTGCTTGGTTCTTCGCATCAATGACCCAGTATTTAGTTCGCAGATAATTAATCATGAGTTGTGGTCCGCCGTGCAACGTGTTATGGTGAGTTTCATTTAAGACTAAATCCGTAAAGTGAGATTTTGACGGTAATATTATTGGGTGTTTCATTTCATTTTTTATTTCAGCATTCTCTAGGCGACCACCAACTCTCAAGATGCCCGATCCATCTAGGAACGGATTTAATGATTTGAGTTTGCTTTTGTTTTGTACTATGTTTTTTTTCTTAATATCTTTTATCTCTTGCTGAAAACTTACTGTTTGACACTGTTTCACACAGATATGAAAAGCTTCATTTAATTCTGTACATGTTAACCATACAGGTAAGTTATGGTCATGTACGGTTTTCAACTTTTTGAAGAATCTTTTACAGTATGCAACAACTCGAACCAATTTACGAAGAGACGAGAACTTGGTCCACAATTGGAAGTGATCATTTTGCGTTACTTAACAAACCTTTTTCGTCTTTTCTTCTAAATTAGTGTCTGGTATTTGTCTTTTATCATAAGTTTCAGTTCTATGTTTCAACCATAATGGTCCTGTTTTCCACAGTTCAAACATCGGTAACTCTGATGGGTTAATTCCCCGCGACGCACAATCTGCCGGGTTATCAGGAGATGATACGTGTGACCATTGGTTCCTGTCTAATATATTTAAAATCTCCGACACCCGATTGGCTATAAATGTTTTCCAACGAGTTGGGTGGCTGCTTAACCAAGCCAGTACCACGGTTGAGTCCGTCCAAGCATGTAGGTTGGTTTTCGAAACGTTCAACACCACTGAGACTTCCTGTAACAATTTAGCTAATAAGACAGCTCCACACAACTCGAGCCTTGGAATGGATACTTGCTTAATTGGAGCTACTTTGGTTTTGGAAGTTACCAGATGAACGTGGACGTTTCCTGAATCATCAACAACACGTATATAGATCACAGCAGCATAAGCCTCACTCGATGCGTCGCTGAACCCATGAAGTTCCATGGTGCTATTTTTCTTGACATTAATCCATCGTGGGAGTCGACATTTGGTAAGTTCAACAAGTCCTGCACGGTAAGTAATCCATTCATTTAATAGTATAGGTGGTAGTTTACCATCCCATTCTATTCCCGCAAGCCAAAGCTTTTGAATCATAATTTTAGCTTTTATGATTGCTGGTGATATCCAACCCATTGGGTCAAACAACTTTGCAATATCAGATATTACTTTCCTTTTTGTTACAGGTTCCGAGATTGGTGGTAGCTGAACGAAGTACTCAAAGTTATCGGTTCGTCGATTCCAGGTAAGTCCCAATATTTTCATTGTTTCACTTTCTTTCAGCTCTAGGTTGCTTTTTATTACTATACTTTCTTCGCTTATTTCCTTATGTAATTGATCATCCTTGCTTGCCCATTTTTGCATTTCGAAACCTCCTTTGCTTAGTAGTTTAGTCATTTCTGAGAATATTTGTTTTCCTTCTGATACACTGTTACACCCAGTAATGAGATCATCCATGTAGAAATCTTGTATTACTCTTTCAGATGCTAGTGAGAATTGATCTCCTTCATCATAAGCGACTTGGCGAAGCGCTTTTACCGCCAGGTATGGAGCTGAAGCAGTCCCAAACGTTACTCGTTCTAAACGCAAATGTTGTATATCATTTGCAGAGTCAGATCTCCACACTACACGTTGATAATCTGCATCTTGGTCAGTCACCTTCACCTGTCGATACATCTTTACGATGTCAGCTACCAAACAAATAGGGTGAAGCCTCCACTTCATAAGAATGTGCCTAAGATCATCTTGTAAAGTCGGACCTACCATAAGATTACTGTTCAGTGAAACACCATTGTTATCGCGACTAGAAGCATTAAATACGATCCGGAATTTGGTGGTGGTTTTATCGTCTCTAATTACTTCATGATAAGGTAAGTAAACTGCTTCTGGATTATCAATTTCTTTTGAAGGTACTCTTTGCATATGACCGAGCTTTAAATATTCTAAAAAAACATCCGAGTATTTAGTTTTTAAATCCGGTGATTTTAAGAACCGTTTTTCTAAGGATAATAATCTCTTTATAGCAATATTCCGCGAATTGCCATATTTACAGTTCGGATCATTATCTTTAAAAGGTAACTTTACAATGTACCTACCAGAACTATCGCGTTTTGTCGTTTCCTCAAAGATTTCTTCGCAACGTTTTTCTTCTGGAGTGAATTGATTTTTTCGCAGAATGAAGTTATCAGATTCGAGCTCCCAAAATTGTTTAAGATTAAAATCTTCATTGCAAATGTTAGTATGCATAGTGATGATAGTACTATTGCAGCTCAAAGTATTGGTTTCACTATCACCATCCACTTTGCCAGACAAAACCCAACCCAGCCTGGTGTTTTGTGCTATCGGTGTTCCTGGTGGACCTCTAATTAATCCCTCAGTTATAATTTGACCATAAACTTCTGCACCAAGCAATAAATCAATTTTATTCGGTATGTTAAACTTCGGATCTGCTAACTTCATAACTGGTAAGTTGGGCCATAACTGAACGACAATTTTTCTTTCAGGTAGAAATGAAGTTAATTTCCGAAGAACGTATGTTTTGACTTTTACAGTAAAGTTAGGATCCTGGATAGATTGTAGTTTAACATAAACCACATGTTTACAATTGAGTGAAGCGTTGTCTTCACCCCCCACTCCTGATATAACACTGTTGCATTTAATTCTTTTAAGCCCTAATAATTGGACTGCAGACTCCGTTATAAAGGATGCCTGTGATCCCTGGTCCACGAGAGACCTCAGTGTTATATAAGACCCTGTGTTAGTTTCTGCCTTTACCAAGGCTGTTGCTAATACAACCTGACAATTTGTGTTAGAAAAACAACTAGTGATGTTCCTTACCTCGGTCTCGTCTTTTGATGTTGTTGCTGTTTCAACAACATTGGTATTGTCAACTGATTGCTTGTTTGGTTCTCCGTTATCAGTTGATTTGCTATTATTATTTGAATGCAGCAACGAACGGTGTTTCTTTTTGCAAATTCTACATCTTGTGGACAAACGACACGAAGTTACCATGTGATTTGCGCCTAAGCAATTGAAACACAAACCTGAATTTTGGACAAAATTACGACGTGCTGACAACTCTTCCTTAGCAAAATCTTTACAATTTCCTATCTTATGATTATAATTTGAACAAAAGGTACATAAAGATTGTTTATTCTCATTAGCATTTTTTACAATATGATGTGACTTTGTGGTAGTGCTCTTTCCTGTTTTAGTACATAAAAATTCAAGCGACCTAAATCTGTGCTCAACAAAATCTAAAAAATCTTTTAATGTAGGCAATTCCT
Organism: Fissipunctia ypsillon; assembly: GCA_947568875.1. Taxonomy (NCBI): domain Eukaryota; kingdom Metazoa; phylum Arthropoda; class Insecta; order Lepidoptera; family Noctuidae; genus Fissipunctia; species Fissipunctia ypsillon. The sequence continues at coordinate 14,990,907 of OX387668.1, forward strand.
TAGTTGAACTACAAATTTTAGCTTCCCATTGTTTGCGAGACTCATTATCTAATTTAGAACACAAAATGTAAATAACAATAAGATCCCAATTTTCTATATTAATACCTTCATTTTTTAAAGCATTAAGACATTCGTTAGTAGTATCTAAAAGTTCTTTTAAAGAATTTGATGACTCAATAGTTATAGATTTTTGATTAAAGAATCTTTTGAAAATACAATCCGTTATAAACTTCTTATTATTGAACCTGTGTTCCAAAAGGTTCCAACTAGTTAAATAGTTATCACTGGTAATAGGTAGGTGTCGCAACAGTTGTTCAGCTTCGCCGGTAAGATAAGTTTTCAAGTAATGCAGTTTTTGTACATTATCCAATGATTTATTATTGTGTATTAATGTTTGAAAGAGATCACGAAACGTTGTCCACTGAGAATAGTGACCCGAAAATGTAGGTATTGCTATTCTTGGCAATTTCACGCCATTCTGAGATATCTGGTTGTTGTCTTCCGCACAATCAAAAGTATTTTTTTTATTCAAACGTTCTTTTAATGCGACCTTGTAATCCATGTATAACTCTTCCGACTGACTATACATGTCACCTAAATAGTATTCTGACTTTTCGTATTCTTCTCTTTTAACCTCGGATATTATTTTACGATGAGTCTCTTCAAACATCGACCACTGTTTCTCTAAACATTCCAGCCTTGTTTCCACGTAGCTAACGGTAACCCTTTCTTTAGGAGACTTTTTGAAGTTGATATATCCTCTCTCCATCTTTTTATAGACATCTACTTGCAATCTTAGTAATGAATCCATTTTTTAAAAACTGTTTATATTCCAGAACTAGTTTAAATTACAAATCCCAAATTCTACAGACTTGTTGATGAAACTTAAATTTTATAAGTTCAAAATCTTGGTAAATTCTTCTAAGTGTTTGTAAACACTTTGCCAAAATTGGGCATGGTCGTCTAATCACACTTTTGCATGGAAATTTTACAAGTCCATTCATGCAAGATAGCTAGCTAATTATCTAAGTTCTTTTCAACTTCACTAACTTTGTAATGTTTTAAAGTACTCACAGTTTGTCCAAATGATTTGCACTATCTCAAACACTTTTCACAAATTAACGCTTAAACAGTCAAATTTCGCCGGTAGGGGGCGCCACTATCGTACGTACTACGTACTGTCGAAAACTCGCGGTGCATCAGTCACGGCATGCATCCGATATTATCCGGCTCGAAGGACCATGAATAAAAACCAATGTTTACTATGACGAAGACAATTTATTTAACTATAAACGAAAAGATCATGTTTTGGCGAAGATTCTCAACACCGCGATTCAGTGGAGAGTGCTAAATGTACAACGTCATCTATCGATACATCAGGAACTAAAAATCGTTAAACATATCAATCAAAACTATTCTAATGGTAAGATTGTACAAAGAGTACTACGTATATTTCAAGCATCAGATGGCGCTTATGTTAATTGGTACATAATTAATATAAGCGCCATCTATATTATTGGATACGCACAACTACACTGCTTAGCCGCACCTTTTCACCTTAATTCACAATTCGCTTGTCACATGCAAAATTTTTCAATCAAAAGCCACTAGATGGCCTCCAAATTATCGATTTGTTGTTCTATTTCCGTATGCATTATTTTATGAATTCAATTTGATGTGAATTGAAAATGTTACCCTAAAACATTTATATTTAATCATAATGATCATGCCAACTCTAATCTTCATTTCAAAACACCTATGAAGAACCTCTTCGATACAAAAATTAATGTGTTTTGTCTCGATGAGAATTTAGTTTTTCAGTGGTATACAAAAACTACAAATGCCATACAAAGAACACTATTCATGTCATTTCATGTGCAACATATTCATGCTTATTAAACAATCGAATGAGTAGGTAGGTACCTATTTTAATCTGTTCTTCGAGTAACAAAAATACTTGTTTTTATTTCGGAGAAATACAATCAGCAATTTGAGGTTGGTTACGGTAAAGTAAAGAGTTACTTATTATCAGAAAACCTAATGTATTTACATACCTTTTCGGCGACAGTTTCCGAATTCACATTTTGATAGAAATAATAAACATGTAATCACAAAATCACAGCACCGCACTAACTATCACATCATTTTAAATAATAAAACTAATTCATAACCTCAGCACCTGAAAAATACTATTCTTAAAATATCAAAACGATAACAAACTCAGTGTGTCAAACTGTCTTCGCGTGGAATCCCTTTCGCAACTCACTTTACGCGGGTCAACGCGGATAGTGCATTTGCGCGAACTTAATGCCTCTCAAAAGCTGGCTTTTGATTCCATAGAAATCTTTGTATAAGTACTTACATGGTACTTACCAATATGTTAACAAATGTAAACGTTTCTATAGCAATTTGTAGGCGAAAACTGCTAGATAAAGAAAGATACAAAAGCCCCCTTCAAAGCCCCGACGAGTGTGAGCGAGAAGGTGCATTTGTTCGCATTGTATAACGTTAAGACCGACATTGGCGTGTAGTGTAGCGTAATTAGTTCCGCGCGCACTATAGTTGGCCGCGCCTTAGGTATGTGAGCGGTGGGACGGAGAGGCGGGGGCGCTTGCTGTCATTACTCAGTGCGGCGCCGTACTTCGCGACGGCAACACGCGTTGGAAGTTCCGGATAGTTTAGACAAAACGCACATGAGATTGCAATAGCGAGATGAGTCCGCCGATAAAAAGACAATCTAAGGAAATAATATTTAAAGTGCATACGTTTTTTAAAAAACGGATTGCCGATGTCAATAGTTTAGAATGTAAAACTAATGCGAATATACATAAATTAGTAGCAGAAGCAACAGGGATATCAGAACGAAGTGTAAGGAGAGTGATTGCTGAAAGTAAAACTTCCTTGCAAAATACAGGGGAAGCAAAATTTAGTTCTCCGCGGAGACCAAAAGAAATAAAAAAGAAAATACAAGTTGATGATTTTGATTTAGGAGTGATAAGAAGAAAAATAAATCAGTTTTATACGGTAGAGAAAAAAATTCTAAGTCTACGAAAACTAAATGCTGTGTTAAAACAGGATAATATTTTAGATTGCGGATTAACTTTTTTAAGAGAACTTTTGCACAAACTGGGATATTCATTTAAAAAATGTAAATCAAAAAATTGTTGAATGGCGAGTGAAATATTTGAGGGCCATAAGAAAATTCAGAGAAGACAAACGAAATATATTCTTTTTGGACGAAACTTACGTTAACCAAAGTCACAATGTCCAAAAATGTTGGCAATCTTCGTCGGAGCCTGGAATTTATACAGCTATAGGCAAAGTAAGGCGTTTAATAATAGTTCACGCTGGTAGCCGGAACGGGTTAGTTGACGATGCTTTGCGAATTTTTAAATCAGATTCAAAAACGGGGGATTATCATGGAGACATGAACTCTACAAATTTTTACAACTGGGTTGACCGAAAATCAATACCTAAGCTTCCACCTAACTCAGTCATAGTTATGGATAATGCTGCCTATATATGTGTGCAAGTTGAGAAGAAACCGACTATGTTCAGTTTGAAAATTAATATGCAGAACTGGTTGCAAAATCATAACGTGCCATTTACTCCCACGATGATCAAAGCCGAACTCTTGAGGTTGATTAATACGACCCAATCAGAAAAAATATACACGATTGATGAACTTCTGAAAGCTGCAGGTCATACCTGTTCTAAGACTACCTCCATATCATCCAGACCTCAACCCGATCGAGCTTGTGTGGGCAAATATTAAAAATTGCCTGGCCAGAGATCACATTAATGCTACATTGGACGAGAAAACTACAATACTAACAAGGCTATTTTCCGAATTCTCTGCCGAACAATGGCAAAAATGCGATAACCACGTACAAAAAAACGAACAGGAATACTGGAATCATGATATGAGATTTGATACTATGATGGACGAAATCATTATAAACTTACAAGATGATTCTGAATCAAGTTCAGAGAGTTCAGAATCAAGTGATTCAGAGGATATGTCAGAGTAATTTCATATAAGTATATATTAATTAAATAATTTCATATACTTAATTTGTTTTTGGTTAATTTTACTATTAATTACAATATAATTAGATAGGTACAATATAAACTTCTAAAAGTTCAATTGTTTTTTATTTATTCTTTTCAATAATTGAACAATTATTGTTCACGATATCTCAAGATTAGTCATCACTGCCTGCCTTGTTGGTCTAGTGGTCGCAAGCGCTACTGCTGAGCATGAGGTCCTGGGTTCGATTCCCAGGTCGGGCAGTGTTATTGGGTTTTTCTATCTGGAATTTCTCAGTAGCATCCCGGAGTCTGGATTTGTGCCCGGTAGATGGCAATAGGCTCGCCCCCCTATTACATGGGACTTAAACATAACTGGCGAAATGTGGGTGTACTATAGGTACACCTCTGCCTAACCCTTCGGGGAAACAAGGCGTGATGTTATGTTTTATGTTATGTCTAATCTCATGTGCGTTGCGAGCAGTAGGCAACCCGCCCCCTCACCCCTGTCGCCACCTAAGGCGCGGCCAACTAGTTCCGCGCGCACTATACTACGCAATAGCTATTTGGGCGCTGAGCGTGCGTGTGAACTTTATATCGATAAAAAATATAAGCACGTTAAGACAAGGGCATAGTATAAAGAGAGGAAGTAGGTTATCTCCGGCACATTCCGCGATATAATTGCCTACTGTCTCAGGGTTGTCACTTTTAGTTAAATAATTCAGTGCCAATAAATTGGCAAGGGTCGGGAAGTTATATTTTTTACTTGTATTGTCTGGGTTCCTAAACGATGATTGACAGATCAAAAGTACACATGAAGACAGAAGTGCATGGAGAGTTCCAAACCAAAATCGTTTGTACAGGGTTTCATCGCCTTAATAATATGTCTTGGATGACATAGATGGCGCTAGTATAGTAGTTGGATTGGAAAATATACAAGAACATTATCTTGTTTTTTGCTAGTTACAATATTACTCAATTTTAACACAAATTCTCCTACGACATTACAAACCTTATAAAGCAAAGCACGTAATAACTAGGATTCGAACTCGGTGGCATAAAATTTACCGATACCATTAGCCACTGGACCATTGCGTCATTACGCATTGAGTTGAAATTATCCTTCTCTTTATTATATTGAAGTTGTTAAGTGACTTTAACCCGTATCATAAATCTCAAAAGAATTGAGGGTAGTTTAATATTGACTGTGTAAAAATTAAATCTTTTTGTTCAATCATAATGTTCTTTACTATCTATGAGTGAGTTCAGTTACGATTGCGTTTACAAGTTTTTAATATTTATTTTTATCATGAGTTCGCGTTCAAATATTGATATGGCTACGAGGGCCCAAATAATAGCATTGCATAATCAAGGCTTAAATTATTCTGAAATTTCGAGAGAAACTGGCTTAAACGTAAGTAATGTTTTAAAATCACTGTTCGTTATTTATTTTATTATCCATGGTTATCGATACACGAAAATAATAAATAATATATTTCCCTTATAGGTAAAGACTGTCACTTTATGGATAAAGCGGTTTCAAGAAGAGGGTTCGTTGGAACACCGTAGTAGATCTGGCAGAAGACGCCATATTGACTCAGACCAGCGTCAACTTATGGTGCAAGGTTATGAGGAAAATGGCTTTACACCAACAAGATATTACGCAGAGTTGTTTGATACATCTTTGCGGACGGTGTATCGTGCTCTTCATAGTGAAGGTCTGCATTATCGTCGACATGCTATTAAGCCATTGCTAACCGAAGCTAATAAAAGAGCACGATTGGAGTTCGCTTTGAAATACAGAAATTTCGACTGGAGCAACGGAGTCATCTTCAGTGATGAAAAGACTTTCAAGTCTAGCCAGCATGGGCGAGTTAGGTTGTGGCGTAGGAATAATACGCGTTATGATAGTGATCACGTTGTGCCTAACTCTGAATCCGGTCGTATAACAGTGAACATTTGGGGATGGATGAGTGCTGCAGGACCAGGAGAACTTACTGTAATACCCAGTCGTGCAAACAGTGTAAACTACATAGATGTGCTGAATGACGTCATGTTGCCCACCGTACGGAATGTTTTTCCTGTAGAAGACATGCCAGTGATAACGTTCGTGCAGGACAATTGTCCTATACACCGTTCCATAATTGTGCAAGAGTGGTTTAGCCAGCAATCGGATATACAGATTATTCCTTGGCCTGCGAGATCGCCAGATTTAAACCCCATTGAAAATTTATGGGGCGTTATGGTTCAAAGGTGGGACAATAGGAACGAAAGGACTAAGGAAGTACTGAGTACTCACTGCATGCAGGTATGGGATTCTATACGGGGTCTAAATTTATGTGAAAAATTAATAAACTCCATGGGTTCGCGGTTGCAAGCTGTAATCGATCAAAATGGCGGACACACGAAATATTAAAAAAATAATATAAAGTGTTGACTATTGGATTGAGTAATAACAAAGACCGGGGTAGCTATAATTTATTTGATAAATTACAGTGATCAAACTTAGTGTAAGTGGGATAAATTTATTCACTACTTTATAACAACAAAATGTTTTTACACTAATGATTTTGATTTCTTATATAATATAAGAAATTAAAATAAAAACAATATAAATATAGATTCCTTTCTAATATAATTAATTATTTATTTATTATTATAAACAAATTGGTCCCAAAATGACAGCTATAACCCGGTCTTACAATTGTTATTGATTTGAGGTTTAGCTTCAATTTCTTCCTCGTTCTGGAACGAATACTTAAGCTGTGAACCTTAGTCATAACATAATGCACAAATCAATCATTATAGTCAATACCACTAACCATAATTATGCAAAACGTAATTTTTTTATAATTTGTGAGTAGGTAAAATATTTACAGAACTAAGGTTGCATATATAGTGTAAGGTATTATAACATTATGTAAATAAAACTAAATACTATAAGAATAGCACAACACAGTTTTGATTTAGAATACTTATAACATCTATTATACAGTTTTACTTTGTTAATGTCTTCCATTTTGTAATAGAGTTATTCAGTTATAAATTTTACTTGTATTTCTCATAACAAGTGAATTAAATAATTGTCAATTGGGTGTAAAACTGTTAGGTTAGGTTATACACTGTATAAGAAAGAAAGAAATAAATTGTATTCTTCTTTGAGAATTAAATGTCTTAATGTATAATATCACTAAAATAGTTTAATTTCTTATCCTTTACGAGAACTAAACTTAGTAAATCTTAATCTGTAAGAAAAATATATCTAAATCTTCTTACATAAATGTTTCTTACTAATAATACTAATACTTACCACCAATTACGAAAGTAATTTATATATATTTATTTATACAATGTTATATATAGTAGAGTAGTATATGTATACTTGTATATTATGCCTTTATTCATTTATACATCTTATATTATTTATAACAAAAAATAAAATAAAAAACGTTTAAAAATATAAAAAATAGAATATAAATTACATTATATAATAATAAAATTTAAAAAAACCGACTGTGAACTGGGTTTCGAACCAGTACCCTGTGAAACGAGCTTTGTTATTCTGTCATGCTTATCCACCTGAGCTACGATCTACTTATTATAGAATGCGAAAATGAGAGCTAGTTTGTGAATGTAGGGATTTTTATTATTTATGATCTACGCCATCTGTAGTCGAATTAACTAATATACCAATTGGTTTATTTGGTTTGGTTTAGATGGCGCTGTATTAAGTACTCGGAAATAAGAAAATAAAATAATTTATGTTTATTTGAATATAAATATATTATTATTTCTTAGTAATTATTTTAGGTATTAAAAACCTTATTATGTGCCTCTGCATAATAAGGTTTTTAAGCTTTGCGGTGTTATTTTCATGTTTGAACAGCGCCATCTAGTCGTCTCATGAAAGTCATGAAACGTAATGCAAAACCTCAGTCAAAAGTCGACCTTAGGCTCTCCATGCACTTTTGTCTTCAATAGTACCTAGTACATTCTAGTGCGAAGTAGGCCTACCTACTTCCTCAGTCTGATAGAAAACTAATACAACAAAAAATAAGTAAGTAGGTATCTCATCATCAAGTAAAAATGATATGCTAGAAAGTGACTTTCTTACCTTTCCTGTTCAGAGACAATTCTGGAATCGATGAATTATTAAGACACCCAAACACACAGCAATACGTTCTCCTGCGAATATCACACATTTTTCATTCATTTAGCGGTGCCGAAAAGCCGTGACGCGCGAACCTCGTGCGATGTTAGCCCCGACTGGCGCGCTGCGAAACGGGCCGAGATTTGTTTAAGTGTGCGTGCGGCGACGCATAGATACTTTGGCGCACACATACAAGCCGCGCGCGGTGCGTTTGTATGAAGATAACGTACTTCCTCTCTTTATACTATGACAAGGGACTGACTGTTAAATTCCAAAGTTTCTGAAGAGGGAGCGGCTCGTAAGTGACACGCGCATGCTTTCGCACCAAAAAAAACGCGCACGTGTGTACGTAGCCTTAGGCCCTTTATACACGGCACGGTTTCTTTACGGTACAGCGTATAAACCGCGCCGTTAAAAAAACGCGTGAGCTTGTACATGACAAGGGAAACCACCGGATGTGTCAACGGTTTGTTACTGCTGTTGTGTTTTTCCTGTGCCAAGCTGCAGACGTGCGTCATGAATCAATATTAGAAAAATATCTTTGCTGATCACGTGTTTAGAAAACTCAAAACTTAAAAAAAAATGGAAAAGAAGGTATTGGATACATCCGATCATCTTATCCCATGCCATTATAATCATGCATCTTATCCTTTCATAAATCAATGTAATTAATAATTATTTATTTATCTCCATTTTAAAACAAAATCAGCGTAGGTAAGCCGTCATGAAAATAATTGTCGCCTTGAAAACATCCGGTACCGTTGACAGACTCCCCTAGACTGCCATACAACACTGATGTGAATCACGCCGTGCACAGACACAAATTACCAGATAAATCACTCAATACAAAATGTTCAATGCCTACAGCTATAATAGCCTACACTTTCGAGTCGCTATACGCTGGGAACGAAAATGTACCTAACCTTACAAGCGTAAAGTGAGTTTTGCTTTGTAGATGCGCGCCGCCGCGTAGTTATTGTGAATTGCCAGGGCTGCCTTTTTCGATAAAGATGTCAAGTAGGTATTTGGAGTACACTTTATGAAATAATATGAAATAAAACAAAATACTTTTTAATGTTTTAGCATGTTTAATTGTTAAAAATATTATTAATAATATTTTTACGCTAGGTAACTATTTAGTATTCTGTGACCACTCCCCGAGATTGCAATTGTATGACAAGTAACACACACAACATACGCAACGTGTAGTACCTAATTATTTAATAACCATTGACGTAACCACTCCGCATGGCCACGAATACGAATGAAATACGAAATGGAGGAAACTGAAAACACGATTAATTAATTTGTTCGTTCGTTTACACAATTAGCGTAATAGGTAACTACTTTGCTTCTACACTATAAACAAACCTGCACTGGCACCATATTGTGACATCATGCACGCTTTTCTCACACTTGCACGCTTTTAAATAAACAATAATCATATTATTATGAACATAACATTAACAAGATAATAACGATAACAAATAATATTATTGAAAATTAATTTGCACAAAGTAGATTTTTGCTAAACGTAATTTTCAAATGACAGTTGACAAATTGAGGTCATTCGCCTTTATATTCTTATCTCAGACGCTTATTAGAAGTAATTACGTACCTACCAAAAAAATACAAAACACGAAACATGCAAGTTTAAACAATTTACATATTTAAAAAACGATAGTAAAACTTTATCAGCAGGTAAACTGAAAAAAGATAAGGTTTTATCTCTTTTCTTGCTGGATCTACATCCATCAACTGCACATAATACACCAGAACCAGCCATATAATAAGAATTTAAAACTAAGTACGTCAGGTCGACCGAAATATATACGTACCTACGTACGCGCCTCGCGGCTGTCGGCAACCTACTGAGAAAATGTACTGCGTGCGGCCCAGCGGCCGGTAGTGATGGATTAATTAGCATTCGCATTAATAGTTATCATGCGAATATCAATTAGCATTTAGTTAATTAAACGTAGTTGCGAAATTCTGTGAAGTGTGAATTCATTTTAATTCATCACTTCATACTTTATTATCATACGTCAGCCAGCGCGCACTCTCCGTCTCTGTCGCACCCACGGCACAGTAAATAAATATACAGTAGGTTATCTAAGGCCGCCCGCCGAGTTATTAGCCTACTCTTGCGTTGATACCCAGGGTTGTCACTTTTACTTTTAGTTAATATTTTCGAACAAGCAGCACTTGATCTAAATTTTTTTCATACGATAAGCGAAACAAAAACAAGTGTCAAGTGGCCGACCCGAACGCCGGCCAAAAAAATGCGATGTACACACAAGTATATAAGTCGATCGTCAGACTACCGGAACCATATTTGGATTGAACAACACATCAGACAATAGAAAAGATAATAATTTCAAAAGTAATTAATTTGCAATATTAATTATTGTGAAATTGCCCTTATTACAACTATACCTACGCGAAAAATATGTTTACCTAAACGATGTTTCGTACTCAATCCTCTATTTTATAGTAAAACTAGACTTCTTAAAATAAACTTTAGCTCTAAACATAGTATTCAGAAAAATGCGACTCGGCTACGCTCTTAATAAAGCAAATAAACTGTGAAATAAACAATACAATACCATATTTTCTAATAATATTTAAGTTTAAGTAGGTACTTACATTTCTGGTTGAGTAGGAAGTATGAAGAATGATAAGTCCGGGTTTGCGAAATCATTATTGAGGCACCCGAAAACACTACAATATTTTTTTCCCCTTTTTGAAGTCATGATACTCGTAATTTACGACAAGTGTCCGCCGCCCGCGCCGGCGAGAGTTGACGAACGCAAGCGGTCATGTAGCGTACGCGCGTGCTCACAGTCGCGCTGCACAGCCCGCACTGCCGCCACCTTATTCCCCCATATATTATGCTAGCGTGTGCGTGAAATCGCGTGCCGACATGGCGCGCGGCGCGCACGCACACATTCAAACCGAGAGCGGCACGTTTGTATGAAGATGTTTTACTGTATATTTACTGTGCCCACGGGAAGTCGGAAATACTAAATCTATCTGTTTCACGTGACCCTGACCTCGTTCGTTGTTTAAAACTATTAGCAGGTGATGCGTTGAATGAGTTAAGCAATTATTATCTTATATTTGCTCGTATTTAGGGTCGAATATTCAATGAATACGTGCGATTGTTTAAATTGTTATTTTAATTAATAATATTAGTAACTTAGCAAAAGTAAGTGCCGTGCAGGCGGCCCGGGTGGCGCGAAGAATTAAGCAATTTTTATCTTATTATCTTTGATTTGCTCGCATTTAGGGTCGTATATTGAATGAATACGTGTGATTGTTTAATTTTTACTAATAATTTGCGTGGCATGCGCGTCGTATTAGAACAAAGTTCAGTACGTTTTGGCAAGTGATATAGAGAGTTTAGTTTACGTATTCGTTATACAATAATTACTTTCTTTATTTACTATTTCGATAAAGTATGAAGGAAAGTTCATCAAATCTTAACACTAATAGGTTTTAAATTGTTAAATAAAGGGTGTCTCAGAATGTTTTTCGTTTTTAGATGTTAAATAAAAAACAACAATATAATTAAAACTCGTTTTATTTATTGTTAAATTAAACAGCAGTTCTTGAAGTTTATTTATGAAAAACAACCGTTTGCAAATGCGTACCATTCACTTGTTCACACTCATTTAACCTAGAGCTAAAATTTTCAATCACTCGCTGGAGCATCGCTCTTGGAATAGAGTTGATTCCTTCAGTGACTCTTTGCTTCAAAAGATTCAGGTTGGGTGGCATTGGATTGTCAACTTTACTTTTTAGGTAGCCCCATAGCAAAAAACCAACAGGCGTTAAATCAGGGCTCCTCGGTGGCCAGTTAATGTCTCCTCGGCGATTTATCACTCTTCCAGGGAATAAATCGTGAAGAGCAGCTAATGAGTCATTTGTAACACGAGAAGTGGCTCCATCTTGCTGGAAAAAGGTGTTGCGGTTGTAGCCATACTGGTTTTGCATATCTGTAGCCAAAAAAGTCCGGATCATATGGCAATATCGATCAGAATCAACGGTCTGAGTTCGACCTCGGTCATTCTCAAAAAAATAAGGACCGATAATTCCTTGACTTGATATGGCAGCCCAAACAACAACTTTTGGCGAGTGCAAGGGCTTCTGATGCAGTTCTAGCGGATTCTCGGAAGCCCAGTATCTGACATTTTATTTATTTACGTGACCGTTGATGTGAAAATTCGATTCGTCGGAGATGCTATTGAAACTCCTAAAACAGTTTTTCATTGTCCTGCAGAATTCGACTCGTTTATCAGGATCATCAGGCTTCATTTCTTGAATAATAACAATTTTATAAGGGTGACAATCTAAGTCTTTTGAAATAATGCGATGAACCATAGATTTGTTCAAATTAAGAGAAGCTGGGCGCAATCTCAACGACTGTCGTGGGTCGTCCATAACAGACTGGCGAACGCGGTCGACGTTCATGCTCTTTCTTGATGTCCTTTTACGCCCAGACGATTTGTCCGGCATTGTATTCCCAGTCTCTTCAAACTTGCACATCCAATGCTTAATTGAATTGGCACTTGCACATGTTTTAAGCTTCGGTTTAAAGACATTTATTTTCTCAAAGAACAAATTACAGTTCACTTAAAGAGAAACTTAACTAAATTAACAATAAGTTGTAGTTTACATTACGACGTTCAAGCCATCCAAGTTTCATTCATAGAAAAAAAAAATGAAAAATATGACAAAATATAGCAAATATGTCTAGGGTCTGATTCCCCCAACGCCAGATAATTTCATCGGAGGAACAATTTTGAATTTTTGACAGTTCTTCCATACAAAAACTGTCAGACATCAATTTTTGTCCACAAATAAAAACCATCTAGATTGAAAAATCAGCCCTAAATAAAATACAAAACAGTTCAAGCTAAACTTATGTGTCTAATATAAAAAAGCTAAACTTATGTATCTAATAGATAATTCCTTAGGCCTTTTTTAAATGTTGGTATGCTTGTATACTCTCTGGCTTTTTTAGGTAATTTATTATAAAGCCGAACCCCTTCATACTGTATTGTTTTCCTGCCGTGCATGGTTCTCACTCTTGGTAGTTCTAAGTCGTCTTGATTACGGATATTATATCTACGAGTCTTTTGAATGAATTAAATATTTGTGTGTATGTTGGTCTTAAGGATTGTAGCGTTGTATTGCTTCTACAATAGCAATTAGTCGAGTGAGCTAACTATTTCACTAGTTAACCGTAAAGTGTTATAACTCTAAAAGCGGGGTACAACACTAGTTGTCTAAGAAAGACTCGTTCATTTCGATCGCTGACCGCCTTGCTGACAGGAGTAAATCCCTGAACCTTAAGATTATTTGTGCCCAAATCTAGGGTGAGTTCCTCATTAATTAGGACTTATAATGGACCCTATGCGCTGGATAATCTATGTTATTATCATCTCCAATGTGGCATCTGATTTTACAATGGTCCATCTCTGACCATGCGGTTGTCAATTATCCAGTGCGTAGGAGACTGAAATATGTGTGTATTGCTGTTGCATCGGGCTGTGCAAGCCCTTACTGTGTATTATAAGCGATATTGCAAGCCATCTGCTGAGATGCCTGTTGATTTACCTTGTGTTATGCTCGCGTGTCACATACTTAACCTCACATTGCATCTGTCATTGTGACACGCCATCTTTGCAAACTTTCTGCCTAACTGACTGCCTGTAAGCCGCTGCGATGTGTTAAGCTTCCTGCCTACCCTGCTTCCCATACCGTTCCTTGGTTGCTGAATGGGGAATGGAGCTGAGCACATCGCATGCGGCTAGCTGCTTACGCACCGCATCTAACATGCGCACCCTAACGCGCTTTCCAGGGTTCTACGTCCAGGCTGAGGGCCGGTCTTCTATCGCTACAAGCTACCCTAGACCAGACTGCGCGCTGCACGTGCTGACGCTGCAAGCCATCGTGCGGGACCTACAGCCCGCTAGCGAATCTGACGAGGGCCTCTAACTGAGCCTGTCTTACAGGCCCCTACACCTGCCAGCTACAGCCAAGGACGGTACCCTCTTACCTAACCTAGTGTGCGAGTGCTCAATTCAAACAGTTCAGTGACTACCTACCCACGACCTAGCCGTGTTACCCTATTGTTAGCGTCTGTATTTTATATTACACCTTTTTATTTATTATCTAGCAACATTTCACTTCGCAACTTGTCAGACTTCAGTTTTTATTAACTGGCAACGCCGAATCGCTCTTATCGGTCCGTGGTTTCAATTGGCGCATATCTAACCAATCAGAGTGAAGCACGCGTTGTGGCGGGAGTTTGGAGTTGTGGGGAACCATGTCTGGGATTCGGTATTCATGCTATCGTCGAGCGGTCCCGAGTGAACATCAAAGGAAATAGTGTACGCGTTTACTTGGTGTTAATTTCAAGGTAATAATGTATTTATCCTTATGCTATTTTTACTGTGACGTGTTTTGATATTATGGAGTAAATATGTTTCTGAACTGTTTATGGAGTCTTTTACTTACACTATACAACTTAATATATGTATTAACCTACCTTCTTAGTTTCATTTTATTTCTACAACTTATTATATCTTAACGGTCTCCGCAGCCTACCTGCGAAGCCCTAGCCGTTACAGGATTTTCCAAATAGTCATGCATGTATGGTATGTATACAATTGTTGTAGGTTAAGTAATTTTGTTTTTTTGTAGAGTAATTCTGTTGGAGTATAGTAATTGTAATTGAAGAGGACTTCGATGATTTTATTTTGTGTTTGTTGTAGGTGTTGTTGATTTGTTTTAGCAGCCTGTCCCCATATTTGGATCAGATATTCCAGATGTGGCTTGACTAGCGTGTTGTAAATAGTATGTCTTAGTTTGTAGGGTACGCATTTTGCAATGTTACGTATGGCTCCAGTTAGTGGAAGTATTCGAGATCTTACGTAGTCAATATGCGCTCTGAATGTCAACTTACTATCCACAATTAGGCCCAAATACTTTTCATGTGTTGATTTTCGTAACGATTGGTTATTTATTATGAGATTTGGGAATGATGGTATTTTTTTATTCTTTGCTGCGAAAATTATGTAAGCAGTTTTACTAACATTCATAGTCAGAAGGTTTTGAGTAAGCCATTCATTCAAAACATTAAGATCCTTCTGTGCTTCTGAAATAATATCAGTGATGGAGTCGCCAAAATAAAAAAGACATGTGTCGTCTGCATACAGTGATATGTGTCCAGTCAGTCCAGCGGTACTAATGTCATTAATATATATGAGAAAAAGCAATGGACCCAGGACCGATCCCTGAGGTACTCCGCACTGTATATTGGCCGGGGCACTTGCAAATTTATCAAGTTTGACGATCTGTTGGCGATTAGTAAGATAAGACTCAAACATTTTGTAGGCTGTAGAAGTAATTCCTATGATTTTTAGCTTTTTCAGAAGGATGTCATGACTAACAGTATCAAATGCTTTTTTAGGTCGATAAAAACACCTAGAACTAATTGCTTTTTGTCTATATTATCTTTTATTTTAGTAATTAAATCAACAGTAGCCGAAAGTGTATTCGAATGTGGACGAAAGCCATATTGATGCGAGTAAAGAAAGTTGCTATTGGTTAAATGTTTAAATAAGCGCGTGTATAAAACTTTTTCAAATATTTTGGAAATAACAGGCAACACTGAAATTGGTCGGTAGTTTCCGGGGTCAGTCCTAGTTCCAGACTTATATATAGGGGTTACTTTAGCTATTTTAAGCTTGTTAAATTAAAATGTGTCCTGTAGAGACGACGAACAATAGTATAGGAATCGTTGTTTTTATAAAACGCTCGCACGCAAAACGCGCGCTGCGGTCCCGTGAAACGATTCATGGCTACTAAACTTAACAAGCCGGCCAAGCGTATGAGACCACTCCCCTCCCCCTGCTACCTGCGGTTGGCACGTATTGGTCAATTCAAAAACGAAAAACATTCTGAGACACCCTTTATATTAAATTATGTGATAATTATCTAAAACGGGTTAACCTCTGTTATTATTATGAATAAGGGCTAATATCTTGTATGTTAGTGTTTTACTCTAAGTTAAAATGGTTAGACTCGTCAACTAAATGATTCTCAACCAAAAGTAACGTTCGGAAACTTGAAAAAAAAAGTAAAAAGTGACGTTTCGACAATAACATTTGGCGCAAGTGATTTCTCCGTGTGTTTTTAGTGAAAATAAAGTGTTTTCGTGTCTAATCGACGGTAAGTGGATGAATATTCATTTATAAGTAGTTATTACATCGTTTTAGATGATATTTGCACGAAATAACATAATAGATACATTTTATTTGGGCATATAATGTTACGTAAACAAACGACACTTTTGGCCATAGGTACTCTGTTGTCATCATATATTTTTGTTTATAAATACATCTCTCGTAACATGAGTATTGTATATGTTACGGGTAATGTAGAAGATGGAGTAAACCTAGGTTTACCCGGGTTGACTTAGTATTACCCAAGCTTCTTGGGTAAAGTCCGAATAGTAAGTAAAATAAATTTTAATTCGGGGTTTACCCATACTCACCTAGGTCTACCCAACTCTGGCTGGGTAATATTAGGTGTTGTGTAATTTTCGAGCCCGTGGCGCAAATCGCGGGGGGCCGCGTTCCCCCGCGCCGCTTGCACTTGCCCGCGTTTCCCCGCCCGCGCCGCTTGCTTAGTGACAAAATGGCGACCGAACAGAGTGCACGTACTTTTCGAGAGCGTTTTGAAACATTTCAAGAGTTATTATCAGCGAAAGGGTTAAATTCTTTTTACTTCAGTAACGAACAGTATTTGGAAATAATTAATTCGGTGAAAAGTGCAAAAGAAGCTAAATCGAAAACTACTTTTGTATGGGCATGAGCCAATACATTTAATGTTGAATAAAATCAATGTTAATGTCCAAGGTAATGTTTAATGATAAAATTTCACTAAAATAATAATATAAGAAAATAGTAAAAAAATGTTAAATAAAATGTTGAATGTTGAACGAGCTCGATATAAATTCAATGACTGACGCACTTGCGTACGTGACGGTGCTACATTTTCTTAATTAACAAAATTTGCAGTATCTCTAACTAGGCCAAAGTACAATGCGCGGTTGCTGACCGTACATCTTGGCGAGGATTAAAAAAAATAAAAAAACTGCAAGTTAAATGTTAAAAGAATGAGGTGTTGCATAGGTAGCATTTCTGATCGTGTTGTCTATGTTTTCACTAGATCACGCGGCCCTTGGCGGCTTGGGCGGTGGTAATCTGGTGGTAGCGCCGGCGTCGTTGATGGTGATGTGGCCGCAACGTTTGCAGTACACGTAGGCTCCTCCCGCGATGACTACTGACAGGATCAGAAGTCCCATTGTAGTATAAGAAACGATGTATTGGTGTACATCATGTTGCGACATTTCAGTCTGTTTCGTTTGATCTTCCAATTCCTTTAATGAATTATGAAGTTTCTCATAATCGTTTCTTACAAATTGCGTGTTTTGTTGCTCAATTAAAAAATCAATTGGCTGAATAGATGTTAAATTGTTGATGTCTTCCAGATCTATCAGCGGTATTTCCGGGTTGACATAAATGTTGTTTGTGTAGTACACTTGTGTGTAATATGTTTCTACATTGTTTCTAAGTATACATCCTTCCTTGGCTTCTAAGATTCCCGTTGAATATATTGTCTTAGAAGTCATATGATCTTCACAGATGATTTGTAGCTGACAATCCGTGCAGCAGACGTAGAGCCACGTGTTAGGTTTTCGTAATGGTGTCCATTTATTGTTGCAGGTTTCGGATAAGTAGATACATTTTGATAATGTGATATTTATTATGGCGCCAATTTCGCATGGAATTTGATGATTTCTCATGTTACGTGTTGGTTTGTTTAATGAGCAAACATATGTGCCTGGTTCAATTTTTACACAATGTTCAAGGTCACTACTTGTGAGCTGCATGTATGTCTCTTTTCTTATGTTGATTGCAACATATTCTGAGCTTGTTTTCATTACAAGTGCATGTTTGTTGTTTGTTATCATCGGAATAGGAACTGTTTTATATATAGTGAACGGATTGTCGCCTGTTAATGGTAATGTAATTTCGATGATGAAGTATTTGTCTAATAATCTTGACTTGACCTCTAGTAGTTTGTATATATCAGCTAATTGAGACTGAATATTGTCAACGGGTATAGATAGTTGTTGTGGTAATTGTCCAGAAATGATGTTGAGCGCCTGAAAGAGCTGGCTCTGCGGTAAAAGTCTGGTGTCTACATGACCATGGTGAATGTTAATGGCTGTGTCTAGAACCATGTGTTGAATGTGGCGCAGTTTAGATAAAATTATTGAGCTGGTCATAGCCATGATGTTGAAGTAGTTCAAAGCTTCCTCTTGTTGCTCTTGCTGTTGCTCTTGCCTTACCCATTTTTTGTAAGTAGGTGTCTGTAGTGTTAAGATGTTGTGATAAGAGATTGAACTGGCTATTCATCGCCTCTTCATTTTTCTTTAAAATGTTGTTTTGCGCCTCAATTGTTGATGTTTACCCTTTCATCAGATTCAATAAATGGTCTCTGTTTTTATGCAATGTTTCTATATCCTGTTTATATTGTATTGCGAACCTTTCGTCTAGCACGCCGAATAGGCTGTTTGCAAGGTAACCTATTCCATTGATAAGACCTCGGGTGACGCGGCCCCTAGTCTACCCATGATGTGTTTCCAACATGTAATTATTATGGTCAAGTTCATTGAGTTCCTGTTCGAATTCGGTCATAATGGTTTTGCACATTGTTTGGTAAGCAAATTGCTCACACCTTTCGCCCAGGTGTTTCACAACTCTATGTATATTTTCTATGCCTTGCCAATATGACGTCATATTGTAGTACGTAACAATCTTCCAGTCATCATGTACGCTTTGTAAATTGCCGATTTTGTCAAAGTAGACTGCTCTACTTGGGTCAAACGGTGTAACATTTATGGCCTCACTATTTTGCTTTGTTGGCTGAAATAATGTTAATAATGTTATGAACATACATAGCAGGCTGGACCTTATTTTCTTCGATGTTCGATGACCTCGCTGTTTTTGGTTTGTGTTATCTTTTGTTGATGTTTGATCTTCTTTACGTTCTGTTTGATAAGAAGTTGTGGTGTCCGGTTTTTCTAGCTGTGATTCTGGTGTAGGGAGTTTAACTAATTTTGTTATTGGTCTTGTTAGTACCCCTGTTTTTGTTTTCATCGTCATTGCTTTGTTCAGATTGTCCTTTCCCGGATGAACATCTTGTATACTGCCAAGCGCCCATTTTGCAGGAGGAAGGTTATCTTCTTTGATTAGGACAATGTCCCCGATTGATAGGTTATCCGTTTTGTATAACCATTTGCTTCGAGTGAAGTTGTTGCAGGTATTCAGAAGACCATCTAGTCCAAAATCCTTGCTGCATTTTGTTTATTAACTGCCACCTCTGTCGAATGTGGTTGTTTTGCTCCTTGACATTTTCATGTGGTAAGAATGTAGCTGGTCGGCCAATTAAAAAATGTGATGGAGTGAGGTAGTCAATATCTTCTACGTCCTCTGTTAACGGGCAAAGGGGTCTGGAATTCATACAGGCTTCAACTTGAGTAAGCAGTGTTAAAAACTCCTCGTATGTCAGCTTTTGCTCTCCCAGGACACGTTTTAGGTGATATTTTATGGACTTAACTGCAGCCTCCCAAAGTCCTCCAGCAGTTGGCCAGCTCGGGGCGTTGAAATGCCATTCTATTCCCATGTCGGTGTTTCTTCTCGACAAAGAGTCGTCGTTGAATGTTTTGGCAATATGCAGCTGTTTAGCTAGCTCCTTTTCGGCTCCAACAAAGTTTGTTCCGTTGTCGGAGTAAATATGTTTTGGGCAGCCTCGTTGCGCAATCATGCGGTTGAGAGCAAGTATAAATGTCTGTGATGATAAATCTGATGCAAGTTCTAGATGTACAGCCTTTGTTGTCATGCATACAAATACCACGATGTAACCTTTACTCGTTTTGACGCCTCGGCCCTTGTTCAGCTTGACGTGAACGAACCCTGTGAAGTCCACCCCTGTGTGATGAAAGGGCGGTGATTGCGTTATCCTCTCACTGGGTAAGTCAGCCATTAATTGATATTGTTTCGATGGTTTGAAGCGGCAACACTTTACACAGTTTTGCAAGTGTTTTTTAACCGTGTTGTTTCCTCCTACTATCCAGTATTGTTGTCTTAATGTAGCCAACGTTAATCTCGTCCCGCCGTGTAGTGTTGTAGCATGTGCACGATCGATGAGAAGATACGTCAGTTTGCTGTTTTTTGGTATGACGATAGGGTGTTTTGTTTCTTCTGGCAAGTTTGAGTGTTGTAGTCTCCCTCCGATGCGTAATATGTCATCTCCATCGAGGTAAGGGTTAAGAGCGTTGTCACCTTTTGCATCTCTCGCTCACACAGGACTAAATTTTTAAGAATGTTAAATGAAAAAATGCTTTTTTGAAAAATGTAATCAATGGGCGGTCTACAAAATAATATTAATTTAATAGGTAGTTATCAAAAACACATTTCTATTGTGTTATCTAATAAACTTAGGTAATTAAGTATTATGATCTGTTTTTGAGATAACGTAAATAAATGCCACAATAAAAATGTTTTTTTTAATAATTACCTATTAAATTAATATTATTTTGTAGACCGCCCATTGGTTACATTTTTCAAAAATGCATCTTTTCATTTAACATTATTAAAAATTTGGTCCCGTGTGAGCGAGAGAGGTGCAAAATGTGACAACCCTCTTAAGTTTCAGAAGTCCACTATTGTTCCTTACCTTACCTTTTGTTTTTAAATCTTTGATTTCTTGTTCGTAATGTTCCTTCTGTACGTGCTTTATAATTGTGGTAGTAGCGCGTCGAATATCTGTGTGTTAAATTACATTGTTTTGACGCGATCAGGTCATTTCCCTGATTCATAGTTGCGTCTTCCCCATGACGATTATTTCGTGACGCGTTTGTTATGAAACGTGATACCCAAGCGACGATGCGTATTACAGTTGTAATACAGCTGTTCTCGATAAGGAGTTGTGTTACAATGTTATTTTTGTTTTCGTTAGTTTGTGACGTAACTGCATGCACCTTTTTAACTTCCAATTCTGGTGTTGAATATGTGTCACATGGTTCAGGGATGTCTTCGCTGTGCAGCCATTCAGGTCCCTCAAACCACAGAGAAAAGTTGTGTAACTGAGAAGGTAGTAGTCCACGTGAAGCGCAGTTGGCCGGGTTTTGCTCCGATCTCACATGCTTCCAATTGTCAGCGGGCACTACAGATATTATTTCTTGAACTCTGTTTCCGACGTAGGCCTTCCATCGCGAAATATCGCCATTTAGCCAGCCAAGCACGATTATCGAGTCCGTCCATGCAGTTACTTTAATGTTAGGTGTATCGAGGCAATGTTATATTTTCTTCACCAGTTGAGCTAACAGCTGAGCGCCGCATAACTCAAGCCTAGGGAGCGTTTGCTGTTTCTGAATTGGGGCGACTTTAGTTTTCGCTGCTACCAATGTTATCTGGGGTTTCTGTTTCCCCTCTCGAACCCTGCTATACACCACACACGAGAATGCCCTTTCTGATGCGTCACAGAACGCGTGTAGTTCACAACCCTTGTTTGTTTCGAACCCAATCCATCGGTTAATTTTAAAAGGTTGCATGTTTGTTAACTCGTTTCTGAGTATTCTCCATTCCTTCTCTATTCCATCCGGAACAGCTTCATCCCATTCGATTTTTTGCTTCCAAAGCTGTTGGAATAGGATTTTTGCCTCGATTGTTATTGGTGATAGCAACCCCAGCGGATCAAAAATAGTTGATATGTCGCTTAAGATTCGACGTTTTGATGATTTTTTTATTATGCCTATATTGCTTTTATTTTTGAATGTGGGTGAAAGTATGAATTCATCTTGGTTCGGATGCCATGCCAAGCCTAATGCCTTTGATGCTGATGCTTCTGTAAAGGTGGAACTGGCAGGGCTAACCATATGTTCTGGCAGATCATCTAAAAGTTGATGATCATTGCTTGACCACTTTCTGAGGTTAAAACCTCCTTCTTTCTATAGTTGTATTAGCTGGTCTCTCGTATTACGGGCCTCTTCCACAGTATCCTTTCCAAATAAAGCATCATCAACAAGAAACTGGTTAAGTAAGGTGTTTTTAGCTTCTGAGTACTTGTCACCTTCGTCTATCGCTAGCTGTTGTAGTGTTTGGAGCGCTAAGAACGGAGCGACTTTAGTACCATAGGTAACTGTACATAGTTGATATTCTCTTAGCAGTTGTCGTGGGCAATCTCTCCACACGATTTTCTGTAAGGGCTGATGTTTTGGATGTACCACTATAAAACGGTACATTTTCTCAATGTCTGATGTTAACACATATTTGTACTGTCTCCACTTCAGCAGGATGCTAAGAATGTCTTTCTGTAGATTTGGCCCTGCATCCATGAAATCGTTTAAGCTATCTTTTGTACTCGTTTGTGCCGAGGCGTTGAACACAACTCTCAGTTTCATTGTGATAGCGCCTGGTCGCACTACCCCGTGGTGTGGCAGAAAATATTCAATGTTTTTGTTTGTAGTGTTAATCTCGACTTGTTTCATGTGACCCATTCTTTCATATTCTTCTATGAACTCTTTATAATCTTTTGCAAACGCATGATTTTTTGCCATCTTCCGCTCTAGTTGTTGAAATTGAGCTATGGCCTGCGGTTTTGATGTTCCTAGGTGTTAAATAACATTATCCTTCAAAGGGAGATGAACTTGGTATCTCCCATCAGGAAGTCGTTGTGTTGTTTCTCTGTATAACCGTTCGCACCTGTTGTCAGGGTCTATATTGTCTTCTTTGTTCTCTTGCAAGGACTTCTGTTCCCAGAATTGGGCGAGATCTTGAATATTGTTGACAATTACATGGCAGTTGAAAGTTTTGTAGTTTCCACACACTACCCATCCTAACTGAGTTTGTTTTGCTATGATGGATGACGCGTTTGTTTTGATGAGTCCCTCTAACAATATTTCGGAATATACTTCGACTCCTAATAGTAAATCTATCTCCTCAGATAAGTTAAAATCAGGATCAGCGAGTTGTAAATGTTGTATGTGTTCAAAGTTGCCTTTATTTACTGTTTTGTTTGGCAATTTGTTTGTTATTGACTTCATAATGAGTGCATTAATGTTAATGTTATAATTGTTGTATAACGCCCCATTTAAGTTGAAGCACTCCCTTACACCTGGTGGTGGCTGAAGCACCAACACCTGACACCACAGCGCTCATCTTGTTCCGTTTCAGCTGCAATTTTTGTGCCGCATTCTCCGTAATCAGGCTGACTTGCGACCCCTGATCTAACAGGGCGCGTAGCATAATGGTAGTTCCATCATTAGTTATCGCCTTAACTTGAGCCGTTGCTAGGAGCACTTCATTCGAGTTGTCATGTGCTAAGTGCGCGTTCAATCGTTGACCTACATTAGACTTTTTAGGTTTTGATTTTGCAATTGCGATCGCTTCATGCAAAATGCCACTATGCGGTTCTTCGCAGTGCTTGCATTTTTTCTCCGACACACATTTTTCGCCTTTATGACTAAAAGGACAATTTATGCACACATGTAGGTCATTGGCGGTTTTTAACCTGTCTTCTGGTGACATACTTAAAAATTCTCTGCAATTATAGAAACCATGTTGTTTATTACATTTGGGGCAAAATACAATGTAATTGTGAAATGTTTTCTTGTTATGGAATGTTCTCGGCATGTTTTTACGTTCACCTTGCATGTTCTGTTCTTGCATTCTTGGCTTACTGTACACTGCATTATGAACTGTTTTCGATTGAATGTTTTGCTGTTGACTGTTAAGGTTTCGTGGACGGTTCGGGTTCGTGTTTGATTCCATTGACATGAATTTGTTTTCAATGAATTTTAGGAACTCGTTTAATGTTGGCATCTCCCTAGGATCACCCAAGGATGCTATAAAGGACTGGCTTGTTTCTGAATCTAACTTTTGCATTAAAATGTGGACCACTAAGGGATCCCATATGGGAGTATCGAAAAGTAAGTTTTTAATACCCTCAATGCATTCGATGGTTGTATCATGCATTCTTTTTAGTTGAGACGCCGATGGGGTTTGTATGTTGGGTTGATTCAACAACATGTTAGCTTGGTAGGTAAATAATAGTCTCTTATTGTCGTACCGCTGTTGGAGGATCTGCCAGCTGGCTTCGTAATTATCAGCACTAATGTTCATGTGTTGTATTAAACGCTCGGGCTCTCCCTTCAATTTAGATTTTAAATGTTGCATTTTTTGAGCGTTAGAGATAAAAGTGTTGCGATGCACGATTTCTATGAATAAATCTTTAAATGTTATCCACTGGGTATAATTGCCACTGAAAACTGGCAGTTCAATTTTAGGCGCGGACTTCTCCTGGTGTTTATTGTCCCAAACCCTCTTGTTAATTTGTTCCTTGCTGAATTCATAAAGCCTTTCTAATCTGTTATAATCACTTTCAAATGATTGCGTGTCGTCTAACATATTGTCGAGCTTCCAATATGTACTATCGACTTTTTCCCAGCGTTGTGTGACTGTCCTCAATTTATCTTCTAGTTGCCACTTTTCTTTCAAATTTTCAATGTCCATGTTTCGTAATGCCCTCTCAAAAGCTTTGATATTTGACCGCTGTTCATTCATTATATCTTTAGCACGCTGGTCTATGACGCTTACCTCACTTGACATGTTTTTAACATCGTCTGCGATCTCATTGCCATCGTGTTGCTCTGAAGGTTTCTCTTGAGTACATGTCGCGCTATCTTCCTCCTGTTTTTGAAGTAGCCAATAATCTTTGCTTCGACTTATTTATCATACACTTATTTTCTTCGTATATTTGTTCCAAGCGCTCGTAAACCCGTTTTTCGTAGTAAGCTCCGGATTTCTCACCTTGAAGCAAGGCTAATTGGATGTCGTTTTTTTTTAAACTCACTCCATAAACCCTCCAGCTTGTCAAGTCTATCATCATGATACTCAAGAGTATTTTTACGTGTAGAACTGTCTTTCTTAAAATTCTCATTTATGCGTTTAATAGCATCAAGATTTGCAGACTGAGAGTTGAGTAATGCATCGTAAGAAGACATTGCTGTTGTTACTCGTGCTAAATGCATAAAATAAAATCCAAAATTGCAGAAACGCCGTTAAAAATATGGAACGTGCTCACCAAATTCGCAGCCTCCGCCTGATGCTTTCTGATGTTTACTGATGTTCACCGCGATCTATGCACTTATCACCCAATGTTACTGTTCTCACTGTTTCAATGTTCGGTTCTTGCAAATGAACGCGTACCACGGCACTGATTCTACTTTTAAAGGCTCGAAGGACCAAAATGTATGGGCATGAACCAATACATTTAATGTTGAATAAAATCAATGTTAATGTCCAAGGTAATGTTTAATGATAAAATTTCACTAAAATAATGATATAAGAAAATAGTAAAAAAATGTTAAATAAAATGTTGAATGTTGAGCGAGCTCGATATAAATTCAAAGACTGACGCACTTCCGTACGTGACGGTGCTACATTTTCTTAATTAACAAAATTTGCAGTATTTCTAACTAAGACAAAGTACAATGTGCGGTTGCTGACCGTACAACTTTACAATACCGGCGATTGAAGCGTTTTGATTTGTGCTCGGTAAGTGGCGTCGAGAAACTGATTGCTCCTCTATCTTCAAGTGAGACAACAATTAAATATTATGTGACCAACGATGAGATGTTCGATATTTTGCATGAAACTCATTTGGCTGTTGGACATGGAGGAAAACATCGAATGGAAAAAGAATGTATAAAAAAAAATATAAAAATGTTACTCAAGAAGTAATAAAATTATATTTACGACTATGCAAACCATGCCAAAAAAAGTTAGTCTGCCAAAAAAGGAATTGTTGTCAAACCATTGCTGTCAACAGAAATGAATAGTCGCTGTCAAGTAGATTTAATTGACATGCAGTCTAACCCTGACGGCGACTTCAAATTCATAATGGTCTATCAAGATCATTTGACAAAGTTTGTACAGCTGCGCGCGTTAACATCTAAACGAGCCGTAGAAGTTGCTTATAAGCTTTTGGACATATTTTGTATTTTTGGCGCACCTTCAATTCTTCAATCAGACGATGGCCGCGAGTTTGCAAATCACGTAATAGAAGAGTTGTGCTCGATGTAGAGCGGTCTGAAAATAGTACATGGCAAATCTCGCCATAGTCAGTCTCAAGGTAGTGTAGAAAGAGCAAATCAAGACGTACAAAATATGCTTATGACGTGGATGAACGACGAAAATTGTAAGCGTTGGTCAGAAGGTTTGAAGTTCGTACAGTTAATGAAAAATAGGGCATTCCACGATGGAATAAAACGAGCTCCTTATACCGCCATGTTCGGTAGTGATGTCAAGGTGGGTTTAGCGTCGTCTTCTCTTCCAAAAGAAGTTATTGCCAGTATTCACACTGAGGAAGAGCTCGAGAAAATGTTGACGGAATTTACTACCGGAGCAGAATCTAGTCCAGAACCCCAAGAAGAGGGACCGGAATCTAGACAAGAATCTCAAGAAGATTTACTTAATGTTGAGCTGGAATCACAGAATGACCACTTAAAGAACAAGGAGATGAGAAACGAAATCGAAACAGAAGTTTTAAATACAAAAGAAAGTGAAAGGGAAGTTTTACTAGAAATAAGTCCAGAAGAAACGGCCAAAAAGAAAGACGGAATGGAGTGTTGTAGATGTATGAACCCAGGCACAAGTACACAAGAAATAAACTTGTGTGAAATTTGTACTACTCAACAAAATATAAATGAACATAGATTATCTGCCCGATTGAGCTTAGAAAATCAAGCTAAAAAAATGAAAGCCTTATCTAATTTAAAATTTCCTCCATGTTCTGTTGGAGATACGGTAAGAGTCCAAATACCAGATGTCGATAGAGGAAGAGGCGAGTTTAGGAACGTGCTTATGGCAATTGTAGAAAAAGCTGATGATCTGTATAGGCTAGGTACTATTGAGGAAATGTTCTCAAGGAATGAGTTTTCTGTGTGTCATGATAAACTGATTGATATCGAAAATATATCATCAGAAAAAAAAGCTTACGAGAGCTTGCAAATGAACAGTCGCTTTCAGGAGGCCAGGGTTATAAAAGGTGTAATTGCAAAACAAAATGTGCTACAAAGAAGTGTTCATGCAAAGCTGCAGGAAAATTTTGCAATTCAAAATGTCACAGTAGTTTATCTTGCTCAAATAAATAATTTTAATAACAACGATCGGTAGTACATACTTTGAATTAATTGTCATACAAACTTTTAATATGTTTGTGCTATTAAATATATCATGTTTCAGCCCGCTATTACTTTTTGCTTTTAAAACTATTAATTTTATGCTCTTCAAGCGATTACGTTCACCCTTTGTATGCTTTTTAAATAATAAAAGTTTAACATGCCCTTGGATTTTCATTTCACTAATTAATTAGACAAATTTTTAACATTACCCAGACAAAGTTGAGTAGACCTAGGTGAGTATGAGTAAACCCCGGATTTACATTATCCAGAGAGCGACTCACCGAAATGTGCGGACAGTGCGGTCGATTTGGACCCTGTTTGATGGCCACCACGGTCCCCGGACCTCACTCCAATGGATTTCTTTTTGTGGGGGTTTGTAAAAGGTGAAGTGTACGCGACAGATGTGAATACCGTAGAGGAACTTAGAAACAGAATTATTTTAGCGTTTGATAAATTAAAAAGTTTAACCACAAACAGTGACATTATTCAACGATTAAAAAATAATATTAGACGTCGTTATAATTTGTGTGTTAATGCTAACGGTGGACATTTCGAACATTTAAAGATTTAGTGTGTCGTGCTGTGTATGATTGTGTACAGTACATACTAACAATTAATAATTACTGCTTATTTTGATCATAACTTCCAACGTTACGTACACTATTTACATAAGTGTCTACCTACATCAAACGCACCGCCCCGCTTTGTTCCGAGAGGCACCGAGACCACCCCCCGCCGCGCCGCACCGACTCACGCGCTACGCTATGCGACGCGCGACGTTGCCATTCAGATACGCAGGTCAGCGGACATTTTTGCAAAGGCTGTTTAAGTTTTACTGTGACTGTTCAGCTATTTAATTTCTTTGAAAAAAGTTTTTTCGTATTTTTATCGTAAACTTTTTTTTAATAGTTTCGAATTAATCGAAAGCACGTATAGTATATGTGGTTTCATTTAATGCCTCTCGCTTTTATCAACGTTGTATGTGTTCTGTGGCGAATGCGTTCTTTAATTCGCAATATTAGCAAAATTCACATTTAGTTATGAATTATCGTCATATTAACTTAGCAATAGTAATTAGCATGCTAAGACTCACGAATTCACATGTTTATGAAAGATGATGTCCAAAAAATGACCCAGAATCGACAGAAATGAACTGTGTACCAATGGATAGGCATTTAAATATAATATAATGTTGCCAAAGTGGCAACCCTGAAATCGTTGTAGTATAGGAGCTAAGAGCAAAATAAAATAAGTAAAAAATTCTTTTTTTTTTATGTTTTTTTATTTTTATTTGGCCCATAGATACTACAATCGTTATAGTACTGTGTATATTATTGGTAATTCTGTAGCTAAGGATTGCAAATAAAAAAATACACAGTTGCTACTGGCTATTATGCGCGGGCGCGGCGCGGCGGACGGGGTGACGTGGGGGGCGGGGCGGTGTGGCAGGCAGGTAACGACTAACGACCATATCCCGTCGCAGTCCTTCGTTTGTTTTCGTTGTGATCTGTGTGCTTTGTTTTACTTCGTGGATTTTAACTTGACCTCTGCTTTTGTATACTGGACACTGATTTTTCTTGTTGATTCGAAACTGTGGCGCGTTAAACCGGACTTCGATTTTCTTTGCGACTGGATATTGTTTAAAATGGATGAACGTAACCGTTGTGTGACTTGTCCCCGTTCTGTTCTACAAAGGCGGCATCATGTTTTGTCCCTCGAGTTTCTGGAGTCACACCGGGACTTCGTGGAGCATATGTTCAGCACTTTACAAGCGCCACAAGAAGTAAGTACTATGGTTACTCAATTACATATAATATAGTATGTAGTTTCATCTTAACTTATAATCAAGGCGACACCCCCATGTCATAGAGTCATTGTAGTATATAGATACTACAATCGTTACAGTACTGTGTGTATTATCGGTGTGTCTTATTGGTTTCTTTTGGCCCATAGGGGCCAAAAGAAAAAAAATATACAAAAAACAGAGTGTTTGTTATGTTGTGATTAAATATGATGTTGTTATTATGTTGCTGTTGCTTGTGAAATGTGTTGATGATAATTATCACAAGTGATACAACATTAAAACAACGTCATATTAAGCCACAACATGACGTAAACTTATTTTATTATTGTTTTCAACGATTTTTTTTTCTTATTTTATTTTGCTCCTAGCTCCTATACTATAACGATTTCAGGGTTGCCCCCTTGGTAACATTATATTATATTTCAATGTCAATCCACTGGTATACATTTCATTCCTGTCGATTCTGGGTTTTTGGTCCATACATTTTTGGACATGTCCAAATACGAAATCGCATTAATTACCATCACTAGCGGCCGGTAGGTAGTTAGCGCGCGTAAGTACATGGAGTGATTTATCTGGTAATTCGTGGCACAGACTCGGCGCATACCGGCGACGGCGGCGCCGTGTCATGGTGCCGCCATGTCGTCATCAAGCTTCCATAGTGATCCATACAACACTGACGATGACGCCCATGCCTGCACAGGGCTTTGAACTCACACGTTTTTCACGGCAAGAAAAACGTGTGAGTACAAAGGGCCTTACTATCAACGTTATAAGGAAACAAGCCGTGTACCGGGATTCCCCATCGGCAAAAATGAAGAACTTCCATACAAATTTTCATCCCCTTTAGGGGTCGAATTTGCAAAAATCTTTCCTTAGTGTTCACTTTCGCTATACAGAGTTATTTTAAATTGGCTAGCTAAAGTCCGGAGACGCGATGGATATGGACATTTAGACACAATAAACTAAAAAATAAAAAGATTTGATGTTTTTTTTTTGGGAGGTCAACGACTGCTGTTAGTGTTGTTACTTGAAGTATGAGCCGAGAAAAATCGTTTTCTTATGTTTTATCGTGTTTAGATATCGCTACCCATTGTGGGACACGCATAAACTCAACGCACTCGATACCGCCAACCTGCAAGCATCAAACGACCGCACGGCACGGGTGCGCGGCGCGCACTGGCGTTGGAATGCGGCCGGATAGAAGGCGCGCGCGCAGACCGCCGGTCGGTGGAGCAACAAGCTCGCACCAAAGCTAATGAGAGACTGCTCACCGCTCGTTTTTTTGTTTTTGGGGAATGGCATCTCGCAGTTCAACCTATAGGAGGTTGTCGACTGCTTAACCGGGCTTTCCTGTGGATGCCTCAATAAATTAAGGCCTCCAGCCAGGCTTAAAACTAAGACTAAAAACTAAGCGACTACACGCTAAGGGCACCCTTTGTGGGGTACGGACCTCGGCTTAGGGCGTCGCTGGGAGAGGACAGCAATGGGACATGCTGGATCGGATTATTTGGGGGCAAATTTAGAATTACGGGCTCAGCTGCGCGGGCTGGCTCGAGCAAAGGTCGGGGTGGGTATGGACGGGGGCGTCGCGGTGGCCCTCGGCGGCGAGGGCGGAAGCACGGCGGTCTCGATTTGAGTTTCCGGATCGTGCTGGTGGCGGGATTACTCTCCTGGAGGAGAGTTATGGCGTCATCCGGGACGGTTAGGGCGTGCTTAGGACGGCGGATGCGACTTATGCGCGACGGTGCGTAGCGGGCGGCCGCCGCAATCAGGGGATTCGGGTGTTTGGAGGCAGATTCGAAGAAACGCTTGGCGAGGCGTTTCATGAACTGCTGGACGGTTGGGATTTTTAGATCAACGTGAAGAGACTCGTTGCGTACATAATAGGGTGCCCCCGTGACCTTTCTGAGGAAACGGTTCTGTAGGGTCTGCATCCTATGGAGCAAGTGTGGCTTAGCGTGCGCAAATACAACACAAGCATACGTCATGATGGGACGGATGACTGCCTCACCGCTCGGCGGCGCTGTGCGTATTTATAGTTGGCGCACTCTGAACATGCTCCGAACTCCAGAAGACCGGGAACCCTATATCTGATTGGCTGAGCAATTTTGTGTATGATTCCAAACCACAGCTACGTCCACCATTCATTTGTATATATAGAAGTTAAGATTTTGACAATAAAATTAATAATCCGATCCAGCATGTCCCATTGCTGTCCTCTCCCAGCGACGCCCTAAGCCGAGGTCCGTACCCCACAGGGGGTGCCCTTAGCGTGTAGTCACTTAGTTTTTAGTCTTAGTTTTAAGCCTGGCTGGAGGCCTTAATTTATTGAGGCATCCACAGGAAAGCCCGGTTAAGCAGTCGACAACCTCCTATAGGTTGAACTGCGAGATGCCATTCCCCAAAAACAAAAACAACAATAAAATTATTCCCATTTTGAATCTCCATTAATTGTTTTATTTTGACTTAAGCAACCTAACATAAGTGTGGAACCAACTCCACAATTGGTGACCCCGAGAAAAAATGTTGCAAGAAAAGAAAAACACAAGTGAACAAAGCAATCCCATGAAGATGGACGCCGACCTAGCTGCCATATCGGTTCAGTCTAGATTGTTACCATTCTGGCGGGAGATTCATCGAGCTTGGTTTATCCAGTTTTTTTATTTTTTTTATTTGAGATAGGTTTGCTCTTGACTCTAGTTTGACTTTAGTTTGAAGCTGTCGTGGACCCTTTGAAGACCTCGGACGACCAGAAATTCCGCTACGTGTTGCAACAGCTGCAAACAATGGACCTTCAACATCTGACCGACATTTTATACAATCCACCCTCCACGGATAAATATAATGCTGTGAAGACTCGTCTGCTCGCCGTGTACGACAAATCTGACGTCAAGAACTTCCAAAAGCTAATCAGTGGCCTAGAGTTGGGTGATCGAAACCCACACAACTATTGCGCAGGATGAGAGAACTAGGGAGTGGCATGATCACAGATGAAGGATTAAAAATCGAGTGGCTCAATCATCTACCCACACAGATGCGCGTTGTGCTTTCGGTCAACACGGAATCAACGCTAGATACCCTCGCTGTAATGGCCGATAAAATGGCAGAATACACTGAATCAACAACGGTTGACGCAGTGGCCACGACCTCGCAAGATACCGTGACGTCAACACAGCTTGAAGTCCTATCGAAGCAAATGGAGAAATTATGCCTAGAAGTGGCTGAGCTACGCGGACGAACAAGAGAACGCCATAATAGACCCCGTTTCACATCGTTCAAGTCACGATCACGATCACAGTCTTACCGGCATAGCAACAAGACGTCAGTTAAACCCGGCGGTCCTACATGGGAGTGTAGATACCACTATCGTTTTGGTGACAAGGCGAAACGTTGCGAGTCACCGTGCTGTAGGAGAAACAAGAATCACACGGCGTTAAACTAGCCACGACATCGACGGTGGCGGAAGTCGATGTCCCCAGCACCACCAACCGCCTTTGTGTCTTCGATCGCGACACTCGACAGCGTTTCCTCGTAGACACCGGCGCCGAAATTTCCGTGTTAGCCGCAACAAACAAAAGAAAAATGAAGACAAGCGCCTACAAATTATTCGCTGCAAACAATACACCAATCGAAACTTATGGTGAAAAAACACTAAGGTTAAATCTTGGCTTGCGACGCAGTTTTCTATGGACGTTCATCATAGCTGACGTGAAAACCTCGAACGTAGGAGCGGACTCCCTACGTCACTTCAAGCTGCTAGTCGACCTCCATAAAAAGAAGCTCGTCGACAATGTTACCGACATGTCAATCGACGCCATTGAAGTTGCAACGAGTGAACAAACCATACATGTCATTAGCTCCGACCAAGCGTACTATGACATCTTGAAGTTATTCCCGGAGGTGCTGCGACCTATGTCGGTTTAAATCATTTATTCCCAAAAAGACAATAAAGCCACTTACATCAGAATACAAGATAACATTTAGTTTAATTATCTAATTAACCGCCACCGAGATAAGTAAGTAAAAAACTGTTTACGTAACACAATCGTAACATCATTAGAGACTTAATAAGTACTATCATTAGCCGGTAGGGTAGTTTAAAACAATAAAAGCGACAAAATGCGTAATGTTATATATAACATTACGCATTTTTTTTTATATTACTCTACTGGATTAATGTAACTTAGGATAAGAAAAGTTTTCTGTTATATATTTAGACAGTTGAGATTTAAAAATGTTGAACGAGCTTACATTTTTAATGTTAGACGGTAAATTATTATAAACATTTGCTCCTTCATAGGTGATGTTTCTTTTGGAGTAATTTGTACGAGGTCTTGGTAATACAAGTAAACTAGGGCGACGCCTGCTACGTTTAGATACCTCCGAAATTTTGGTAAATGATAAATTGGTTTTAATCTTTTTGTCTAAAATTTTTCTTATCAGAATACAAGTGGTATACATATAAAGTTGCTTAATATTCATCAATTTAGTTTCTTCAAAAATTTTATAAGTAGGTGTCAAATATGTCCTTGAAGGAGCCAGCAAAACATGACGTCGTGCACCATATTGAGACAACAAGCGCTCCAGTCTTCGCACGAGCCCGTCCCCTGCCCCCCGACAAATACAAGGCTGCAAAGGAGGAGTTCGACCACATGCTGGAACTTGGCATATGCAAGCCATCAAAGAGCCCGTGGGCGAGCCCCCTGCATATTGTGAGAAAGAAGGATGGAGGCCTAAGGTTATGCGGCGACTATCGACGGTTAAATTCAGTCACACGACCAGACCGCTACCCTATACTACGAATACAAGACTTCATGTACCAGCTGCACAATATGAAGATATTCTCGAAGCTTGACCTCAAAATGGCCTATTATTGGATCCCAATTGCAGAGGAAGACGCCCAGAAAACAGCAATTATCACACCATTAGGGCTGTTTGAATTCAAATGCATGACGTTCGGCTTACGTAACGCATGTCAAACGTTTCAAAGGTTTATGCATCAAGTACTACGGGGTATAGACAGCTGCTTTTGTTACGTCGACGACATACTTCTGTACTCAAAAAACGAAGAGAGCCACAGACAACTTCTACGGTAAGTACTAGACCGCCTAAAGAAGTACGGCATCATGCTAAAGGTTGAGAAATGTGAATTCGGCAAGGACAAGATTGATTTTCTCGGCTACGAAGTATCAGGCAACGGGATCAAGCCCACTGAAGAGAGAACAAAAGCAATATCAAGTTACCCCAAACCAAAGACAATAGCTGAATTACGACGTTTTCTGGGCATGATCAATTTTTATCGTAGCTGCTTACCCCGTCATGCCGAACTACAGAACGAGCTGAATAAATATCTACATAACTAGAAACGCAACGACAAAACGCCCATCGAGTGGACGACGCAGGCAGTTGGCTATTGAAAAGTGCCGTCAAAGCATTTTGGAAGCCACACAGCTGATCCACCCATTACCTGGAAGCCCCCTCGCCTTGATGACAGACGCGTCTGATTACAACCTTGGCGCTGTTTTACAATAGAGAATGGAAGGCAAATGGAAACCTCTCGCTTATTTTTCAAAAGCGATGAGCATGACTCAGCAACGCTACAGCGTATACGACCGCGAGTTATTAGCGGTTTATACGGCTGTCAAGCATTTCAGAAATCTTATAGAAGGAGGCGATGTCACAGTGTACACAGACCATAAGCCGCTAGTGAATCCACTAACACGCCCACCGAGTAGCAGCGACACCCCGCGTCGAGAACGGCAATTACATTTCATCAGCCAATTTTGTACGAGCATCAAGTACGTGCAAGGCGAAGATAACTAGGTGGCAGACGCATTATCACACATAGAAGACAAACAATGCCCTTCCGTCATCGACTACGCAACATTAGCCAGCGAACAAGGAAGAGATCCAGGTAGAGGTATTGAAACAGCTCAGAAGTCAACCAAACTTGAAGTTTACCGACGTCACAATGCCCGAGATAAACCAGCCAATCACGTGCGAGACGTCTACCGGCACACCTCGACCGTACTTACCCACTACGTATCGTTTTGAGACATTCAAAGCTCAACACGATTTGTGTCATCCCGGCGTAAAATCCACTAGAAAACAAATGTGCTCAAAATATTTCTGGCCCAGCATGAACAAAGAAGTTAGCAACTGGACCAGATCATGTATCAGCTGTCAGCGAGCGAATATTCATCGTCATGTCGTAACCCCACTGAACGAGTTCCCACCGTCAGCGCGCTTCGAACACATTCACGTGGACATAGTGGGACCACTGCGATTGTCTAATGACCAACGCTACTGTGTAACTATCATCGATCGTTGCACCAAATGGCCAGAAGCCGTTCCTGTACTCGAGATTACCGCTGATCAAGTCGCAAAAGCCATCTACGAAAATTGGATTGCTAGATTTGGTTGCCCACTAAGAATATCAACAGATCAAGGACGGCAATTTGAATCATCATTGTTCCGATCACTAATGAAAAAGTTTGGGATATCACGAATACGGACCACGGCATACCATCCACAGTCCAACGGTATGATCGAGCGGTGGCACAGATCATTGAAGGCAGCACTCATGGCGCGAGGCACTACTACACAGTGGACATAAGAGCTTCCTACTGTACTATTAGGTTTACGTACGGCGTTGCGAATCAACAACGGCTTAAGCCCAGCGATGATGACGTATGGCACTACGCTTCGCTTACCATCGGATTTCATCGTGCCAACCAAGTCAAACATTAATGAGAACGACTATGTACGCCGCCTTACAGAAACCATGGCATCGTTAAAAAGTGCGCCTCGATCAAACAACAGTCGGACAGAGCCATTCATACATCACGACCTCGTCACGTGCACACATGTTTTCGTTCGCAACGACACTGTTCGTTCCCCGTTAACACCGCCGTATGAAGATCCCTACGAAGTTATCAAGCGCTATGACAAGTGTTACAAAATAAAGTTACCGCTACGCACATCAGTGGTATCAATGGATAGGCTCAAGCCAGCCTACATATTCAACGAGTCTGAAGATGTGGATCATCGCACCCCTGATCAAGCAATCCAGCCATACATTACAAGATCTGGAAGAACCGTGAAGCCCGTTGTTCGCTTCGCTTAGGGGAGAGTGATGTGGGACACGCATAAACTCAACGCACTCGATACCGCCAACCTGCAAGCATCAAACGACCGCGCGGCACGGGCGCGCGGCGCGCACTGGCGTTGGAATGCGGCCGGATAGAAGGCGCGCGCGCAGACCGCCGGTCGGTGGAGCAACAAGCTCGCACCAAAGCTACATAATGAGAGACTGCACACCGCTCGTTGTTTTTGTTTTTGGGGAATGGCATCTCGCAGTTCAACCTATAGGAGGTTGTCGACTGCTTAACCGGGCTTTCCTGTGGATGCCTCAATAAATTAAGGCCTCCAGCCAGGCATAAAACTAAACTAAAAACTAAGCGACTACACGCTAAGGGCACCCTTTGTGGGGTACGGACCTCGGCTTAGGGCGTCGCTGGGAGAGGACAGCAAATGGATATGCTGGATCGGATTAAGCTCACCGCTCGGCGGCGCTGTGCGTATTTATAGTTGGCGCACTCTGAACATGCTCCGAACTCCAGAAGACCGGGAACCCTATATCTGATTGGCTGAGCAATTTTGTGTATGATTCCAAACCACAGCTACGTCCACCATTCATTTGTATATATAGAAGTTAAGATTTTGACAATAAAATTATTCCCATTTTGAATCTCCATTAATTGTTTTATGTGGAACCAACTCCACAGTATCATGTCTGTGAAACAGGCGGATTTTTTAAACTGAAATTTCAAGTGACTACAATAACTGCGGTGTGCGGTCTATGATCCCATAAAAAATGTTCAATTTATTTTTTGTTTTATCATGTTTAGATATTGATACCCATCGCGTCTGCGGCACTCTCTCTTATGCAAAGGGAAATGTCCATCAGCCATACAAAAAAACGCCTGAAATGAACAACAATGAAATATACGCCAAATTGTACTATAAAGCGTAGTAAACCCATTACAATTTCAATAATTATCAAAAAACTAGGTAGACGTCAGTTTCAATTTTTTTCTTCTAAAATATAGGTTAAGTCAAGGTTAACGATTAATATGCAATAATTAAACAACAAAAAGCATTTATGTTTTATTCATCATTGAAAACAACCAATGTATCATCAAGAAACTGTGCAGGAGGATAGATATTGGATTGGTACCAGGCCCATGCTAAGTACCATAACATTGACATAGTATGAGCACAGGTACCAACTGTTCGCCGTCCCACAAGACAGTTACAATAACGATGCTGGATAGCCCTACATCCAGATAAAGAATTGTTAACTATTATGTAAACAAAATATATTTTTTGATAAATATGTCTACTTTGTATTTTTCCTCTCAGTAAAAAACAATTACCCGGAAGAGCTAAATCCTCAAGCAATGCGTTATCCATTTCCCTGCATATCTCAATCCTATACATACCATTAGCTCGTCTATGCTCGCCATAGTATGAACGAGCCTGTTTTATTTGATAAGTTCCACATGCCAACAAAACCATTTCATTGTATGTCAGTTGGGGAAAATCAGCAACATTGTTATTGTTTACATTAATATTTTGGAATTGTGCTCTGCGACGATTCAAATTATTTCTGATCACATATTTAGCTAGTCTGTTTTCTACATACATATTTTCATTTATTATTTGCAGTATACAGGCTGTAAGGGACAAGATACCGCAAACTTCGCGAAAAGGTTACACCTAATGCCAGTAACAAAATTATGATAGTCATTAATCTCGGTAATGATCGGTTACAGAAATTGACATTTTCAAGCACGCAATGTATCGTGAACAATGCGATCTCAACGCTTCGCAATGAATGTAGGCGCGCGAGAGCGCGTAGTAGGTACGTAATTACCTACACGTCTTACACGCACAGACACGGACGTGGACACGCGCGCGACGCGGGCCGCCTCGCTCCGTTTGTATGAATGTACCTACCTACAAGGTCGAACAAAAGTTAAAGACATCTTTGAACTTAGCTGCAAGTGCAGGTACAGTCAAGTCAGTAATTTAGGCTGCATTTTAAAACTAAAGTTCTGTGAATATTTTAAGAGCTTTAAGGTACCTACTACCTACCTTGTTTGCTAATTAGCATAAATGCAACAATAACGTTAGCGCCGTCTACTGCGAAGGGAATGTAAACAAATGTAACTATATCTTTGTTTCTCCTAATGTAAACAAAAAACAACAGCTTTCAAAGTACTTTGTCATAAAATACATTTACGTTTACGACAAACGAACACTAAGTACTTATTTAACGCACAACCAACAACAGTAAAAAAAACTTAACGTAATTAATGTACTGATGAAAACAAAACATTTAATAACAGAAGACCTAGTATGTAACCTAGATTGTATTAAACATTA
The DNA here is from genome assembly GCA_947568875.1 of Fissipunctia ypsillon. NCBI lineage: Eukaryota > Metazoa > Arthropoda > Insecta > Lepidoptera > Noctuidae > Fissipunctia > Fissipunctia ypsillon. The sequence continues at coordinate 15,029,670 of OX387668.1, forward strand.
TTATTAAGTACCTAGTATTTGCGCTTGTTTTTTTTTGTGTTTTTGTTAATTTTTTATCACTCAGGACAAGTTTATGGCTAATTAGCCATAAACTTATTCCTAATACGATTCCGACAAGGGTTAGAAATAATAAAGAAGCTTGTAAGTAGCTACCTACATTGCGATCCAGTGATGTAGGTATAAATTAATGAAGTTACCTCAAGGTCGCTCACCTCTAACCAAATAGGGTTCAAAGTGTCCGCCACCAACTCGCTCGCAAATCTGAGCACGGCGCAAAGTTTCGGCGTGGACACGTGGCAGAAAGGTGGGGTCCTGGATACACTCCTCACGAAGCGTCGTGAACACGTTCTCGATACGATTCCTCATATCTGCTGCTGAATTACACTCGGACACAAACACTTTATCTTTGACGTAACCCCAAAGAAAAAAATCTAATGGGGTCAAGTCCGGTGACCGAGCTGGCCATGGCTCCGGACCAAATCTTCCGATCCACTGATTTTCAAAAAAATCGGTGAGGCATCGTCTAACGGGAAGTGTCACGTGTGGGGGAGCTACGTCGTGCTGAAACCATAACACTCGATACTGGCTTAGAGGCATGTCGTCCAGAAGTATGTCCGAGAGAGTTATTCTCAGGAACTCGTGATATCGGGTCCCATTTAATCGTTCCGGGAGAAAAATGGGTCCAATCACGAGGTCTTTATAAATGCCAGCCCAGACATTCACTGACCATCGAGTTTGGTGTCCCGTCTGCTGCAATGCGAACGGATTGGTATGAGCCCAGATATGAGAATTGCGCCTGTTCCACATTCCGTTACTAGTAAATGTGGACTCATCCGTCCATATCACATTTGCATTAAAGTCGGAGATTTCGTCGTGCTGTCGTTGCAGCCACCGGCAGTACCTAACGCGGGATACCCTGTCTGTAGGTAATAACGCTTGCACCTTGTGGATGTGATACGCACGCTGCCGATCTCTGCGTAAAACCCGATGGACAGTCCAGTGCGAGACGCGGGTCCTGTAACGGTTACGAATTACACGAGCTGCCGTGCGTACTCCCAGTCGTGGGTTCTGCCGCACGACAGTCAGGATGCGGTTCGCTACAGCCGGTCTTATGGGCCTTCCAGCTCCCTCGCGCTGAGGCACAATTGGTTGGTTGTCCAAGATACGTTGGTAACCTCGTGTTATTACGCGAGAATCTCGTGGATGACGAGCGTCTGGATATCTTTGGACATAGATACGCAGTGCTTGACGTGCGTTTCCACGTGCTTCTCCATAACACATAAGCATACTTCCGTATTCATGGGCACTGTAAATATCGCTAGGTCCAGAAGGCATCTTAAAAATCACACACAAATAAAACACAGCAACAATACACAAATAAAGCACAGAACGATTAACACACTTTTTTACATAGAAAGATTAACACACGAAAACAGAACAACATACAAAAAAAACACAGAAAGATTGTTTTGATAAATTTCCGATAACCGTAATTCGCAACGTTCGCGATCAACGTCATCGAGGAACTGACAAAAATCCGTTAAAATCGGCGAAATGCAAAAGAAATGTACTTTACCTAAGTTTTCATCATTCCTTTGAATTCACCGCACAGTGCCTACAATACCTAGTCTGCTTGGCGCAATGGCCCTTTGTCGGCAATTTGCGGCGCGTTTGAAAGTTCCCGATAGGTATTAGGCAATGACCTCACAAAGGAACTCTAGTGAAACAGCTGAGCGGGTACCGATGTCGAGTTTTGCGTTTTGTTGTCGTCATAAAATAAGTCTTATAACAACTAGCAAAAGTTATTATTTTACATTGTCACAATCAATAAATTTCAGCAAACGAGTATTTAGAACGCTAACGTCTTTGAAATAGATGTCATATTCGCATGCATATGATCACAATCAATAAATTTATAACGAGTTCAGCTACTCAACGCTAGAGGGAGCTTAAACCAAATTATTATTTTAGAACGCTAACGTCTTTGAAATAGATGTCATATTCGCATGCATATGTTATCTCTTTTGCCACTTAGCTAGAGATGTCGAACAACATCGATATTTCAATTTCAACGTTTATTTTTTTATGCGTATGAATGTAATAATTATTGTTAGCATCACTCAAATGTTTTGAGTTATGGAAAAAGATGATTGTCTTTAAACAGGTCTAAATGTTAAATAAAACGAACGTAACGTAGTAACGTAGATAGAACTATTAAAATACACATTTATTCACCTTAAAATAACACCTACTTGTTTAATAATTGCCGTTTTGATATTTTAATTTTAATAAGTGATGAAAATTTCATTAAGTCGGTAATATGATTTGACGTAGGAAATTCTCCTAATAGATGATAGACTATTTTCGGTATATCGACGACCCAATAAATTAGTGCATTATTTTAGTAATGACAATATCTTTATGTGACAGTCTTTTAAAAATACTTCAGACGGGACGTCTGGCATATCTTAATGACATCTTCTGATGTCTATGTAATGATTGATTTTTTTCTGTTACTAAAGCACCAACTCAAATTACCCACTTATTTTTTAAATTAGCTTTCTTGTTATGTAACCAGCCTCCCCTAGCCATATTACTTTTCTATCATCGTTTACGCTAACGCTTAGTACAAAATGTATGGCAATGACATTACCCGCGTAGATGTGTCACGTGACTTATTGCAGGTAGGTAATGTCATCGCATCGCCATACATTTTGTACTAAGCGTTAGCATAAACGATAATAGAAAAGTAATATGGCTAGGGGGGCAGTTAAGTTAGTTTCCTTGCTAAAATCGGACAGATGAAGATCAATTTCTTCTAAGTCTTCATCTTTCTGTTCGTCGTCTTCCTTGCTTAAGTCTTGTCGTACTGTACTTTGAAAATATCGATTCCAATCTAGTTTATCGACGTGTCCCATCCCTAATTGAGTAGCGTCGAACCAAGTAGTTTCGTGGCGGAGTACTTTGTCGGTGTCTGTGTGTACTATCGCAATGACCTCCGGTGAACTCAGACAATCAGCTGAGCGAGGAGCTTCAGTAGGGTATAATTGGGGGTTCTGCATCACTTGCTCTCGCTGCGCTCGAGCTGCGTGATGCAAAAACCCCCAATTATACCCTACTGATATTCTGATCTGGTCTGTTTTCTGGATGAATATTTTAAATTTTTGGAAATGTATGCTAACCCGATCAGATCTGATCTGTTTCGTGAGCTTAATATTTAACGGCTGTTTTAATAGAATGCGTTTGCTAAAATTGTTTGTTTCATTTACCAAAGTTCAATATTCACGCAGCCTAATTCTGTAATATCAAATAAGAGTTGCATAAGGGAATATCATTTTGAAATCCATTGACATCTCTTTCTATTAACATTAAAATGAACAGGATAGCTATATCTAACACAACCTTTACGACTTGAGACTTTACAGAATAAGCCAGCATTTCTGTATACATAGCAAATAACTAGCGGAGATCTCATTTTATTGGTTTTCGTATATGTTTGTTTCTATTCCACCAAAGCTATTTGACATATCATTCCTTTTAAGATTTTCGTCTCCAGTTGCATTAAAAAACTCGAATAAGGATAAAATGCTGTGAGAGCACTTTCCTTAACGAGAGTATTCGGAAGCATTCACAGTGCGATTTCATTACTAGAAATGATTAAAATAAAATCTACTTTAAGTGCTCCGGTAATAGAGATGAAATTCTATTAACAAATATAGTTTGAATTATATTTTTCAAGTAATTATTTTTAGAAAGTAACATTATGACTATGGCTTTAGAATTTAGGTCTATAAAAATAAGCATCTGAGATTATTCCTTACATTTTGTCATTGTTGTGCTGAAAAGCATTTCACTGAGGTATCGTGATTATTTTTTTGTTGGGTGTGTTGCACTACAAGTGTTGCAGAAAAAGTATGTGAGTATTATATTTTATTTAAATTATATACTGGCGCTGTATTTTTTAGTTTCATGTTATTAATTATTCCTACTAATATTATAAATGCGAAAGTTTGTTCATCTGTTACTCCTTCACACAAAAACTACTGAACCGATTTTCATGAAATTTGGCACACACACGCACATAGAGGTTAACTTGGATTAACACATAGGTGCGGGAAGTAGTTCCTTCGGGATGCAGGTGAAACCGTGGGAAACAGCTAGTATTTGATAACATGAACAGATAATATTTTTTTTGAATGCTTATTTTCATTTGATTGGTATAACAAGCAATTAATACAAGACCTTAGGTCGATTTCTAAGTAATTTAATGTATTTTTTTTTTAGACTGTTAAAATATTATTCCCTATTCGATATTCGAAACATGTTTATTGTTTCATGTTGTTAGGAATGTTGGTATAACAAAAATATTTATTGCATTTTAATTATGTCTTCAGGGCTCATTCGGCGAATAATCCTTTTTGAGTTGAAGAAGACGACTCCACCCCTCCAATATCTCGAGCTCCTAAAGAGAAAATAAGCGGCAGCTCGAAAAAAAAAAAAGCTGTGAAGAGAGACAAAAAAGTGTCTCAAAAAAGAAGGCTTTGCTTTCTAAAAACCCATTCGCTTCAGAAACAGAGTCTGATAGCGACGGACAGCAAATTGTTGCAACATCAGCTCCAAAAAGAAAGCGGAATATCATCGCTTCAGATTCTGAGGTAAGGTATTTTTTCAAACGTATTAAATCATTTCATTGATTAAACATTCATGAACATATTTAGTGTTTTAGTGGGTGATTTTATGAGGAGCTCGTGGCTAGATAATAACAGCCGCACGGGTCGATCTAAAAGGTTAAGCAGCGCTTGCCAAGGTTGGTCTGTGGATGGGTGACCATCTTTACATAACGAGTTTCCTCCGTGCCTCGGAAAGCACGTTAAGCCGTTGGTCCCGGCTATCATTTGAAGATCTTTGGCAGTCGTCACGGATAGTCAGAAGCCAGTAAATCTGACTCCAGTCTTGCCCTGAAGTACCGTGTTACCCAGATAATGGGTTGTGGAGGTCTGGTAGGCAGCCGCTCCACGTAAAATACTGGTATTCAGCTAAATCCGGTTTGACTGGAAGCCGACCTCAATACATTTAGTTGGGAAAAGGCTAGGCAGACGACGAGTGGGTGATTTTATCCATTAAAATTATACTTGTTTGTGGGCATAAGAGTTTATATAAACTTTCTAATAGATTATCTATTATTAAAGTAGTAATAGATTAAACAACGTAGAAGTCTAAAAAATTTCGCGCTTTATTGTTTTAATTAAAACTAGTTATTTTTATGTATTTCAGGATGAATCGTCTCGACCGTTGATTCGTGCTGCTACCCTAAAGAGCTGCTTCACTCAGCGTGTAGCTACTGGCCACACCTTCCAGTCAGATCCAGGAAGGGTAGGAAAGTATTATTTTGAATTGAGAGTTTATAATACTGACGAAGTGGAAAAACTTGCTCCAAACGAGCGTTGGAAACATTCTTTTGTAACTTTAAAATTATCAACTGATAAAGATAATGCTGTGTGGAAGGCTTTAACACACCTTGTAAATACTGGAAGGGCTGAATTTAAAGATATCCAGCCTGTTATATACAGTAAACCTTCTTAGATTTAATATTAAAAAACAATTGTTTACTTTTCATACCCTGTCTATAGGTACTACTTATGCGCTCTTTTTGCGCGAGTTTTTTTTTAATTTGCAAATAACTATAATATAAATCTGTTTAATCTTTTTAATTATAAGTTTGTTTAATCTCATTTATGGAAACATATACAGTCTTTATAAAAAAATTGTGAGAATATTATTTAAACAAAGTTTTCTATATTACAACAACATACATCACAACAACATCAATAAGTATTTTTATATTTATATACATTCACGTGCAAATATTTTAAATAAATAATTATTTTATATTACACATGTACTTTTTCAGAGGTTCAAACTGAGAAATTTAAAAACCTGAAATAAGAAATTAAAACTGAGAAATATAAAAACCCGAAATAAGAAATTCTAAAATTAAAATCTGATATTATATATATATATATACATATATATATAAATAAAACCTGAGAAATTATAAAATTAGTATTAGCCAATTGTTAATGAACATGTTTTTTTGTAAAGACTGTAATATTTATGTTTCAAAATTATCAGCACATAGTAGAACAAATATTCATAAATCTAATGTATTGCTCTGCTCCGAATTCGATAATATTCAAGTTATTGCTACTGCCTTTAAGAATAGAATCATAAGTTACAAAGTGAATCCAATTAAACCCAGTGACATAACAATTACTCCAGAAATATTTTTAAATCAAGTTTCAAAATCTGTATGTAAAATTATCAATCTTATGATTCAAAAACATAAAGCAATTAAAGTCAATTTTGAATTATTTGTTTCATACGTTTTGCCAAAAAATAATGAAAGCTCTATGAAATCTTTCAACACCAAATATATGATAGCAGTTCCGAATACAAATATTTCTGATATCTATTTTCAATGCTCTGAAAAATTAATATCTAAATGTTTAGAATTTGAACTTGGCGAATCTGGGTGGACTATTAATTTTATAAGCCATTTGGAAATAAACATAAACAAATACAATCCTTTGAGAGCTGGCACTTACTTAGAATTGCCTACTTTTATAAAAAACACAAAGTCATGTTTGAATATACGTAACAATGACAATCATTGTTTTTTGTGGTGTATTATTGCCCACATGTTTCCTAAAAAATTGAATGCTAATAGAATGCAATCGTACCCGCACTATACGTTTCTTTTAAACATAAATGATATGTCTTTTCCACCTAACAAACTTTGTGGAGCTGAAAAATATGTAAGTGCACCAAATTTCAAAAACTTATCTATATTTTCTGATTCTTTAGTAGCAATTCAGTTACAACAAACGAAAATCGTGCTTGATAGACCGATTTACATTGGTTTCACAATATTGGAATTGGCTAAGAGTCATTTGTATTCTTTTCATTACTCTGTGATGAAACGTCTATACCAAAATCGTATTCAACTATGTTATACTGACACAGACAGCCTTTTGTACTTAATATATACAGAAAATTTTTACGAGGACATGAAAAATAATATAAAATACTTTGATACAAGCAACTTTGAAAATGGAAATCAGTTTAATATACATAAAGCTAATTCTAAAATACCAGGATTTTTTAAAGATGAAATGGGTGGTGATATTATATCCGAGTTTGTAGGTTTAAGAGCAAAATTATATTGTATAGACTCACTAGCTTCTTCAGTTATCAAAGCAAAAGGTGTAAAAAGCTCGACTGTGAAAAAAACTAGATATTAAAAAATATAAACGAGCTCTACGATATAATGAATGTTTAAGAGATGACATGTGTATTATAAAGTCGAAAAATCATAATATTTTTACTCAAAAAATTAATAAGCTTGTTTTGAGTAGGGATGATGATAAAAGACAAATAATGGAAGATGGTTGCAAAACTTTGCCTTGGGGGCATCATAAAACAGTATTTTCATTAAGTGCTATATAAGATTGCAATGCATTAATTTAAGGTAAATAAGCATAAATGTATAAGGCAAAATGTATTTTTTTATTATGTGAAATAAATGGTTTGTATTAAAAAAAAAGGTGTTTAAATGTGTTATTTTATATCTTCCTAGGACTGTTAAAACAAGTCAAAAAAAAATATGAAACCCAGTAATAGTTGATAGTCATAACATTTATTATTGTTTTACAGAAATACACCCCTTTTAATTTTCTTACATCTTATCTTAGTTATACCTATATAGATAATATACAATTGGCTTACTTATATAAAATAAAATATTCCAATGTCAAAACTATTAAAATTTCATTTCATTTCATTTATTTGCATACCTTAATGTGAATAAAGGTGTTACAAATTGGCTTAAAGCTAAGATACAGTTATGGACCCTGTAAGGGCACAGCAACATAAGTAACAGGGATAAACTAATTAATTAAAATTAAACATTAAATTAAATAATAAAATTAAATAATATAATTCAGAACATGGATAATAAATTATATAATTATACAATAGTTATTGTTTATTTTATATGCGTGAATGTAATAGGTAAATGTAATAATCATGCAATTCATGTAATCTCAATTAAATATTCAAAATCTATTGCAATTCCAGTCATAGTTATACATATATTCATGTATTCATTTACATTATAGTAGCTTTTGTTTATTAGAAATAGCTTTAATTTATTACTAAACATATTATATTTATTTATATTCTTAAGATGTTCCGTTAGTTTATTATATATTTTTATTGACATTACATATGTACTTGATGAATACATTTTAAGTTAAAATAATAATAACAAAATAATAATTCTTGTCACTCTTATTAACTACAGTATGAGTTTAATGATACAAACTACGACTAATTAATAATTACTATACAAAAATGACCTAAAACTACTCAGGGTCACACAACTTTTTCCCAATTTTTTTAATAAGGGTCTCTGTCGCTTCCATAATTTCATCATAAGTTTCACGTACCACATATTGTACATTTACACACGCATTGTCACTATCACTATAATCGTTTTCATTCTTAGAGTCTTTTAGTTTATGTACTTCTAATTTAATTAAATAACCTCCGTCACCACCTCCACCTCCACGACGTACAATGTGTGATGATGTTGATGATCCCAATGAACATTTTCTCTTTTTTTTATTCTTTTTCAAGGTTTGAGCTTGATCACTTCCAGTGAGCAGCTTTTCATCGTTATCCCTCTGATGTAATAAACCTTCAAAATATGGTTCGTAGTTGCCCTGGGAGTAAAAATATGGGCTAACTGTAGGAATTTCAGCCAGGACCTCAGAGTTCCACTGCAGAAGAAATTAAAAATAAATTACAACAAGAAAAAATATATTTATCTACTCCCATAAAATAAAATAAAACAAAAAGATTACCTTGCGTAATTGGGATTGCCCGAGTTCGACAGAAATCACATTTTCGTTGTCCAAAATGCTGGGGCTGTAAGATGGTGATCTTGGTGTGAATGACATAATTCTGAAAAGAAATAACTATTTATAAATAAACATAAAAATAGATTTTATTTATTATTTTTGGTTGACTGATTATTATTCCAATACTTACCTTAATACTGCAAAACTATTATTAAAATCGTAAACAACAGTGTATGGTCCTACTTTGACCAGCTACTACAATGAAGTGAGATGTTTAATTACTTTTACATACCTAGAATTGAAATTATTTAAGCATGTAATTCGAATAAGTTCTCATTTCAGTTATTAGTCACAAATATGTAAGTAAGACGAGAATATCATCTTAATTACGAGGCAGGTTCAAACCTGTTGCATGACTACTGGGTGTACTCACTGCACGTGTTACATCTAATAAAATATATTCATATATAAAGGATACTAGGAAATGAAAATAAGTATTAGGCAAGATGAAGTTGGTCAAACAACCCATATCCCTGAACGTGAATAATATCAATTTTAGTAACTCCGTTCGTCAGATAAGACATAGTGCTTTATTGCCTAATACGATTCGTTGCATAATATGTGGACCCTCGAACTGCGGTAAAACAAACGTTATGATCAGTTTATTGCTGCATGAAAATGGTCTTAAATTTAAAAATCTTTATCTTTATTCAAAAACTACTTTCCAGTCAAAATATCGTTTCTTGAGTGAAGTATTAAGAAGAGTGCCGCAGATTAAGTTCAATGAGTTCAATGACGATAAAAATGTCATATCTCCGAGTGAAGCTTTACCAAATTCTATATTTATATTTGATGATGTTGCATGTGAAAATCAAATAAATATCCGTAATTATTTCTCTATGGGTAGACATAAACAAATTGATTGCTTTTACTTATCTCAAACGTACTCAAAAATACCAAAACAGTTGTTACGTGATAACGCCAATTTTCTTATAATATTTAAACAAGATGATGTGAACTTGAAGCACATCTATGAAGAACATGTCAATTCAGATCTATCATGGAATCAGTTCAAAGATATTTGTAAAACAGTTTGGAGTAACCCTTATAATTTCCTTCTTATTAACAAAGATTCACCATTAAATAATGGAAGGTACAGACAAAATTTTGATATATATTTAAGCTTTGAATGAAGATGTACATATAAATGAGTTCTGCATAAAAACATTTTTAGTGTTATTCCTTTCTTAGTTGAAAACAGTTGTTATTACTTAAGATGGAGAAAAATATTAAAATGGAATTGATTAAGTCTGTTGACTCCATAAAAAATAAATTAAAACAAATGAAAAATCAGGAACATACAATGAACGTGTCACTTGATAAAATGCTAAAACCTGTGACAGATCCACTTAAAACTCTAGTTGATTCAAATGTTGAAAAATACTTAGAAAAAACAAAAAATATGGAAAATTCAACCTTGACTCATTCTGTAGAAATGGAATTGGATGAAAATAATGCTAGTTCATCTACAAAGTTCAATGATTATTACGAACCAAAACTTAATTCTGCACAATTGTTGGAACAAAATCCTAAAAGTGATTTCCCGGATAATTTAGAAATTTCATTAGAAGGTGATGATATCCATGGTATTTATGATGGTGTTAATATACCGTTCGGAATAAGAAGTGAAAATAGAACTTTACTGATGGGTAATTCAGTAGTATCATTTTCAAAATTTGATAGTTTAAATAACGATACTATAATTTTAATTAAAATCGGTGATAAAACTTACAATATGACCGCTGGCCTGAAAGAACTTTTACTACGAAGAAAACCTGATTTAAAGTTGGTATCGAACAAAGATAAACTTGTCTATAAGGATATGTTACATTATACAAATGCACATAAAAGAGATTTTAACCCTAAAGGTCAAATAAGAGGTGATAAAGCTACGAAATATAGGGAGATAATCAGACCATTATTTTCTGAAACGTCAAACGATAAAAGTGAGACTAAAGTAGGAGGAAACTTACCAAAGCTAAAAAAATATAAAATTAACACTGATTTAGTATATTGGGATGATCCTAATGAATTGGTTGAGAGATTAAAGTTATTAGTCGCTTCGAGAGATGCTGGCAATACAAATCATGATAATGAAATTTTATCTATAATTGAAGAATTAAAAGAAGCTGACATAATTAAGGGATAAAAAGTGACAGTAACAAGATTTTGATTCAGTATTACAGACTTATTCATCATGAGCATAAGCAAAGTTCATCACTGAATTAGCTTAAAAATGTAAAATTTACACTTTTCTTTTATGTACGCGAGTTGAAGACAGATATTAAGTGTTGCCTTAAAAAAATTATCAAATATCAACATGAGCAAAGCAGATGTGGTAAATGAAATTCATAAAAATGCAAGAATAAACTTTCCTCGAAGACGTGTTATTATGAAAGACATAGATGATTTATAGCAAGCAGATTTAATTGATATGCAATCTCATGCCCCTGAAAATAAGAATTTTAGGTTTATCCTTGTGGTTATCGATACATTTTCCAAATATGGCTGGACCTTTCCTCTTAAAACCAAATCCAAGGATATTGTCTGTGACACTTTTAAGACGTTGCTGGACAAAAGGCGTGTACCTAAAAATCTACAAACTGATAATGGAACAGAATTTTATAATAATAAATTTAATAAACTTATGAAATGTTTTCGCATTAACCATTATTCAACCTTCTCAACAAAAAAAACCTCAATAGTTGAACGATTAATTAGAACATTAAAGTCTAAGTTGTACAAAGAATTTAGTTTAAAAGGCAACTACAATTGGATTAATGGCACTCTTGATAATGTCATTTTTAAATACAACCATACTTATCATCGAACAATTGATGAAATTCCTGCAAATGTAGATAATACTAATAAAAAACGAATATTAGAAAAATATGTAAAGTCTGAAAAAAAAGTTGGTTCGAAAAGTAAGTTTAAGGTGGGTGATTATGTACGTATCAGTAAATACAAAGGAACATTTGAAAAAGGGTATACTCCCAACTGGTCGACAGAAATATTTAAAATTCGAAAAATACAGAATACAATTCCTATAACCTACTTGATAGAAGATGCAATCAGATGTCAGCCTATTTTAGGTGCATTTTATGTACAGGAGCTTCAAAAGACGAAACATCCTAACGTATATCTAGTTGAAAAAGTTTTAAGACGGAAAGGAAATAAGGTTTTAGTTAAATGGTTAGGATTGTCTTGTGCTGAAAATAGCTGGATTGATAAGTCGAATATACTATAACAAAGAAAAAAAATTATAGCATTTCAAAGTCATAGATGAGAATAATTTTATATTTATTAAGTGTTCAATGTATGATTAATCAGTCTTAGGATGTGTATTGGAGAGAGCAGTTTTCTGAATTGGCTTATAAATCATTTACCATTTGAATTACATTTACCTGGATATAATTATTGTGGGCCTGGAACAAATCTGATTAAAAGACTTACACGTGGAGATAAAGCTGTGAATAAATTAGACGAATATTGTAAAGAACACGATATTGCTTATCACAAGTCGTCAAGCTTAAGGGATCGGCATAAGGCAGATTTAGTTTTATTAAAAATGGCTAAAAAGCGGGCTGTTGCCTCTGATACAAGTGTAGGGGAAAAATTCGCTGCCCATTTAGTAAGCAAAGCAATGTTGACAAAAGTTAAAACTGGGGCGGGCTTAAAAAATGTTAACTGTGCTAAAAATAGTTCAAAAAAAAAAAAATCTGGTAATGGATTTAAAAATAAATTAAAAAATGTTATTAATAAAACGAAAAGACATATACGGAAATTAAAACCAAAAGGTAAGAAAATGGCGATAGAATTAGCTATGGCTGCTGCAAGAGAATTAGTTGATGATTCATCTATAAAACTTCCTCGTATTATCCCTATACCAAAAACTGGTGGAGTATTACCTTTGATTCCTATTTTTGCGGGACTATCAGCTGCGGGAGCCTTAGCAGGAGGTGTAACTGGAATAGCTAAAACCATAAATGAATTCAAGATGGCAAAAAAGCGTTTTGCTGAACTGAAGAGACACAATGAAAAAATGGAGGCTCTTTGCATCGGAAAGGGATTACATCTTAAACCTCATAAAAATGGACTTGGAATTTTTGTATCGAAAGAAAAAAACTAAAATACAGGCTACCCAAACGAGCCTTAACTAACATTGACATTCTGAAGTATGGTAATAAAATTCCCTATTTTCGAGGTGTCTTTATGAGAGACGAACTCCCTAAAGAACCTTTCAAAAAAGAATGTGGAGTTATAAATTTAGATGATTCTAGAAATCCTGGTTCTCATTGGGTAGCCTATGTAAAACACAATGATTACGTAGAATATTTCGACAGTTACGGAAATCTTAAGCCCCCAAAGGAATTTATAAAATACTTAGGTTCTAAAGTTCACTATAATTTTGATAATATACAACGCGATCACCCTTACAATTGCGGACATCTTTGTTTAAAATTTTTACATAATTTTTGGTCTAGTAGCTAGGAATAAAATAAACAGAATCAACCAGAAGTGTTCAGTATGCAAGCATGTCTCTAACGGTAACCATTTCTGGAAGTAAATCAGAATTGATATCATATTTTCAACCACCTATAAGTTTATCTGGTCAATACGAGTGCGGTTTGTTATACTTTTCAGTATTAAACTTAAAGCCAGGAGACGCACACGTTGATAACAACATTTTGTCTGTGGTCAGAATCGAATGTGATCTTATTCATGGTTCATATTCTGATGGATTACCAACCCATATTATCCACGAATTTTTAACTAATAATACTGCAGGTCATCAGTACATAGAAAGACCGCAAAACGTTATTTACTTTCCTGTGAACAAAAATATAATTTCATCTATATCTATTAAGATTGTGGATCAATTTGGTCGCTATATTCATTTCGGCAAAGCGGATATTCAACTAAGTCTTCATTTAAGAAAAATAACATGATATTATATTATAAAAATCCGGCGATCAATATAAAGCACCCTATTACTTCTACGACCACGAAACGGCAAAGACGTAAGAAAAAAGTTAAGAAATTGACTAAAACAAATAAAGATTTCCTTAAAGCCTTAGGTTTTAAAGTATGAGTATACTACAGATTACTGAATCGCCACACTTCGATACTTCGATTGAAAGTTATGAAGTCCATTCTTACAATCCCTACAACAACAGCTTCAGAGAAAACGATGAAATCAGAATCCCCATCCACCAGCAAGATGTGTACGTGCTACCGTCAGCCAGTTCAATTTACATCGAAGGTCAAGCAAAACTCTTCGGTAAAGATGGGAATCCGATTAAGAAAACTATTACGTTTAGTAATAACCCAGTTATGTTCTTGTTTCAAGATATTAGATATGAAGTTAACGGTATCGAAATAGATCGTATTAAAAATTCTGGAATAACATCAACAATAAAGTCATACGTATCAATGAATGAAGGAGAAAATAAATTTGCTGCCTTGTGGGGTTGGAATATGGATGGAATTAAAAGCGAGGGTAATTTTAGTGCTATTATACCTCTAAATAAGATTTTAGGGTTTGCAGAGGATTATAATAAAATTGTGATAAATTGTAAACATGAACTTATACTAAATAGAAGTAACTCTAACTTAAACAGCGTCATAATAACTGATGATGTTGTTCATTTTCAAATAGATGTGCAAAGAATACAATGGCGTGTACCACACATAAAAGTGTCAGACCGTGAACGATTGTCACTTTTAAAACATTTAGAAAGAGATAAACCTATTCAGATGGCGTTTAGAAATTGGGATTTATATGAGTATCCGTTACTACCTAAAACCACAAAGCATTCTTGGTCAGTAAAAACTGCTTCACAATTGGAAAAGCCCAGATATGTAATTTTTTGTTTACAAACTAATCGAAAAAATAATAAAACTAAAGACAGTTCAGTATTCGATAATTGTGAAGTAACAAACGTCACGCTCTTTTTGAATTCACAATATTATCCATATGAACCTGTAGGTTTAAAGTTTTCTGAGAACAAATATAGTATATTATATGAAATGTTTGTGAAATTTCGTCAGTCGTATTACAACTGTCCAGTAGATCCACTGCTCAGCCTAACAGAGTTTAAAGAAAAAGCTCCTATCTTTATCTTAGACTGTTCAAGACAAAATGATAGCCTGAAAACAGGTCCAGTGGACGTGAGGTTGGAAATTGAATGTTCTACAGCAATACCAGATAAGACGACTGCATATTGTTTGATTATAAACGATCGACTTGTGGAATACAAACCTCTCAGTAACATTGTGCGAAGGTTATCATGATTGCTATTGTGGATATTCAAGGATTTAAAACAGAAACAAATGATAAAAGAAATCGCTATATCGTTTTATAAAAAAATACAAGTGATTTTAATTAAGCCACCATTTCCATTTTCAAAATTAACGAAACAAGAAAAAAAACAAGTGACTTGGATAGAACGTAACAGAAAAATACACTGGCGTGAAGGATTTGTATCCTATTCTAATTACCAGAATTTGGTTATAGATATTTTAAGAGATAAATGTATCTACGTCAAAGGTTCAGAAAAAGTGTTGTGGTTAAAGCATATTTTAGAAAATAGTAATTGTAATATATTCAATTTAGAAGATAAAGGTTGTCCTAGTTTAATAAGTTTATACGATCAATATAAATATTGTGATGATTTATATAACTGTATTTACCATGACTATGTATGTGCTTTAAAAAATGTATTGTGCTTAAATAAGTGGTGCTTTGATAATAGAATTCTATTTTAATTATTTTTGTTTTATTTCTATAATTAAGAAAAGCGCATCTTAAGATTTTTATCCCTCCTCCTACCTCTATCCGGTCTTTATATGTTGTTGACAAACGCTAAACGATATCATTATGCGTTTATCATTGAATGAGAAAGTGAACATGTCTCAAAATGAATACAAACCTCGATATGACATGTATAATACGTTTAAAATGCGAGAATTTTCATTTAATTATTACTGGGGAACGTTTAATAAAAAGAAAAGATTAGCGATGGAAATGGCTGATGCAGGATTCTTTTATTGTGGAAATAGTATACATGATATTGCAGCATGTTTCTCATGTGGAGGTGTTATCGAAGATTGGGAGATTTATGATGATCCTTGGATGCAACATGCTATACATTATCCTGAGTGTGTTTATTTGAACGCTGTAAAAGGAAGAGAATATATAATTGAAAACGCTTATCTCCAACACAGCATTAAACTCTTAGCTTTATAGTACAACCTCCAATTATACCCTACTACTCTGATGCATTGGTATGATAAGCAGAAGAATCATGTAAGATGGGCAGGCACACTCTCGGATGAGTACAAGCTTGATTGCGGGGTGAGGCAAGGGGGGCTTTCCTCCCCTCGTCTCTTTAATTTTTATATTAATGGGCTGATCGAGGAGCTCCGTAGCGCGAACATCGGTTGTCATATAGATGGAATTTGTATAAATAATATAAGCTACGCTGATGATATGGTGCTGCTGAGTCCTTCGGTCTGTGCATTAAGAAAGCTTTTACATATGTGTGAATCCTATGCGGAGGCCCATGGCCTCAGGTACAACTCAGTGAAATCTGTAATAATGGTTTTTAAGGCAGGGACTAAATGCTATGAAAACGTACCTGAAGTTTTCTTGGGTGGGACCTCTTTAAAAAGAGTTACTGAGTTTAAGTATCTGGGTCACTGGGTCACCGATGACTTAAAGGACAGTACTGACGTTGAGAGAGAGCGCAGGTCATTGTCGGTACGATATGTTGGCTCGCAGGTTTGCACGGTGTTCAGGAAAAGTAAAAATAACGTTGTTCAGAGCATACTGTCAGTCCTTTTACACGTGCGGCCTGTGGGTTGACTATTTGCAGAGAGCGTACAGTGACCTGAGAGTGCAGTACAACAATGCATTCAGGATGCTGATGGGGCTGCCGAGGTATTGCTGTGCCTCTGGTATGTTTGCCGAGGCCCACGTTGGCAGCTTCGCTGCGATCATGCGTAAACGTTGCACCTCCGTCTTAACACGCATGCGTGCTAGTACTAACAGCATCCTGTGCGTATTGTCTAACCGGTGGGATTCTCCGATGCTCGAGCGCTGGATACGACTGCATGCAGTCAAGTAAACACGCGCTCGGGTATCGGATAATCCGATAATGTTATTTTTTTTTTTTTGTATTTAGTTTTTAAAGTGAAAATC
This sequence comes from Fissipunctia ypsillon, assembly GCA_947568875.1. Taxonomy (NCBI): domain Eukaryota; kingdom Metazoa; phylum Arthropoda; class Insecta; order Lepidoptera; family Noctuidae; genus Fissipunctia; species Fissipunctia ypsillon. Next base: position 15,046,854 of record OX387668.1, read on the forward strand.
GTGTCATTACTAACATTAGTTTTTCATAATCTTTTCTGTGTTACTAACAATTATATGGGTCTATGGAAAAAAAATAAACGAATAATAATAATAATAATAAAGCATTTGGTCAGATGGCTCCCTATTATATTTTTTATGCTTTTAATTGCCTTAGTACTTGTCGAGAATCGAACCTCGACATCTTCGGGCGCGCCAGGCGCAGCGCTTGTGAGCCACTGAGCCAAGCGGCGCAGCCGGGCGACCGCGGTGTGGTGCGCGGGCGACGGGCGGCGCGGACAACAGACCTCACGCACTCGCTCTTCAAGCGCATACATACTACTTCTCCTTGGGCCACCGCATTGTATACATGTAAACGGTTTCTCGCAATAAATCAGTTGTACCAGCAAAGTATACAGTCCACTCATTTCCTTCACCATCTTCGAGACCTTTACACTGTTCTAAACAGTACTAATTCCATCTAATCCTGTACTGCTGTTAGAGTCGAGATTTGATATGATTTTGTCAACTTCGGTTGCGGTACACAGATCAAGAGTGGAAAGCATTGGTGTATTGTCAGAGGGAGGTTTTGGTAAAGCACGTGCATGATCATCATGAAACTGTCTGGGTCGTTTGCTAAAAGAGGTCCTATTGTGGCAAAGTACTTGTTAAAAATTTGGCAGATATCCTTTAAGTCTGTAATATATTTTGAGTTGATTAGTAGCTTTAAAGGAGCACAATTTTGTTTTATCTTATTGTTTGCTAATATATTTACTAAATTCTACATTTTCTTTGGTTTTTTATTACAATTGTTAAACTTTTTATAGTAATAAGTATTTTTCGTATCTTGCATATGTTTGGCTACACGTCTTCTCTTTGTAATAAATTCTGTTTCCAAGCTGGTGTCATTCGGATTTTTCTTAAGTTCTGTCCACAGTGCGTTTCTTTGGTTGATGTCATCTATAATGTTTCTATTTATCCAGTCGTTTCGTGGCAGGTTTAAAGTTTTGTTTTTTATTGTTTTACTACTCTCAATTGCTAATTTTATTTTATTTTCTAGGAGTGAATAGTTATCCTCTAAATCTTCAAGGTTAGTTATTTCTAAAATATCATGTAGTTTCGTATAGTCGATGGCTTCATATTGGGTTTTTATTTTTCTAGGTGATTTTGTTTTTTTTGAGTTTAACATAAATTTGCTTGTGATCAGACATTGAGGAATCCGTTATGGCCATGTGAAAGTAGTCGTCCTTCAAGTTTGAACTGACATGGTCTAGAATAGACTTTCTTGTATTCGATTCTCTTGTACAGTATTTGTTGCTAATTTTATTTAGTAATGTATGCCCAGCTCCTCTGACAAGTTCGTTATATTGTTTAGTCTTACTGTCTTTGCTTAACAGATCAATGTTGAAGTCTCCGAACACTATTGCTCTCCTTCTTTGTTGAAGTTGAGACTCGTAAGTCTCAAGAAAGTCTTTGTAGTTAGTGTCGCCGGGGTTGTATACGACGCCTATTTCTAGGGCGTATCTCTCTAGATGTACCCATAAGTAATTATTTCCTCCTGTGTATTTGGATTCCGTTAAGCTATGTTTTAGGTCATTGTGGACATAGGCTGAAACTCCACCTCCTCTTGAATCGGTTCTGTAGTTGTAATAATGTGAATAATTGTTTATTTGCATTTCCAAGACTTGCGTTTCAGTTCTGATCCAGGTTTCAGTCAACAATATAACATGTATTGAAGGTAATGATAGTAGTATGCACTTGAGTTCGTCAAATTTTCCCCTTTTGCGTATACTTCTAGCATTTAAGTAGAAGAATCTGAGACGTGATTTGTTAGACGTTATACTTTGATAATTATTAGTTATTTGGTAGGTATTGACAGTTGCGGTTGAAGTTATGGGTTCGGGTATTATTTGCCGTTTTTTGCAGGAGTTTTTATTATTGTGGGTGTGCCGCTAATATATTTTATGGTAAGGCCATCCTCTCCATCGTTTTAGCGTCTAGTTAGTTCTTCTTTTAGTGTATGAAGATATTTTTGTTGGGCTGGGGTTTGATCCGAGAATATTTTAATGTTATCGGGCAATTTTCCTTTTTGACGTAGAAGGTGTTTGGCGGATGCTGAGGTCTCAAAACATACTTTTACTCTGCGGGTTTTTCCTGGTGAATATTTGCCTATTCTAAAAATTTTAACCGGTTTCGGGAGGTCTTGGTACACCAAAGAAGAGATTTTCATGAAGTCGGTTTCGTCTTGAGACATCCTTTCCTCAGCGGTAGCGGCGGACTGCTCACGCATGCCCAAAACAATAATATTTTTCTCTCTAATGTTTCGATCGGCTACCTCCTTAATATATGTTCGTCCAAACTAAGTTGATTTTAAAAGTTAGGGGCCGACGATTGAGAGATAGGTTTTAGTGTGCTCAGTTCGGATTCAAAAGATTTAATTTTGTGTTCACCCATTGATACTTGTTTTTCTAATTGATATACAGTTTTTTTTAGTTCTTTATGTTCGGCTATCATGCCAGATGTCGATGTTTTAATCTCATTGATTTGTTGAGTATTTTCGTGAAACATGACTTCAGTTTTTGACTTCAATTCGGTGATCTCAGCTTTAACTTCTGCTATACTTGCTTGCATTTTAATCATATTGCTCATTGGATTCTACGTATTTTTCTAGCAAAGATCCAACGCGAGATAACTCCGACCGAATTTCTTTAACTTCGGAGGTACATTCACATTCAAATTTCCTCTTTCGAAAGGTGATTTGCGGGTCTACAGGTAGGTTTAACTTAGACAAATCTGGTTGTGATCCACCGCCCTTACTGGCGGCACTGCCTGTAGCATGGCGCGGTGGCGATCTTTGTACGCTCATATTGAACCGACAGTATTCAAAACAAAGTTAACGTTGACAACTTTGAGGGCACATGCACTTGTTATTGATAATGTCCTTGACGCGTGTCTCCGTACGCCGAGTCACTGTGCGAGCGAGTTAGAAAATAGCAACTGTTCTACTCACGCGGGGGCGAGGCCTGCATGCGCGGGCGCGCTTGTGCGTGGCGTGCTTGGTTGCGGCGCAGGATTCAAAGACGAAAGTGGCGAAAGTCGATATTTATTGCTTTCGAAATTTGAGTTTTATTTTTGGACGTGTATGGCTTATATTTGAAGTGCACTTATTAAAATATTTAAGGTAAAAATGAACACACGACTGCTCTTGACGAGTGACGAACGACGACCCCAAAGGTCCCGTAAGACATTGTCCATAACCCGTTGAAAGGTTGAAGGAGAATTCTTTAAACCCATTGGCATGCGGAGAAATTCAAAATGTCCATGCTCGACTGTAAACGCGGTTTTATGGATATCATCTGGGTTCATCTCAACTTGGTGGAAGCCACTTGCGAGGTCGAGGGTGGTAAAATAGTGGCAGTTACCTAATTTGTCAAGGACGTCCGAAATGTTGGGTATAGGATAGCGGTCATCTATAGTTTTCTCGTTTAATTTCCTGAAGTCTATAACCAAGCGCCATTTGGTTTTTCCGCTGGCGTTGGCTTTTTTGGGAACTACCCAGATGGGGGAGCTCCACGCAGACTGCGAGGGACGTATGATATATTGTTCTAACATTTTAGAGATTTGATCCTGAACTTCCTGCTTATGTATGAATGGGTACCGGTAACTTTTTGTGTAGATTGGCACATCATCTGTTGTTCGAATAAAATGCTTTACTTGGTTCGTGAAAGATAACGTCTCGCCATCAATATAAAATACATCGGCGTACTGAGCGCAAAGTGTTTCCAAATTAGCTTTTTCTTCGGGATTCAAATGGTCCGTACGTAGACGAGACAAAACTTAATTTACGCGATCAGACTGTTGTTTGATGCGCATGCACTGAACATTGAATAATTCTGCACTAACAGGGCGATCCATAGAAAAGACTACGTCATGACGTGACGTATTTGTTACCTCTATTATACCTCTATTATTTTTTACGGTTGTAACGCAATCACCTATCAAACAATTTGAAACACACTGTTCGGGAATTAAAATATCACCGTCCTCAGAGTTTATAGGGACTTTAACTAATTTAGATGAATTAGCCGGTACTATGTCTTCGTATAAATTACTATTACGTGAGTCATACATTAATAAAGGATTACTAGAGTTACGAGTGACCAACAACCTGTTTTTCAGGTCAATGTTAGATTCTAATTTTTTCAATAAGTCATAGCCAATTAAACCATCAAAAAAATTATGAAACGCATAAACAAAAAGAGTTATGTCACCTGGCTCATTAAATTCCTGAAAACACGGTAAAGTGATAGAATAATCACTTCTGGTGGTAGCGTGAATATTCGTTACCTCAAAAGGATCATAATTACACGGTATATGGGATAAGAACTATTGTACAACTGTAGGACTAACGAAGGACATGTTTGCACCTGTATCAATTAATAATTTAAGCGGAGGGTTTGAAATTTGTATAAATGGTAGTTGCCTTTGCGTTTGCAGATTAATCTCTATTTTGACTTGTCTGATTCGGGGACCTTCTGAAAATCCTCCTTTTCAGCGGGCGGAGTTGGATCTTTTACTTCCTCTACTATAACATAGGAATCTGTGGACTGTGGTTGTTCATATGCGTATGCACTCGGGAACGCGTAATCGGGATACTCAAAATATGCTTGGGAAAAGTAATCATTATTAACAAAATAATCGCTATAATAGTCATACTGCAACTGGTCATTAAAATCGTTGTAATTAAATTCCCGTGTTCTGAAATAATTTGCAGGTGGCGGATTCCCAGATTTAGACCAGTCATGGGTTGCACGTGGGGTGAATGGTCTAGCCACATAGTGACTTATGCCACTCATAGGTTGCGGGGTGTTACTAGCAGCTGGCCTAGGGCCAGGCATTCTAAAAACTTGTCCCTGGGGTGTGTAATTAGGTGGCGGTGAACTAAAGATTTGCTGCGTACGTGTGGGACCGCGATATTGAGGGGGTTGACTTTTCCAGATCGGAACAGGTTGCTGTCCCTGAGGCATAAACGGTCGCGAGGGTCCTAGCATGTTATAAGGCCTAGGGGGCGGCAAATTAAAAGGACGTGGTATCGGTGGTGCCGCGTGACTCAGTGGCATAGGGCCATAAGGAAATTTAGGACTGACCTGATGCTGAGGCTGCGACTTCCTGTCAGGAGCATGATCGTTGCGCTGCTGCAAATACAACGTATTCATCTCTTCATGCACAAACTCTAAAGCTTTTTCGATTGTATCAGGCCGCATGCAGCGAATGCGAGAACCCAATGGGTCACGTAGACCACGTAGGTAAGATTGTAACGTGAGTTTCTTGTACAAAGTGCGTTTCGATTCAATGGTAGTCGCTATCGTTTCATGCAAGCTGATATAGGTCATAATAGTACTAAAGAGATTTTGACACTGTTCATAAAATTCCTGAGGGGTTGCCGAACTTTGCGTTAAAAGCGCTAAGTCATTTATACAAGGATGTTTCATAGCGTTGATCGGCGAAATTATTAACCAAAGCACTTCTAATTCCCTCCTAAGTTTCCGGGATACCATTCGAATTAATCGTACGCGATGCTGGTCCCACTATCTTATTTAAAATTCCGTTTAACAATGCCAAATTAGTTAATTGAAATTCTTGTCCATCTCTTATAAACGGTTGTACTAATTGATCAAATAGTTTTATGAATCGAGTAAGTACGTTCGAGTTTCCGTCGAACTCCGGAACCAATCGTAGGGCCTTGTGAACTTGATCCACTGAGTCAGCCATACTCGATATAACTGAACTACTACTAACCTCCTGTTCTGTCCCTAAATTTCTATTAGCATCTACAGTACTAATTCTACGATTACTACCTAACATGGGTGACCGAGATTGCCTTGGATGGAAAATCTTGGAAAGATAAAGGATAACAATTAAAGATAAAAAGGAAGCGACTCTAGAGCGATTCTAAAGTACTTACTTGCAATGATTTTGTACCTCCACCGTATCGATGTCTGGATACTCCTCCGGACTGCAGCTCTTGTAGGTTCTGGATACTCGAACGGTGCCCGATGGCCACCCGGGTGACTTGCGATCTTAACAATTTTACTCTCGCGAACCGGCCCGCGAGTATCCTACCGACTGCGCCAATTACGAAGGCTGTAGGCGGAGGATTGAAAAAAATACAAAATTTATTTAACTTAATTTATTTTATAGAAATTACAATATTAATGAATAGCTTAAGTAGTCGACGGTTGACCGATGCTGTGTCAAAAGTGTCGATTTTACGAAGGCCGCGATGTCCGGTGTCGGGCTGCGTGGCGTTGTGCTGCGTCGGCGCCTCGTGTCCGCGGCTGATGCAATTCGCGCTAACTAGGTAAATGCTTGTCAGCGGTTTAGGTGCTATGCGAATATGTAACAACCCTGCTTATCGAGAAGCATTCCTAAAAGCAAATAGCAACCCACCGATACTAGCTTATCCGGACTTTAATGAGTTATTTATCGTCACGACCGACGCAAGTGACATAGCATTAGGCGCAGTAATATCACAAAAAGGCAAACCTATAGCTTACGCCTCGCGAACACTATCCGAATGCGAAAAGAAATACAGCACCACCGAAAAGGAACTACTCGCGATAATATACGCCACGACTCAATTCCGACCGTACATATATGGCCGGCAGTTTCAACTGGAAACAGACCACCAACCCTTATTATGGCTTTCAAAATTAAAAGAACCTAACGCACGTCTCAACCGATGGAAACTGCGACACCAAGAATACGACTATACGATCTTATATAAAAAGAGATGTACTAATCATGTAGCGGACGCCCTATCGCGTATCGAAGTTATGCACAGCAACTGCGCCACAGTCCATAGTAACGCCGATGACTCATCGAACGGTTTTGAGATAAAGTATGCATACGCCCCGCCGCATGTGCCATCAAAACGGGAAACATAAATAACCGAACGACCACTCGAAAACCAAATGGTACCCCTGATACCACCCTCATGTTGACGCCACATGGCTACCAAAACGAGTTTAAAGAATTTGTTTTAAAAAATTGCGAACCGCACCGATACGCAATAATATGCTCCGACCAACAGTTAGGAGAAGAACTTAGCGAAGTATACCGAAGCAATTTTAATGCACAGCTAATAAAATTAATATGGTTTAAAGACATAAAAATCGAATTGATAGACGAGGAACAAATAATGCAAATAATAAAAGAATATCATTTAAAATTCAACCGTCACCTAGGACAACCAGCTATAACTAAAGAAATAACAGAAAAATACTATGTAGAAAATTTAAAGAACTGTATCGGCAGATACCTGAGCAGTTGTGTTATCTGCAACCGAAATAAATACGACAGAAATCCTATTAAACCTTTCTTAGAAAAGACTGATACGCCCGAACAACCCATGATAAACTGGCAGATAGACATTTTTACCTGGAATACCAAACGCTATCTCACCGGGATAGATACCTACAGCAAATGGGCATTCGCCGAACCATTTGAACAGCTCTCTCAGCTACATAACGAATTAGCTTTAAAGAAAATATTCGCAATAGTAGGACCCCCTAAGAAAATCTCTATGGACTCCGACACGACCTTTTGTAACGAACCACACAGAATCTTCCTATCTAGTCTAGAGATAGAACCACATTACACAAGCTCACATCATCATACGTCACAAGCAGATATCGAGCGATTACATTCCACACTCACGGAAAGACCGCGATGCGCTCAAAGTAACGACATGCCTTTAGTCATCCTTGGCTATAACCAAACTATTCATTCTACTACTAGCAAAAGGCCTAACGACTTACACTTTCTCCGAGAAATAAATTTACCCTTTAACCATCGCGAATCCCAGAGCTATTTTAAAAACACTCAGAAGCAAAGAGAAATCCGAAAAGAAAAGAATTTAAAAGTCAAAAACACCCAGCTAGAAAAAGCGCGACGGGATACCTTTGCGCTTGGGAGCCTAGTTTACGTAGAACAAAGCGACAAAAGGAACAAAAGCGCCCCGCGATTCAAAGGTCCCTTTGAAGTAACTAAACTACTATCTCGAAATAGATACGAAGTAAAGTGTACCCGAGTCACAAAAACGTACCACGTATCTCAACTCCACATAAGAAAGAAATATAATGTTCAAGGTATGCCTACGGAACATCTGCAATTACCAGAATCCCAGGAAGCTCGATCCTCATCACGGACGGCGAGCGTAAAATCAACCGCGGACACTGGACGATTATCTTCCCCATAGATGTAGAACCCCTGCGTATAATGTATAGTAAAGAGACTCGACTAATAACTGAACTATCGGATAAAACGAACAAACTCGTACTGAATCAATTAGAACATATTAATCAAAAAACCCGAACTTGTATTCAACATCTAATTTCAACAAGAATCAAAAGAGGACTAATAGATGGATTAGGCTCCATCATTAAAGCTCTCACCGGCCACTTAGATCAGAACGACATGACTAACATAGACAATAAATTTAGCATCTCTGCCTCTGTAATGAAAAAGTTAAACGAACGCTTATTAAAAATAGAAGCCTCTTAGGCACACAAAGCAGCGCATACCGATCAAGCACTAAACGAAACTCATTTAATCCAGATCGAAAATGCAATGATAAATACCTACGAAACTTGTGACGATATATTATATTAACTACTGTTACCTTCGCCCGACACTCCATACTACACCCAATACTCATAAGCCGTGAGATATTGAAAGACGCTTTAACGACATTACCAAACGACTTGCATTATGACAAAAACTTAGCCAACTTAGTGACACTAGCACAAACCGACGTACATATTGAAGACGCACTCGTACAGTTAATTATTCAAATTCCCCTATATCAAGAAAACACTTATTCCTTAGTGACCTTTTTACCTGTCCTGCAAAAGAAAGACAGCACTTGTACCTACCCTTCCCATCCTAAACGACAGTACTTATACAAAGAAAAAGAAATATACGAAGCCAAGCGATGCAACCGCATCTCCTGCGACGCAGCTCCGGCAGCTCAATGTATAATAGTTTTCAAGATCAGAAACTCCAATGCGAAACGTACCAAGTACGGTGCCCAGTGACTTACGTCGAAGAGATCAATAAATCAATGCTGTATCGGTACTTCAATCAAGACACGATTTACCAAGGCGAAGCGATCAAGGAAGGATCATACTTCCAGCAACAAGGCGGAAGCACTCTGAATGTCTACCATCCAGAAACCTGGCTATCAACGGATACCACAATCATTAATCAAGAATTGGACTTCGATCCAGATCCGGACCAGATTAACGAGGACATCAATGAAATCGAACAAAAGCATACCCGGACGATGTCCGATCACCTCATCACGATGGGATACCTACTGCCCATCATCCTGCTTGTAATAGGATACTTTTTATATAAGAAGTTCAGAAGAAATCCTCAACGATGTTCTTCAGAAAAAGGAGGGAGGTGTCAGAATCCTGACTCAACAGAACTCCAACCCCTAGATGCGGATGTGACTAACGACACCCCGCACCCCGCACCGCTGCTATATAAGCTCCCGCGCCCCTAGCTCCGAGAGAGTCTTCGTACCGTCAAGCTAGCGTTAAGACCTTGAAATTGTAATCTTTACTTTAAGTTGATTGTGAAATTAAAATTCTTTTTAAAAACACAATCGCGATCTTCAATCATTTGACTCGCGCGATAACGGCTCCGGCGGCGATGACTCACGCGCATAAACAGCTTATTTATTGTGGGTACTACGAACATCGATATTTTGCTGTTTCTTACTAATCGAACTTGCCACAGGCGTCGCAATTGCCATAGGCCCACTATCCAGAAGATGTGAACCGCGCACCATAGTGTTTACAAAAGGATCAAAGCGATAGGGGGTATTCATTATTGGGCTACGTTTGCCACTACAATACTTCGTTTCCACCTCGCGTAGCTGCTCGATAATGGCATAAGTGCAAGCAAAATTCTGTACTTGGGATTTCAGTAAAGTTATTTCCTTCAGTAGCGCTGTGACGTCTTCGTGATCAAACAGGTGGTAACTTGTGTAGCCCCTTCGCCACAAAAATAAGCATAATCTCCGGGTCTACACTCTTAAGCATTGTTAGAATGTCTTCCAAGTCCCTTTGTATTTTGCCTTCACACTTCTTTTTTCTCTTCACCTTCTTTATTACGGTAGTGATAGAGTCAAAAAGCAAATTTTTCGCCTTTTCCACTTCCTCCACACTAAAAGCCGACACACATATACGCAGAAAACTCTCATGGTCCATCACAAAAATAATAATAAACCCATTTAACATGGAGACTAGATCGAAGAAAATACGTATAGGACCGCTACCCGAGGGCAATCGTCGGGGCGCACCCGGGGCCGATGCTGGGTGTCTCAGCATGCGACCCATCGGCGGTGGGGGACTGAGCAGGCGGGTTCTCCCCGACAAAAATACTACAGCCGAACCGACAGACAGACTAGACAATAGTGATGACAGAAGAGCAGTTACATCCGCCTTGGATGTTTCGCAGGTGGCGTCAGCTACTCAGCCTGCGACCACCAAAGCGGGAAAACCCAGAGTGCGCATGAAATGGACTGAAGATATGAACATATTCATCATGCGCACTTACTATCATATTACGAAACTAGAAGAGGACAGAACCATGTACTGCACACAATTATTCGAAAAATTTAAAATACAGTACCCAGAAATTAATGTTACAGAACAAAGAATAGCAGACCAAAGACGGGTTATTATCAGGAACAAGCTGTTATCAGACGACACTTTAAATATAATTAGATTTGAAACAGCAGAACAGCTAAAAAATGAAGAAGAAGAAAGTATGAATCTCACACAACTAACAAACACCCTACAGATAACCCAATCGATTACAACATATAATCCTTCCGTAGAACACGACACTAGGATAGGGACTGAATATTTTGCCACAGAAATAGCTGCTGACACACAGCACAGCTATCAATCTACTACAGATAATCTCACATTAGAACAAACACAGAATAATATTGAGTTTGACCCTTCCTTAGCAGAATCATTAAGTAACGAATTAGAATCAAATATGTTAAAATACAACGGATTGGATCCTGCGTGTAGGCCATTATTACCAAAAATCAGACCATCTCGTGAATTGTCGGATATCATTAGTATCTTTAATCAGAAAATTATACCTCTTAAACTATCATCCCTAGAAAACTTAAGCGACACGCATTCTTTAATCTATTCTGTAGCTATTACGGTTGCAATTCATTTTAAACTAAAAATAAATATAGATAGAACCAGTAATAATAACAGAGTAATAAACGATCCACCATGGCAAAAAAGATTAGAAACAGGCATAGATCAGTTAAGAAAAGACATAAATAGACTAACACAATATAAAAACGGCAACACTTCAAAAAAACTTGAAAAGAAAGTCAAACTGATCATTAAAAATACGAAACAACACAGTTCACATGAAAACTTTAATAAGAGAATAGAAGATCACTTAGATACATTAAAACAAAAACTTCTAGTGAAAAGTCATAGACTAGCACGATACAAAAAAGCTAAAGAAAGAAAGGATAACAATAGATTATTTAAAACAAGTGAGAAACAATTTTATAGAAAGCTTAAAGGCAACAATACGACAATCCTTAACTCTCCATCTCAAGAGTCTTTAAAAGAATTCTGGCAAGGAGTCTGGTCAGACAGTACTGAACACAACAAAGAAGCTGGATGGATACAAGAAGAAATAGTCCGATCAGAAACAATAGACGAAATGCCGTTTGAAGATATAGATGCTCAGGAAATAAATACAATTATAAATAAAACACATAACTGGAAAGCGGCAGGAATAGATGGTATACACAATTTTTGGATTAAAAGGCTTCATTCACTCCATAGAACTTTAGCAGAACAAATAAATGATATTTTAAAAGGCAATCAAAATATCCCAGAATTTTTGACTAAAGGAATCACATATATGATCCCAAAATCAAGTAGAACCCAGGATGCTTCACAATATAGACCAATCACTTGCCTGCCAACCTTATATAAAATCATAACGTCATGTATAACTAACAAAATAATTAAACACACTGAACAATACAATATCCTAACTGAAGAACAGAAAGGATGTAGGCGCGGTCATATGGGTTGTAAAGAGCAGTTGATTATCGATTCCACTATTTTAAAATACGTCCAAAGATCTAGAAAGAACTTATACATAGCCTACATAGATTACAAGAAGGCATTCGACAGCGTTCCGCACTCATGGCTGATCGAAGTATTAAACATTTATAAAATCAATCCATTAATTATAAATTTTCTTAAAAATACAATGGTATCCTGGAGAACTACACTAAAATTACAAACTAAAACCACAAACGTATCCGTAGAAGAAATAGCAATTAAAAAAGGTATTTTCCAAGGAGACTCTTTAAGCCCCCTATGGTTTTGTCTAGCCCTGAATCCACTCTCCCGAGCTTTAATTGAATCGAAATTAGGTTTTGATATTAAGAACGGTAGGTCGATATTGCACCAAATTACACATTTACTTTATATGGATGATTTAAAACTATATGCTAATAAAAATACAGATTTACAAGATTTACTAAACATTACAACAACAATTTCGAAAGATATAAGAATGGATTTTGGACTAGATAAATGCCGGAAACTAAATATAGAGAAAGGTAAGATTATAGCAGGAAACTACTCAACAGACACCGAACAAGTAATAGAAGCGATGAAAGATGAAGAACTGTATAAATATTTAGGTTACAATCAAGCACGATTATTAGAACATAGGACTATTAAGGATAAACTAAGAAAAGAATACAATAGTAGAATACATTCATTATGCAAAATGCACCTATCTAGTAAAAATTTATTCAAATCCATAAACACATACGCGATTCCTATACTTACTTATTCTTTTGGTGTAATAAAATGGTCTAACACAGAATTACATGCTCTCGAAATTAAGACAAGAACTACACTGACACAACATAGATATCACCATCCCAAATCAGCAATAGAAAGAGTTATAATGTCCAGAAAAGAAGGTGGCAGGGGTCTAATCGAAATATCACATCTTCATAAAAGACAAGTCATAAACCTAAAACAATTTTTCAGGCGGAAGAAAAATAGCAGTCAATTACACAAAACAATTATAGAGATAGACAAACAGTATACACCACTGAACCTTAGCGATGATAGCAATATTGAGACAGTAGATAAAGCGAGACATATAGAAGAGATACATAGGAAGTGGAGGCAAAAAGAACTACATGGAAGGCATCCCAACGATTTACACCAAACGTACATAGATAAAGAGGCTTCTAACAAATGGCTAGAGTTAAGTGAGCTGTTTCCTGAAACAGAAGGGTTTATGTTAGCCATACAAGATCAAGTCATAAATACAAAAAATTATAGAAAATACATAATAAAAGATAGTACAATAAGAAATGATTTATGTAGAAAATGTCACAGCAAACCTGAAACAATACAACATATCACAGGAGCTTGTATCACACTAACCCAAAACGACTATACGCATAGACATAATCAACTTGTTAATATCATACACCAAAAACTCGCAACTAAACTTAAACTCATGCAGGATCCCTACACACCATATTACAAGTACACGCCTAGAGCTGTTTTAGAAAACAAATTCTACAAATTATATTATGACCGCACTATAATAACAGACCACACCATATACAACAACAGACCTGATATAACACTAGTTGATAAAGTAAGCAAACACACATTTATAATAGATATAGCAGTCCCAAATACTAATAACGTACAAAAAACTATCACGGAAAAAATCAGGAAGTATACAGAATTACAAGAGGAAAGTACCAGAGTCTGGAAAATGAATAGAGTCACTGTAGTCCCAATAGTAATATCAACAACAGGTGTTATCCCGAAACAAATATTCAATAGTTTTAATGCACTCAATATATCCAAATACACATATATAGCACTACAAAAAGCTGCAATATTAAACACTTGCCGCATAGTAAGAAAATTTTTACAACTAGACTTGGATAATAATTTCACTGCAGTACAGAGCAATTTATCTTCTCAGAATAATAACTAGAATCTCACCTTGGTTCACACCCGTGAGATTCTGAAAATACCAAGTACTAACCTGAGAAAATTAAATTTAAAAACCATAATAATAATAATAATAACCCCACCGCCGTATCTCTACGTTGACGTCGTGGTGGGGCTTGCGCGCTCCGAACTCTAGGTCTGTACCGGTAGAGTTTACTTTGGCGGAACAGGTTTAGGGTGAGGAGCCAGACCAAGAGAGATACATGAACCCGCAGGGCAGCATGTGGCGAGCTGTTGGGCAGTAGCGACCCCACGGACCCTATCTCCCGGGAGAAGTCTTGTTCCTCACCTCTGGCTTGCCTTTATTGGCCGTCTGGAGTGACCACTGACGAGGAACAGAGTTCCTACCTCATTCTTGCCTTTATTGGCCGGCTTGAGTGGAGATTCGCTAGAGCAAACGTGCTCGGAGGAAGGAAGTATTCCAGTAAGTGCTGGTAGGGATCTTGACCATCTTCCGGGCTCTGGGATTGTCCTGATAGTCGTGGAATACCTCTCCACTCCTCATAAGCACCTCAGGACATGTTGCCCCTTGTCACTACGACACTATGTGCTAGCGACCGTTTTCGGGGGCCCATTATTGAGTGTGCAAGTCACCCCCTGCCATTTTATCCGTGTATTACCTAACATTGATCAGGCAGGGGACATAGTTTTTCCATAGTTCTTGGTAACCAATCCACTATAGCCACCTAAACCCATAGCCCAATATGCTTCGTTTCCATGTCCTACAATAGTCCTGCCCCAACCGGGGGTTGTCCTTGGGTGCATTTGCATAATGCATACAGGGATAATCGTCGGTTGGTGCCTCCTCATCGTTTAAAATTGTCTAAGGGGCCTCTGCGAGTTGGCTTCGGCCCCTCGTACGCCTTCCAAAAGTCCGGGACCCCAGGGTTCCGAGATATAAAAACATATATAATCAATAATAATAATAATATAACTTTATTATCAGACACAATTAGTCCATACATTACAAAAAAATAAATTAAAAAAAAAAAACAAAAAACAACACAAACAACAAAATACACATCAAATGAAATACACATGCACATTATATAAAAAATACATACAAATACATACACAATTATTTAATGTATTGGAATGACGCTCTGTGAGTCGTCATCTAATGCCACATTATGGGGCTGTCTATCCTGCTGGCCACAATAGCCAACAGACTGTTGGGACTATCGCGCACGCGCCGCATCAGGGACGCTATACGCAAACGCATAAGCGCGTAAAAATCCGGCACACCGGTTTCCGCGAACATCCCCGACGCACTGCAAAAGCGCGGTAGCCCCAACATCACTGAAGGCATTATTATATTGGACTCGCAGAGCACTGTACGAGCTTTTTGTATAACTGGCCCATAGGGCGCACGTGTACAGAGACTGGCAATATGCCCTAAAGAGTGTAATTTTTACCTCTTCTGTACATCGTGCAAACCTACGGGCCAGCATGTTACACCTAACTGCCAATGCTCTGCGTTCCCTCTCCAAGTCCGTATCATCGGACAAATTGTCGGTCACCCAGTGTCCCAGGTACTCAACAACAACAACAACATTGATTTTAGCTTAGTCTACAATACTGCTGACACTAATTTGGCTTTATCGTACTTAATAAAACATGTCCAACAAGCAATATTATGTAATACGACAGTTTCTACAGTGAATAAGAAACTTTATAATATTAAACCTTTGATTACTCCTGGACTAATTCGGTGTATAAGACACAGAGATAAACTTCATCAGAGAACTAAGAGATACCCTGAAAATCTAATAATTCAAACCACATATAAAAGATACAGGAATTTCTGCAACAATCTCCTAAAGAATTTAAAAAATAATTACGATAAAAATCAATTAAATAGAGCAGGTAACAATAGCAAGCAACTTTGGAAACATATTAAAAACGTTACCAATATGACTAAACAGCGTGAATCAAATTCGAGTTTACTGCTTACTAATCCTTCACCACTTTTGTCAGCTAACAACGTTAATAACTTTTTTGTCAATGTTGGGAGAACTCTTGCCGAAAAGATTCCGAAACATTGTTGTGGCCAACCTCCTTTCCAAAAATCAAGAAATAGCTGTAACCTGAAATCTTTTGCTATGCTGGACACTGACGAAGACGAATTAAAACGAATAATTTCTGGATTAAAAGATGACTGTGCAGTTGGTTGGGATAATATAAGCAACAAGATCCTTAAATGCTTTAAACATATTTTGGTACCTCCATTAACGCATATCTTTCGAATCTGTCTTTCCAAAGGAATTTTCCCTAGTTGCCTTAAAAAGGCAGTTGTAATCCCTGTGTTTAAATCTGGAAGTAAAGACTTAGTTAATAATTATAGGCCAATATCGCTACTCTCCTCAATATCAAAAATATTAGAGAAAATTATAAACAGTAGACTAATTAACTATCTAGAAAAAAATAACTTCTTATCCCCTGCGCAATTTGGTTTTAGAGCTAAATTATCCACAGCCGATGCGGTGCATACCCTGACCGATAACATTTCAGAAGAACTTGGCAAAGGGAACCAGACCCTGGGAGTCTTCCTTGATTTAGCCAAGGCCTTCGACACGGTGTCTGTTCCTGTTCTTCTAAATAAATTAGAGGCCATAGGGATAAGGGGGACACCACTGAAACTATTTGCTGACTACTTAGATGACCGATATCAATGTGTTAGAATAGATAGTATCACGAGCGATGAACAGAAAAGTACTGGTTTTGGTGTTCCCCAGGGAAGTATTCTGGGCCCCACGCTATTTCTGATTTATATTAACGATTTGTGTAATCTTAATATTAAAAATGGCAAAATGATATCCTATGCCGACGACACGGCGTTAATATTTACCGCTAAAACCAGTAGCGAACTGTTCGAAATTGCTCAACTAGGTCTTAATACTGTGACTAATTGGCTTGAAAGCAATTTACTAACATTAAATGCTGACAAAACAAAATATATTCACTTCTCCATGCGCAAGCCGCAATTTAATATCACTAACCACCATCTATGTGCCCATCGTTGTGAAAACCGTTCAGTCAACATGTGTAATTGTCCTTTTATCCTTCAAACGAACAGCATAAAATACCTCGGGGTAATTATGGACGAAACACTGTCTTTCAAAAAACATATTGAAAGTCTAGTTAAAAGAGTGCGCAAATTAATATATGTTTTTAAAAAATTGCGAACATTTACAGATTCAAAATTAATCACACAAGTTTATTTCGCCTTATGTCAATCTATAATTCAATACTGCATCACTTCATGGGGTGGCGCACCAAAAACCAATCTACTCCCTCTTGAAAGAGCTCAAAGAGCAATTTTAAAGGTAGCAAACTTCCATCCCTTTTTCTTTCCCACTGATCTGCTATATAAATCCTGCAACGTGCTGACTGTTCGCCAACTCTTCATCATGCACTTAGTATTAAAACAGCACACCATGCTTTTTTTTTTTTTTTTTTTTTGTGGATGGGAAATCATCAAATGACTTCTCCCGCTCTGGGCGGAGCGGGAGGGCGTGTCAGACTTTTACTGACTAAAACCCACCCGTGTTCCTTCTGTTGCCTGTGCCGGGGCCACGGTAACTCTTTCGAACATCCCGCAACCCTAGCTGGCATCGGCCCTAGCGGACCCCGTCAATAGTGCTGACATTTCTTTGAGGCGCGCGTGGAACACGACGCGCCGTCGACTCGGGCCTGGTCCTTACCGGACGGCGAGCTACCCATTGCTCGCCGTCCGCAAGCCCGCGCCTACGGTGGCCGGGAATCAGCTGCCAATTCCCGACGCCCAGGGCGTCTCCTGCGGCGACTAGGGGCGTGAGGGTGCAAAGCTTGCCTCTCCCTCACGCGTCCCGCCTCCTCCTTCACGAGCATTACTGCTTCGCAGAAGGAGGTAATGGCTTCCCATGTACTCTCGCTCCGTACCATGGCCTGGACCAGGGCCGGACGCGAGAGATCGCCGCCGCCGATCGCTTCCGCGAGGACACGGCGGTGCTCCGCCCAAGCCGGGCAGACCTCCACCGTATGCTCCACCGTGTCCTCCGGGCGATCCACACAGTGGTGACACCCGGGCGATTCCTCCCGCCTTATCCGGAACAGGTACCTCCCGAAGCACCCGTGTCCGGTGAGGACCTGCGTCAGGCGGAAGGTGAGGACGCCGTGGCGCCTCTCCAGCCACTCCTCAAAGAGGGGACTTATCGCCGCAATTGTGGCGTGCCCAGCGCTGGGTTGCGACAATCGCACTCTCCATGCCGCCATGAGATCCTGCCGGAGCTCTGTCCGCCGTGCCGCGATTTCTCGCGGCAACGGAGTTACGCCCCGGCGTCCTGCCTCTTCGCGCCACTCCCAGATGTGCGCGAGGACTTTTGCCTCCAGATCCCATGGCGGTAATCCGGCAAGGAGCACACCATGCTTGACACCATGCTTGCCTACACTGCTGACAACACTAACAAGAGACGGAATGATATAGTATGCACATCTAATGCATCCTCAAAACATGTCTTTGTAGAAAGATTTTTTACATTCTTAGGCCCATTTCTGTACAATAGATTAAATAGAAAACTTAGTATCTATAAATTAAATTATTTTAGCTGTAAAAAAATTATACTTAAGTATTTACTAACCATCGCTTATACACAGACAGAAGATCTACTTGTTGTCTGCAAATAGAACCGCTAACATGTATTTTACTTATATTTACCCAATTTTAGTTTAGATTTTAATTTATACCGATTGTTAATTTATTACGTTAAGTATTTATGCACTTCCTAGCCCGAAGCACAGGTCCAACCTAGTTCAGGCAAATAAGCAACTGTGCTCTGTTTTAATTTGCTAAGTTATTTATTGTAAATGTGCCCCTTTTATAAATAAACGATTATTATTATTATTATTTTTTTTTTTTTTTATATTTCTCGGGACCCCAGGGTCCCGGACCTTTAGAAGGCATATGAGGGGCCGAAGCCAACTCGCAGAGGCCCGTTAGACGCTTTCAATGGAAATGAGGCACTAACCGACGATTATCCCTGTGCGTACTATGCAAGTGCACCCAAGGACAACCCCCGGATGGTGTAGGACTATTGCAGAATATGGAGACAAAAAAAAATTGGGCTATGGGTTTGGATGGCTAAAGTGGACTGGTTATCTAAAACTATGGAAGGACTATGGCCCCTGCCTGACCAATGTGTGATAAATACAATACACGGATAAAATGGCAGGGGGTGACTTGCACACTCAACAATGGGCCCCCGGAAACGGTCGCTAGCACATAGTGTCGTAGCGACAAGGGGGCAACATGTCTTGAGGTGCTTAAGAGGAGTGGAGAGGTATTCCACGGCTATCAGGACAATCCCGGAAGTACGGTCAAGATCCCTACCAGCATCTTACTGGACTACTTCCTTCCTCCGAGCACGTTTGCTCTTGCGAATCTCTACTCAAGCCAGCCGATAAAGGCAAGAATGAGGTGGGAGGTCAGTTCTCGTCAGTGTTCACTCCAGCCGGCCAATAAAGGCAAGCCAAAGATGAGGAACATGACTTCTCCCGGGAGATAGGGTACGTGGGGTCGCTACTGCCCAGCAGCTCGCCACATGCTGCCCTGCGGGTTTCTGTATCTCTCTTGGTCTGGCTCCTCACCCTAGACCTGTTCCGGCAAAGTAACCTCTACCGTATTATTATTATTTATTTTCGATTCTTTATGTTTCTTCTCATTTAAGAGAGGTTAAGAAACCTTACACACGGGTCGGGACCAAGTATGTAAGGCGAAATTTAGATAGAAAAGGTGGATGACAGTGTTGAAGAAGTCAGGAACTTTCGGGTGATGCGACAGGTGTTAAGGATGGTGGCTTTTTGGAGCATGTAAAGTGTGTAAGTAGGCATCTGTAGGGTGTTAAGGCTTTGTGTGAGAGATTTTGGTATTAAGCCTGTAGATGAAAGAACAATGGGGACAATATGAACGGTTTGCGCTTTCCATTGGGTTTTAATTTCTATGGCGAGATCTTGATATTTACTGAGCTTTTCGGAAATGGTGGTTTGAATATTGTGTGAGTTAGGTATTGCTATATCTATCAGATAAACTGTTTTATTGGTTTTGTCATGAACGGTAATGTCGGGTCTATTGTAATGAATAGTTTTATCTGTTATTATCGTTCGGTCCCAGTAAATTTTCTGATCTTTACTTTCTAATATTATTTCTGGTTTATATTTATAATATGGTATCATTTCACTAACTAGTTTATATTTATATGCTAACTGTTGGTGATAATTGCAGCGACTTGATCATGGCGGTGTTTATAATCAGTTTGTGCAAGTGATTTACACGCTCCTGTTATATGTTGTATGGTTTCAGAGGCAGTGTTGCAATGTCTGCACAAGTCAGTCTGCTGATGTTGGTCCTTTATGATGTACTTTCTGTAATTACGAGTAGCTACTATTTGATCCTGTATGACCAGCATAAAACCCTCGGTCTCGGGAAACAATTCGCCTCGTTTGAGCCATTCGTTCGACTTAACTTTGTCGACGTGTGGCTAGCTCAGGAAGGCTCGGTGTCTTCCGTGTAGGGCTTTTGCAGACCATGCTGCAATCTTTTCTTGTGTACTTATAATGTATTCATTTATTTGCGTGTTCCTGTTTTGTAGGTTTAGTGGTGTAAGTTTTTTATCTGTTTCCGTTACCTGTTTGTGTAGTGATGAAAGTTCTGATTTTTTATGGAAGTACGCTCTGAGTGAAAGTATCTGTTTGTTGTGTAAATTGTGTATGTCTATTAATCCTCTTCCTCCTTCTTGGCGTGGCAGTGTAAGACTTTGTATGCATGATTTTGGATGGTGTTTTCTGTATTTGGTGAGAACTGTATTGACAGTGCGCTGTAGTTTTTTGATATCAGTCTTTGACCAGCGTATAATTCCGAAAGAATATGTGAGAATAGGTATTGCAAATGTATTGATAGCTTTAATTGTGTTTCTAGAGTTTAGGTTGCTTTTTAAAATAAGGTTGAGGCGGTGTGACAATTTTTTGAGCAGTTCTTGTTTTGACATCTTTTGTTGTATCTGCCTGGACTGCTTAAAACCTAGATATTTGTATGTACTCTGTTCATCCATTGGCTCGATCGATTCACCTGATGCGAGTGTGTAACTATTATTTTGGATTTTTCCTTTTAAAATTGATAAAATTTTGCACTTATCTACTCCAAATGACATGCAAATATCGTCCGAAAATTGTTGTGTTGTGTCAGCTAGTTGGAAAAGCCCTTTATTGTCAGCTGCGTATAACTTTATGTCATCCATGTACATAAGGTGTGTAAGGGTGTATTGTGTGTCATTGTTAGCCAGGGTGAATCCTGCGTCTGTTTTATCAAGCAAGTGTGAGAGTGGATTGAGTGCCATGCAAAACCACAGAGGACTTAGAGCGTCTCCTTGAAAAATTCCACGTTTTATACAGATTGGTTCAGTAGTTACAGTCGAGGAGGATGAATTAATTTTAAGAACAGTTTGCCAATTCTGCATGGAAGTTTCTAAGAATTGTTTCAGTATCGGGTGAATTTTATACAAATTTAGAACGTGTAATAACCAGCTGTGTGGAACTGAATCGAAAGCCTTTTGGTAATCAATAAACATTGTGTGAATATCATTCCTGCTTTTAACAGCGCTGTTCATAGTAATCGCGTCAATGGTAAGTTGCTCTTTACAACCTTGGCTATTCTTACGACAACCCTTCTGTTGTTCTGCTAGAATGTTATTTTTAGTTAAATGCTCGTATACTACTTCACCTACGCAGGCTGTTAAGATTTTGTACAAGGTTTGTAAACAAGTAATTGGTCGGTATTTCGCTGGGTTTTTAGTGTCATTCATATCTTTAGGTATCATATAAGTTACTCCGTGTGTTATGTATGTTGGAAGTAAATTTGGTGATTGGATGAATGTATTTAAATAGTTATGTAAGAATGGATGTATGTTAGAGAATTTCTTATACCAGTAGTTATGAATGTGGTCAGTGCCAGGCGATTTCCAGCTGTGTGTGCGTTTGATGACGTCTATAAATGTATCTATAGGTATAAACTCAAATTCCATTTCTGGGATTTCTCGTGTTGCTTCATTGACCCAGTCTGCGCGATTATTGTGGTATACTGGATTTTCCCAGATGTTGGCCCAGAATTCCCTTAGCGTTTCGGATGAAGGTGTCTCTAGGGTTTGGTTAGTGGTATCTCTGTTATTAGCTGCAAGGTTCCTATAAAATATTTTTTCATTGTTAGTAAATTTTGTGTTCTGTACTTTGCGATTCGTGCATGTTATGTATCTTTTAAGTCTACTGGATGCTGCGCTTAATTTTTGTTTTAAGGTGTCCAAAAAGTGTTCTATTTGTGTATTTGAGTTTTCGTATTGTGCGTGTAGTTGGTATTTTTTCTTTATTTCTTCTACTGCCGCTATTAATTTTTGACTTCTACTACCACTAATGAAATGTGTTAGCCTACCTATGTTTGCTCTTAGATTTTTAATTTTCTTTTCTAATCTGAATTGCCATTTTGGCTTATTATTATTATTATCTTAATATGATATACTGAAGTCACCCCATCAGTCTGCGGAGGGCTGTCCCTTACACCCTGTATACTACAGATAATCAAAAATTCTCAACAACAAAAGATACCTATTCTATTCAGTTCTTTTTTGAACTTAATTACGAAACTTAAACTACGATTTTCGATAATTAAAAATAGTTGCCCTAATACTAAATTGCCTTAACTCTAATTTTAAATCAAGATCTTAATAGAAGAAATATAATTGATAAATTATGGTTTTAATCTAACCCTATCTAACCTAATGTACAGACGGCAGCACGTCAAGCTTTGATGCTTTGAAGCATTTGATGATTTCCCATCCACAAAAAAAAAAAAAAAAAAAAGCTAAACTTAATACATACCTATAACTACGACGCGGTATGGAGTGTTAGAAAGAAAGCATACTTGGCATGATTGGTGGAGTTTTCACCGGTTCCAAAATTGCCAAATGGTGGCACACACTAATAATTAGGATCCAATAAAATAATGTCTCACTAGGAATAGGCCACACCTCCGCGCCCCTGCGCGTCCGCCACCGCACCCGAGGACCCGAGCTTTCCCGAACCCTAACGAAATTAAACGAACGCGTCAGTCGTCAAAAATCTGTGGAGCGAGCGTCCGTATGTGTCGACCGTGTTTTTAAAATTACCTAATTATTATGGCGTCTCAGTTGACGCAAATTGAGAGTGAGTGCGTCATAGCGCTTGGATTGAGTGGATAGATCTTTGTCGGCAGACGGGCATAACGGTGAGTAATAAATATTTTTTGTAATTATAATTTTTAAATTAAAATAAACAGTGCAGTGTTTAAAAGAAGAGTGAAAGAACACTATCTCTCCACTTCGTCATAGCTATTAGTATTTATTATGTTATGTTTCATTATTATCGTATATATTTTTTTTTTTGTGATATTTATTTTGGTAGTAGGTATAATGTATGTATTTGTATGTACTCATATTTTATGTTTATATATATATTTGTTTATATTCATATTAGTGTATCGTTTGTGATTTTATGTATTTTGTTTTCTCTTTTACTCTTACACACGTTGTCTACATCTCTTTATCTACTTTCCTATCGCAGGTATGCTGGAAGAGATTTCTTTAGAAATAAGCATCACCTTTGTACGTATTTTTCTGTTCCTTTCTTCTTGTTTGTTTATATGTGTGTACATAAACTGTTAAATAAATAAAAATAAATAAATAAAACAATAGGCGAATATTGAAAAAATATGTCAATGGTATTTTTCCATAGAATTTCCTAAATAGTTAACAGAAGGGATAGGTAGGTAGGTATCTTCCTTGTGTTCTTTCATAATGAATGAGTTCCCTATAATGTAAGTGTATAGCGCTGCGTACTGTTCCAAACGCCATTAATCTTTTTAATTTTATTAATTGGGCAGTGATTGGATTTTAAAGTAAACACGCAATTACGCACTTTCTTTTTGTCTGTTGAAACATTGCAGGGATAAGGCCTTTTTGGTGATGTTTGTGTGTAAATAAATAATTTAATAATAATAAGCTAGCTTTAATAATAATTGTAGGGAATCAAATAAGTATTAATAATCATTGCTTATTGAGTAATAATCAGTGATGGGAATAGGTAGTGCTAATTTGCCTAAATTTCGAGGAAGGAAGTAACATGGAGTGGATAATACCTCCTCTAAAATCCCGAAATAATTTTAATGACGTTTAAATCCCGGGATTTAAAAACCACGAATTATTTATTGGACTTTATTTATAGATAGATAGAATACTCTTTACTATGTTCACCATAAAAATTACAGATATAAATGTGTGTGTGTGTAACCCTAAAAAATGTTATGATTTTTCAAATCAATAATTTGTAACTACAAATAAAGTCCAATAAATAATTCATGCTTTTTAAATCCCGGACTTTAACGTCATTAAAATTATTCCGGGATTTTAGAGGAGGTAATATCTACTCTATATTACTTCCTTCCTCGAAGCTTAGGCAAATCAGCACTACCTATTCCGAACACTGGTAATAATGTGCAAATAAACTATAGCTATTTGTTTCATTCCAGAAAAAAAACGGTTTACCCTCGAAGCCCACGACGGCGGCAGACGATGCGGCTATGGTCGCTGCACTTTGCCGATGCGTTTTTCAGCACAGGAGTAACCTCAACTTCGTACAGCGTGAGTCCATGTATATCTTATTATCACACTTATCACCCTAACTTATTCATCATTTTTTTATAGTTTTACGCGCGCCGCGCGGCCTCGTTCTAACCATGCCTAATAATTGCGGCAGCTCTGACGTTTTGAACTGGGTGAATGTTATTACTATCAGTATTAGATAAATCTTGTTCTTTGCCACCTACCTCAACAAAGGTCAAACTCTCAATTCGACGGATTGTTTATTTGTGTATGTTTATATTTTGAAGAATAATTTTTAACCGTCTGATACTCATTAAAGTGAATGCGCCAGGGTAGCCCGCGAAATTCAATTTTTCTTACGTATTTTGCAATTTGCAGGTCAGTATTAGGTTGTATATTGATTAAAATATGATTCGCGACCGTAGCAAACATGTATTTACAGAATTATAATAATTAAAGTCATAAATACAACTCTCTAAGACCAAGTAATTCTATTGAATGACTATTTCATGAGATCTTAACATTTCAGGATTATACTAACTTAAAGAATTGTATTACTGATTCTAATGATTATAATTCTGTAAATACACATTTGTTACGGTCGCGTATCATACATACTTTAATCAACATACACCCAGACACTGAGCTGCAAATTGCAAAAATCGTATGAAAATTTGTATTTCTCGGCTACCTTAGCGCTTCCCCCTTAAGGCGACCTATACCTAATATTGCATCACTTTGATTCAATAATAAGCAAACAAATAGTGATTGTTTAAAGCCAAAAAAAATATATATTGTAGTTGACTATATGTACTTGGACTTTTTGTGGTTCAAAACATGATATCGAAAACTTCGCTCGATCAAAAAAAAATCGGAAGAGGAGTCTAATCGATGATTTTTTTGATGTTTTTCTAATTTTGCTTGAAGCTTATGAAAGCAATACTTCCAAAAAATATATCTATAAAAAGTTCATAACAAATAGAAGAACAATATTTGTGGTTACATTTTGCAAAATAGTTAAATTCATTTAATAATAAAATATTATATAATACAGCGGCTTGCGCACGGCGATTCAGTCGCCCGCCGGGCCTTGACGAGGTCGGACCTATGTCCGTTTTGCTAACGCACGGCTGTTCCGCTAATTTATCGAACAATTCATTCGTAGGACATAGTGTAAATAAGTCAGTATGTTTTTTTTGGCTTTCGTAAGTTCGAATGAAAAACGGAACCCTTATTTAGGAATGAAGTTCTGTAACGCGGCTTGCGGTAGGAGTTAAATGGTAGAAATCGTCACGAGTCGACTTTCAAATTGTAAATTTGGTCAAAATGAAAATCCAAGATGGCGGCCGTGAACATTTTCAAATTTTCCTTCATGGGTGTCGTTTTCAAGGTTTTCGAGGGTGCTAAAGACGATAGTAAAGTCAAAATGAAAATCCAAGATGGCGGCCGTGAAAATTTTCAAATTTTCCTTCATGGGTGTCGTTTTCATGGTTTTCGCGGGTGCTAAAGCCGAAGGTAAAGTTAAAATGAAAATCCAAGATGGCGGCTGATAAAAATTTTCAAATTTTCCTTAATGGGTGTCGTTTTCAAGGTTTTCGAGGGTGCTGAAACTGATAGTAAAGTAAATGAAAATCCAAGACGGCGGCCGTGAAAATTTTCAAATTTTCCTTCATGGGTGTTGTTTTCATGGTTTTCGCGGGTGCTAAAGCCGATAGTAAAGTCAAAATGAAAATCCAAGATGGCGGCCGAGAAAATTTTCAAATTTTCCTTCATGGGTGTCGTTTTCAAGGTTTTCGAGGGTGCTGAAACCGATAGTAAAGTCAAAATGAAAATCAAAGATGGCGGCCGTGAAAATTTTCAAATTTTCTTTCATGGGTGTCGTTTTCAAGGTTTTCGAGGGTGCTGAAACCGATAGTAAAGTCAAAATGAAAATCCAAGTTGGCGGCCGTGAAAATTTTCAAATTTTCCTTCATGGGTGTCGTTTTCAAGGTTTTCGAGGGTGCTAAAGACGATAGTAAAGTCAAAATGAAAATCCAAGATGGCGGCCGTGAACATTTTCAAATTTTTCATCATGGGTGTCGTTTTCGTGGTTATCGAGGGTGCTGAAACCGATAGTAAAGTCAAAATGAAAATCCAAGATGGCGGCTGCGAAAATTTTTTAAGTTTTTCATCATGGGTGTCGTTTTCATGGTTTTCGCGGGTGCTGAAACCGATAGTAAAGTCAAAATGAAAATCCAAGATGGCGGCCGTGAAAATTTTCAAATTTTTCATCATGGGTGTCGTTTTCATGGTTTTCGCGGGTGCTAAAGCCGATAGTAAAGTCAAAATGAAAATCCAAGATGGCGGCCGTGAAAATTTTCAAATTTTCCTTCATGGGTGTCGTTTTCATGGTTTTCATGGGTGCTAAAGCCGACAGTAAAGTCAAAATGAAAATTCGAGATGGCGGCTGGGAAAATTTTCAAGTTTTTCATCATGGGTGTCATTTTCATGGTTTTCCAGGGTGCTGAAACCGATAGTAAAGTTAAAATGAAAATCCAAGATGGCGGCTGTAAAACTTTTGTTTTTATTTAAAATCATGTAAGAGTTATCACGTAACAAGGATCTTTGGTCCTGTCGGAAGTCCCCGGAGGCACTCGGTTTTATAATGTATTACTATTTGAATTTTATTTTCTTCTATAGCTTTCGCCAATCCTTGTTTTGATGCTATTATGGGACACTTAATTTCGACAATCGTATCATTTTCAATCAACCTATTAGGCATGGCCCCAATATAACACTGGGCTTCGTCAATAAATAATCCGTAATAAATAATAAATATCCAAAACTAATTTGTAAAGGCTTTCTCAGTAAGTGCACTTTTTCATTTTAAAATAAAAACAAGTATTTTTTTATATGAGTTGTGATATTTGTATTGTATGGTAAAGAAGACATGTTCCGATTAAGTATGGAATAAAATATCCGCCAAATGACCCCAAGGCTCCGATGACAGGCCATTACTCTTTTCATGAAATTTTTCATGACTTTTGCACTAAGATGTGGCTGTATCTCACCGATGACGCGTTGGATTTCCGATTTGAGCTCAGGAATTGTTTCGGGTTTATTTGCATAAACCCGAGATTTCACAAAACCCCAAAGATAAAAATCGCACGGCGTTAAATCGCACGATCTTGGTGGCCAGTTGACATCAGAATTTCGTGAGATAATGTGTTCTGGAAATAGTTGCTGCAATAAGTCGATTGTTTCGTGCGCGGTGTTGCAGGTTGCGCCGTCCTGCTGAAACCAAATGTTGTCCAGATTCATGCCGTCCAGTTGAGGCCACAAGAAGTCCGTTACCATATTCCTGTAACGAATGCCGTTCACCGTTGTAATGAGTTTTCACAATTATAACGCGTTGTTCTTTCGAAAAGCGCTCCATTTTTAATAATCAGAATAAACAGAGGTGACAGCTGTCAAATTTCAGAGTTGCCACTTGCATGAAAAAAAAAAATTCCAATTTTAAAAAGTGCACTCTTACTGAGACACCTTTTATATAGGTACCTAATTTAAAATAAAACCCCACCATCAGCATCACCTTCGTACGTATTTTTCTGTTCCTTTCTTCTGGTCTGTTTACATGTGTGTACGTAAACTGTTAAATAAATAAATAAAAATCATGTGCAGTCGGGAGACACCGTCAGTAACAAAGTTCATCTCACATATGATTTAATACAAAAACATAATTTTCATTTTACATTTTGACCTCACTGTCGACTTTAGTATCCTCGAAAACTAGAAAAACTACACCCATGACGAAAAATTTGAAAATTTCCGCAGCCGCCATCTGGATTTTCATTTTGACTTTACTATCGGCTATAGCACCCTCGAAAATCATGGAAACGACACCTATGATGAAAAACTTGAAAATTTTCACAGCCGCCATCTTGAATATTCATTTCGACTTTACTGTCAGCTTTAGCACCTGCGAAAACCATGTAAACGACACCCATGATGAAAAACTTTAAAATTTTCACAGCCGCCATCTTGAATTTTCATTTTGACTTTACTACCGGTTTCAGCACCCTCGATAACCACGAAAACGACACCCATGATGAAAAATTTGAAAATGTTCAAGGCCGTCATCTTGGATTTTCATTTTGACTTTACTATCATCTTTAGCACCCTCGAAAACCTTGAAACGACACCCATGAAGGAAAATTTGAAAATTTTCACGGCCGCCATCTTGGATTTTCATTTTGACTTTACTATCGGTTTCAGTACCCTCGAAAACCTTGAAAACGACACCCATGAAGGAAAATTTGAAAATTTTCACGGCCGCCATCTTGGATTTTCATTTTGACTTTACTATCGGTTTCAGCACCCTCGAAACCTTGAAACGACACCCATGAAGGAAAATTTGAAAATTTTCTCGGCCGCCATCTTGGATTTTCATTTTGACTTTACTATCGGCTTTAGCACCCGCGAAAACCATGAAAACGACACCCATAAAGGAAAATTTGAAAATTTTCTCGGCCGCCATCTTGGATTTTCATTTTGACTTTACTATCGGTTTCAGCACCCTCGAAAACCTTGAAAACGACACCCATGAAGGAAATTTGAAAATTTTTCTCGATCGCCATCTTGGATTTTCATTTTGACTTTACTATCGGTTTCAGTACCCTCGAAAACCTTGAAAACGACACCCATGAAGGAAAATTTGAAAATTTTCACGGCCGCCATCTTGGATTTTCATTTTGACTTTACTATCGGTTTCAGCACCCTCGAAAACCTTGAAAACGACACCCATGAAGGAAAATTTGAAAATTTTCACGGCCGCCATCTTGGATTTTCATTTTGACTTTACTATCGGTTTCAGCACCCTCGAAAACCTTGAAAACGACACCCATGAAGGAAAATTTGAAAATTTTCACGGCCGCCATCTTGGATTTTCATTTACTTTACTATCGGTTTCAGCACCCTCGAAAACCTTGAAAACGACACCCATGAAGGAAAATTGAAATTTTCTCGATCGCCATCTTGGATTTTCATTTGACTTTACTATCGGTTTCAGTACCCTCGAAAACCTTGAAAACGACACCCATGAAGGAAAATTTGAAAATTTTCACGGCCGCCATCTTGGATTTTCATTTTGACTTTACTATCGGTTTCAGCACCCTCGAAAACCTTGAAAACGACACCCATGAAGGAAAATTTGAAAATTTTCACGGCCGCCATCTTGGATTTTCATTTTGACTTTACTATCGGTTTCAGCACCCTCGAAAACCTTGAAAACGACACCCATGAAGGAAAATTTGAATTTTTTCTCTCTGATAGAGAGAGAGAGAGAGAGTAAAAGTGTGAATTTCAAAGAAGAAAGTATGAACGCGCTTTGTCGTTAGTGACGATTTCTGCCAAGCCGCGTCAAAGAACTTCGTTCCAATGAGTTGACCTACTGCCTACACGACACGCTTACCTATACTGTGACACATTTTGGGTTCATGCAAGTTCACGCTGGCGAGGTAAGCGCACGGCTCGCTCCGTGGGTAGGTTGGTAGCGTTAAATACCTACTTCGCAGGGTCCACCTCGCCTTAAGTAGGCCCGTACAATTTGTCCTAATCAAAAATCTTATGTTTGTACTAGTTTCCGCCCGCGACTTCGTCCGCGTTAGATTTCTTGTTCCCCCGACCCACCCCGTCGTATCGCATCGCCTGCCCGCGCTGTTACTTCGTTTTTGTTTAGCGCTCTTTCTTACTTTTTTTCTTTTTGCTTGGCTTCTGAGCAAAGAGAATTAAACCACTTGAGAGCTGATAGACCGATTTCGTCTGGGCACACGACTCACCACTGCGAGCCGGGGGACGAAAAAAATACAGCGGTTGTGATTGGCCGATGCAACAATATCAGGACGAATGGTGCAAAAATAGTGATACGCAAATCAGTTTTGCAACAATAATATCGATATCGATAAAATCGACGTCTATTAATTTTACTTAATCAATTTTTTTATAGGGTGTTAACTGGGTGCAAGTAAAACACTAACGTAACACTTCTGTAGGTTTAATTCAATTAAATCAATCAGCAAATTTAATCGACTAATTTAAAGTATGTCTAATAAAAATAATAGCAATGTCAGTCCCTGTCGGAGAGAACAATAAATTCTCATAAATGAAATTCAAATTCTTTCAGTTCCGGAATATTTGAAAATCTAAAATGTAATATTACTTTTTTACCATTAGGAAACATCGAAATTTTTTTTTTTATCATCAATTTCGACTTTGTTTTGAAGTTGTCACAATACTACAGCATTAGTACAGATATAATGAGACAGACGTATTGACAATACCCTAGTGAGAGAAAGGGACTTTTCTAAAAGACATCAACGCGTTATACTTTTTTGTGTCATTTTATGTAAACAACCAGTTTAGCTCGAGCCCTGCATTTAGCGAGCCATTCATAATATTATTAAATCTATACAAATACATAAAATTTAAGTGTCTGTTTGTAATGCCAAAATAACGACTTTTTACTAAATGCATATGAACGTATATACGGTACTTATAGCAGAAAAGCAATTTTTAAAATTTTTGTCTTGTCTGTCTGGCTGTTTGTTCCGGTTAATCTCCGAAACAGCTGCACCTATTTTGACGGGACTTTCACTAGCAGATAGCTTATGTTATGGCGGGTAACTTAGGCTACTTTTATTTTAGAAAAATAATTAGGGTTCCGCGCAAAAAAATTAAAACCCATGAAATTATGAACAAAAGTCGGATTTGTAAAATTCTTTTTGCATTTGCTAGCCCAATTGTCGAGGATAGTTATAGGCTATTTAACATCACGCTACGACCCTTAGGAGCCAAGCAAAATGAAAAAGAAAACACTAAGCGAAAACGAAGTTATAGCGCAGGCGGGCGAAGCAACGCGGCGGGTCGGGGGGGACGAGGGAATAGTTTTATTAATATGTGGCTGTTATTTTTAACCGACTTCAGAAAAGGAGGACGTTCTCAATTCAGTTGTATTTTTTAATGTTTGTTACCTCAGTACTCCGTCATTTATAAACCGATTTGGAAATTTCTTTTTTATTTGAAATGGCATACAGATTGGACCCATTTTTATCAAAATCCAGTGCTGATGATAGGATCCATGAGGAATTGAGGGAACTCCTCAAATATTGTAGGCAAACGCATAGCAATTTTGGTATTTTCATCAACAAGTCAAGCATTTGCATTCTGAAAGTATCACTTGGTGAAGTGGAACTGACGAAGAAGACCACATATGGCCACAGGAACTCCTCAGTGTATTTCACGGGTAGCGATAAGATATCTCGATTAAGATAGTTATGCGACTATGACGAAGCAAATTTAAATAAATGGTTCTGATGAAACTGGTACCAACGACCTGATCTGCTAATGAAGCCGGAAGGTAGGCACCGGAACTCCGTAATAAAACAATGTATCCTACCCGTGTTTGGGCTTATTGGAATTGTCATGAGATGCACTCGGGCTATACGTGATTTTAATGGTAATATGCTTGGCTACTTGAGTTGTATGTTACGTGTGGCCTTGATTGTCAGAAGACAGATTTCGTCAACGATCTGTCGTCGTGTGGTTGATTTAATAATTTGTTGGCGACGGCGTCCAAACCCGATAAAACTACGCCTTCCAAACTTCTGACACGACTTAGCGCGACTTAAACATATTTGTCTTTTTGCAAAGTTTTTATTTGACAGGGTCGCATATTTTGATCAAATTCTGATGAGTGGTTTTTGAGTTAGCTTCAATAATAAGTATTTTGTGCCATTTAGTGTATGTTGATGATGTTATAATAGTTTCCTGTCACTGTTATTTACTTATCAAGTAGTGGTAAACAAATTCGGGTGGGGTAGGTACCGCAACTAAAAAGTGGAAAATAAAAACTTAGTAATTAATTCGTTATTTTTCACTTCGTATTTTTTTTTAAATGGGTTGTTTTTTGTAAATACGTTTTAGTATATTGTGTATCTTACGACTTCCACGCGAACGAAGTCGCGGGGCACAGCTAGTAAAAAATAAAATGTGTAGGTAACTAAGTGCATAAGCGGTAGACTAAACGCATTTTTCTTAGTTTAAGGGGGAAGCGCCAGGTAGCCCGCGAAATTCAAACTTTCTTATGTTTTTTGTTATTTGCAAGTCAGTGTTAAGTTGTATATGGATTTAAGTATCATTCGCGACCATAACAAATATGCATTTACAGAATTATAATAATTAAAATCAGCAATACAACTCGATTAGTTTGTATAACCCTAATTGTCAAGATTTCATGAAATAGTCATTCAATAAAATTACCTGGTCTTAAAGAGTTGTATTGATGACTTTAATTATTATTATTAATGAAACACGTTAAGTAGCTTGCAATAGACTAACTTTATTCATCATAGACCGACCACAGATAATTTAGTTTATACATTATTATAAAGTATGGCACTACATGTACCTACAGTTTATTACTATTTTAATATTTATGATACATACATAACAATACCACCACTTATTAAAATAGTCTAATAACAGCAATAATTATAACTAACTACTTCAAATTAACAATGCCTATCTTTTGCATAAAATTATTATGTTTTACTTTACATAAGCTTTTTGTAAATATATCAGCTGGCATTTCTGAAGTATTAAGATATTTAATTTTAACTAAATTTTTATCGATAGCTTCTCTAATGAAATGAAACTTTACATCTATATGTTTCATTCTTCTATGATGTACAGAGTTTTCAGAAAGTTTTTGTGCGCTCTGGTTATCATTACACAATACAATTGGTGTGTCGCCTCTACTTACAAGTTCAGATAACAGTTTTCTTAGAAAAATACGACATATACGCCTCCCAGCGTTAGGAT
Organism: Fissipunctia ypsillon; assembly: GCA_947568875.1. NCBI lineage: Eukaryota > Metazoa > Arthropoda > Insecta > Lepidoptera > Noctuidae > Fissipunctia > Fissipunctia ypsillon. The sequence goes on from OX387668.1 coordinate 15,080,473, forward strand.
AATACAGATCACCAGCAGAGTGTAGTTGATGGCTCCAATGTGGCATTTTAATGTCTCCAAATGCGCAATGTTATCTGCGCCACCAGCGGCCGTTTGCGCTAAAATCACTTCCTCTGTTTTTGTTTGAGAACCACCCATTTTGATGATGAATACACGGAGAGATATTTACTCGCACACAAGATGATTGCACCAAGTCCAATATCGTAGTAATTCATGCTTACTTTTTTTTTTCTTTTCTTGACTAGTTCAAAGTATCTCTATTAGGGACCCCCAATATGGTCATGGAATGTAACACGAGGCAGACCGAAGGCAGGGTCGCCATGTATAGTGGCGGAGACGCGGGACGTGTTAAATGAAACACAGTTTGGGTTACACTGCTTGTATTTAAGATAAACATGGTCTTACATACTATAATATGGTATCTACATACTACAATGTGAAAGTTTCTGAGAATGGATAGATGTCTGTTACCTACCTACCTTAGCGCTTCCCGCGCTAAGGTAGCCCAGGAAATTCAAATTTTCTTAAGATTTTTGCAATTTGCAGCTCAGTGTCTGGGTGTATGTTGATTAAGGCGAGGTAGACCCTGCGAAGTAGGTATTTAACGCAACCAACCTACCCACGGAGCGAGCCGTGCGCTTACGTCGCCAGCGTGAACTTGCATGAACCCAAAATGTGTCACAGTATAGGTAAGCGTGTCGTGTCGGCAGTAAGTCAACTGATTGGAACGAAGTTCTTTGACGCGGCTTGGCAGAAATCGTCACTAACGACAAAGCGCGTTCATACTTTCTTCTTTGAAATTCACACTTTCACTCTCTCTCTCTCTCTCTCTCTCTCTATCAAGAGGGAAAATTTTCAAATTTTCCTTCATAGGTGTCGTTTTCGTGGTTATCGAGGGTGCTGAAACCGATAGTAAAGTCAAAATGAAAATCCAAGATGGCGGCTGCGAAAATTTTCAAGTTTTTCATCAGTGGTGTCATTTTCATGGTTTTCGAGGGTGCTGAAACCGATAGTGAAGTCAAAATGAAAATTCAAGATGGCGGCTGTGAAAATTTTCTTGTTGTTCATCATGGGTGTCATTTTCATGGTTTTCACGGAAGCTAAAGCCGATAGTAAAGTCAAAATGAAAATCCAAGATGGCGGCTGCGAAAATTTTCAAGTTTTTCATCAGTGGTGTCATTTTCATGGTTTTCGAGGGTGCTGAAACCGATAGTGAAGTCAAAATGAAAATTCAAGATGGCGGCTGTGAAAATTTTCTTGTTGTTCATCATGGGTGTCATTTTCATGGTTTTCACGGAAGCTAAAGCCGATAGTAAAGTCAAAATGAAAATTCAAGATGGCGGCTGTAAAACTTTTGTTTTTATTTAAAATCATGTAAGAGTCATCACGTAACAAGGATTTTTGGTCCTGTCGGAAGTCCCCGGAGGCACTCGATTTTATAATGTTTTACTATTTGAATTTTATTTTCTTCTGTATCTTTCGCCAATCCTTGTTTTGATGCTATTATGGGACACTTAATTTCGACAATCGTATCATTTCCAATCAACCTATTAGGCATGGCCCCAATATAACACTGGGTTTCGTCAATAAATAATCCGTAATAAATAATAATTATCCAAAACTAATTTGTATATAGGTACCTAATTTAAAATAAAACCCCACCATCAGCATCACCTTTGTACGTATTTTTCTGTTCCTTACTTCTGGTCTGTTTACATGTGTGTACGTAAGCTGTTAAATAAATAAATAAAAAACATGTGCAGTCGGGAGAAACCGTCAGTAACAAAGTTCATCTCGCAGATGATTTAATACAAAATTATAATTTTCATTTTACATTTTGACCTCACTGTCGACTTTAGTAAAATTTGAAAATTTCCACAGCCGCTAGGCTGTGGAAATTTTCAAATTTTTCGTCATGGGTGTAGTTTTTCTAGTTTTCGAGGATACTAAAGTCGACAGTGAGGTCAAAATGTAAAATGAAAATTATAATTTTGTATTAAATCATCTGCGAGATGAACTTTGTTACTGACGGTTTCTCCCGACTGCACATGTTTTTTATTTATTTATTTAACAGCTTACGTACACACATGTAAACAGACCAGAAGTAAGGAACAGAAAAATACGTACAAAGGTGATGCTGATGGTGGGGTTTTATTTTAAATTAGGTACCTATATACAAATTAGTTTTGGATAATTATTATTTATTACGGATTATTTATTGACGAAACCCAGTGTTATATTGGGGCCATGCCTAATAGGTTGATTGGAAATGATACGATTGTCGAAATTAAGTGTCCCATAATAGCATCAAAACAAGGATTGGCGAAAGCTATAGAAGAAAATAAAATTCAAATAGTAAAACATTATAAAATCGAGTGCCTCCGGGGACTTCCGACAGGACTAAAGATCCTTGTTACGTGATGACTCTTACATGATTTTAAATAAAAACAAAATTTTCACAGCCGCCATCTTGAATTTTCATTTCGACTTTACTATCGGTTTCAGCACCCTCGATAACCACGAAAACGACACCTATGAAGGAAAATTTGAAAATTTTCCCTCTTGATAGAGAGAGAGAGAGAGAGAAAGTGAAAGTGTGAATTTCAAAGAAGAAAGTATGAACGCGCTTCTTCGTTAGTGACGATTTTTGCCAAGCCGCGTCAAATAACTTCGTTCCAATGAGTTGACTTACAGCCGACACGACACGCTTACCTATACTGTGACACATTTTGGGTTCATGCAAGTTCACGCTGGCGACGTAAGCGCACGGTTCGCTCCGTGGGTAGGTTAGTTGCGTTAAATACCTACTTCGCAGGGTCTACCTCGCCTTAATCAACATACACCCAGACACTGAGCTGCAAATTGCAAAAATCTTAAGAAAATTTGAATTTCCTGGGCTACCTTAGCGCGGGAAGCGCTAAGGTAGGTAGGTAACAGACATCTATCCATTCTCAGAAACTTTCACATTGTAGTATGTAGATACCATATTATAGTATGTAAGACCATGTTTATCTTAAATACAAGCAGTGTAACCCAAACTGTGTTTCATTTAACACGTCCCGCGTCTCCGCCACTATACATGGCGACCCTGCCTTCGGTCTGCCTCGTGTTACATTCCATGACCATATTGGGGGTCCCTAATAGAGATACTTTGAACTAGTCAAGAAAAGAAAAAAAAAAGTAAGCATGAATTACTACGATATTGGACTTGGTGCAATCATCTTGTGTGCGAGTAAATATCTCTCCGTGTATTCATCATCAAAATGGGTGGTTCTCAAACAAAAACAGAGGAAGTGATTTTAGCGCAAACGGCCGCTGGTGGCGCAGATAACATTGCGCATTTGGAGACATTAAAATGCCACATTGGAGCCATCAACTACACTCTGCTGGTGATCTGTATTATCCTAACGCTGGGAGGCGTATATGTCGCTTGGCGAATATACAAGAAGTGTCATGAAAGGCTGGTTGACCGTCGAGTAAGCGAGTTCGCATTGCAAAGATATGCGAGTCTGTTTCGCCGAGAGCGCCGTCAAGTGGAGAAAAGTGAATCAGTGTGTGATGTGAGTGATTTCGGGTTCCAATAGTGAGAACAATTGGACCTACTTATGCAAGACGGAATCAACCCACACAATGATAGTTTTGAGATAAAGCCGTTTTTGTCAAAATTGTGTATACAATAAAATTGTTTGTTATTATGAACAAAGTTTAATTAGAATATTGAACAAAATGATTTGTGACTATGTATACAAATATAATATTGATGAAAATCATTAACATTTTTAATATTAATTAAAAAAAAAACTCATTAAAATAAAAAATAAAAATAAAATAAAATCCATTTATTTCAGGTTCTCCCATATTAAAATATTACACCTTTACAACAACAAGATACATACAAATCTCAATTTAAAATTGGTTCCTTTTTGCAAAACTATCTGTGTGTGGGTTGGTTCCTTGTTAATTTATTACCATGCCATAATATTTTACAGTAAAAATAAAAAATCTTATACTTTTTTAAAACATTTCATTGAAAAATAGAAACAAATCTTAAATTCTTATGTATAATCTTAACTTTTAATTAATTTTCAACTTCAAAATCAGGTTGTCCGGAAAAACCTTCAAGATCAGGTTGTCCGGAAAAACCTTCAAGATCTTGAAGCTCGTTGGAAACCCAGACCTACAAGACGATCGTCTTGTAGGTCTGGGTTTCCAACGAGCTTTACATAGAAATCGTGCGAGTCTTGCGGAATTAGGTGCAGCATGCTTTTTAAATCCTGCAATTTAGCGTCAGGGACCGGTTTCCCTGTTGGCCAAAGTGGCTCCATTATTTCTTTTGTAACAAAACATTGTCTTCCACGAACATTTTTTTTAATATCCACTATCTTAAAATCTTCATTCAAATTAGTTTTCATGTAAATTTTGAACATTTCATCCTTTTTAATCATAATTTCTTTTGTACTGAGCCATGAAACTTTCTCTCCATCTATCGTTTTTTTTCTATTAATTATATTTTTTTCTAACTTTAACGATGACAAGAAATCTTCATTTCTCATTCTGTGTACATGCATTGGTTTCGTTTTTTTACAGGTTTTCATAACCTGAATGTAATCATTCGGTGTGTACAGCCTCTGTTGACGTTTTAAGGCACATTCTATCTTCCCAAAATCTGTATCATTTGGGAGGAAGCTATGCCCCGATTCAAGGAATCTTATATTGATTTGGTCTAAAGTTGGATGTTCATTCAATATGGCTTTGAGCATTAATTTTATGTTGCGGTTCTGGCCACCACACAAATCGCTCCATAAAATCAGATGTTTCACGTTGCCATCAAGCCTTTCTGTGATATGTCTCATGAGACAGGACCCCACTTCTTGAGCACCTCTGCCAGCTTCTCCTTCTACCCACACATTGCAGTGAGCTTCATCTTTGCTCCAAGTATGTATACCTAAATTGTATACCCAGAGTTGTCTTTTGTAAAAGACGATATTTGTGGGTATACGCGGTAAAGGCAACGTTTTTTCGAGATCAAATGTCAGGGTTTCAACAGAGGGATCATCTTTAGCTAGCTTCATGTCAGTTCTCAATTGGTTTTGTAGAGATTTTGCGATATCTTGATGGGCTAACCGCTTCTGTTCAATGTCGGCTTTATTTTGTTCCGACGACGCGTGCAGTATTTGACTTTCAAAAAAGTCACACTTATTACACGTATCTTTTTTAAGAGACTTGGTACGCAAATTAAACTTCGTAAAAAATAATTTATTGACTTTTGCAACAGACAATATTTTCACCCCTGCGGTTTTTGCTTCATCGCTATATAACTCGTACATTTTTGATAAGGTCATGTCTGCTCTCAAAAACTTAGCCCCTTCTGTTTTTTCTCGGCGATAGTGGGATACATATGTCGGCAAACTTTTAATAAAGTTTATCACGAACTCCTCGCCTTCATGAGATGTTCTATTGCACCCGCCGTGTACACCACGATTATCTATAATACAACTGTCAGATCGCATTTTATAAAGCGACGTATTTATTATTTTTGCCGACGTCTGTAATGTTTTGACAAACATATTTCTACAAACTGATACACCATCTAGAAAATATTGGCGTGAGTAAGACTTTTTCTTTGAAACTTTGGTTTTATTGTCAGTTGCAACGTAATGACGCTTCACTGGTTGTTCTTTTATTAAAGCAGTTAAAAACATATTTTGCGCATTATAAGATCCTAGAGAATAAAACTTTTTAAATTGAGCCAATCTCTTTTCTACTGGGAGATTTTCGTGGCACTATTTTTGGGGAACTGCATTGAAAATCTACAAATTTCTTAGGACTGACAATCTTTTTCTTAGATTGTCAGTCCAAGTCAAATTGTTGTACTTTCGTATTTTCCTCTCTTCTCGCGATAGCCCACCATATTTTGGCTTTCTACCTTTTTTTGGTCTTCCCATGGGCTGTCTTTCAGTCAGTGATGATTCGGTTTCGTGAACAGAAACAGCTCCTATGTGTGACCCATCATTACTCGTAATAGCAGTTTCTAAAACAGAAACCATTTCATCGACTTGAACAACTTCCTGTTGAGTACTATGAGGTCCGAAATTTACTGGGTCTGGTTGATGACTAGCATTCTCGTTTATTTGGTTAGATATTTGGTTAATTTCTGCATGTGCAGTACCAGTGATCAAAGAAATTGAATCATTAGAGCTATCATCACTTGAGCCACAGTCCGCATTAGCACAGTAGTCAGGATCTCTCACGGAATCATCGCTATCAATGAATAATGGAGCTTCGCCACTTCTCAAGCTTGCAATTGTTGACGTATCAGATACACCTTCTAAATAATTATCCATTGAATCAGCTAAAATACGAACCAACGATGCCGTATCCGGAGACATAAGAGGAAGCGGTGAAATCGGATTGATAGATTCGACACTTTTTTCAGCAGAATTCTCAGTAAGCGATTTAGACGTTAGTAAAGCATTATTGGAATTGATATCTGCCCATAAAGCTTCAGAAATTTCGTTATTTTTAGCAATGACTGGACGAGGGGTCAACGGTGAGTATGGAGGTGGTTCTATGCTTTTTTCAATAGCAGTCTCAGTATCATCATTACCAACAAAAGCTGGTACAGCTTTATTTTCCTTCACCAAATTAGAAGCTAAAGACAGCTGGGGAGATAGAGGACACTGCGAAGCTTCATCTGAGACGGTAAGTAGCTTAGCAGACAAATCAGGATTCGGTATAGCTCCATCACCCCTGTTGCAAGTCGATTTTTCATGAAAATTACTAACCACAACTTCCGCACTAAATCTTCTTCGCTTACCCAGCAAATCTAGAACAATAACCCTGTGTTAATCATTGAATACCATCGATTTTGAACTTTATTCCATACACACAAAGATAGTACTCTACTTGCTGAATCGAATACTACGCGTAACTTATTTTTGAAAAAAAATATTACGCACTTTTTCACCCTTTTTTTGTTAAATACTAAAAAAACAGCACGCAAAAAAGGCATGCAAAATGCACAACAATACAGGAATAACAAAAAATTACCTGAAAAAAACTGCATTGGGCTGCTTGGTCGAGAGTTATCATAAAAATCTGAAGAAAATAATAATACATTAAGCAAACTAGTATGTACCTACATTGTAGATGCATATTATATATGTAATTACAAAGAACCTGAATTATTAAGATCCTATTTAAAACATTATTTAGTTACAGTCGTGCAACAAACTGAAGATATGACTACTTACATAAAGTTTAAAGAAACAACAAAACTTTTTATAACCTCAAAATTATTTACGTACCTTGATTGTCGATCGTTTTATCATCTGAATGGTTGAGGCAGCTAGAAATCATAGCTTGTATCCTGGTATTTACTCTTTTCATTGTTGGAAATAGTAGATTAACTTTACAAATCACTCAACGACCCGAACGTTTCTGTTTTTTTGACACAGTGTTGCCATTTTCAATATTACTTACCCACTGTTCAGTTTAGAAAGTTGCCATAGTCATACCAAAACAAAATTACCACACAAAATGTATCTATTGTAGGAAAAAAATAATTGAATCTAGAAAAACTAGTGAATTACAAAAATGTACGTAGGTATCACTGACTTTTTTTTTTTTTTGTGGATGGGAAATCATCAAATGACTTCTCCCGCTCTGGGCGGAGCGGGAGGGCGTGTCAGACTTTTACTGACTAAAACCCACCCGTGTTCCTTCTGTTGCCTGTGCCGGGGCCACGGTAACTCTTTCGAACATCCCGCAACCCTAGCTGGCATCGGCCCTAGCGGACCCCGTCAATAGTGCTGACATCTCTTTGAGGCGCGCGTGGAACACGACGCGCCGTCGACTCGGGCTTGGTCCTTACCGGACGGCGAGGTACCCATTGCTCGCCGTTCGCAAGCCCGCGCCTACGGTGGCCGGGAATCAGCTGCCAATTCCCGACGCCCAGGGCGTCTCCTGCGGCGACTAGGGGCGTGAGGGTGCAAAGCTTGCCTCTCCCTCACGCGTCCCGCCTCCTCCTTCGCGAGCATTACTGCTTCGCAGAAGGAGGTAATGGCTTCCCATGCACTCTCGCTCCGTACCATGGCCTGGACCAGGGCCGGACGCGAGAGATCGCCGCCGCCGATCGCTTCCGCGAGGACACGGCGGTGCTCCGCCCAAGCCGGGCAGACCTCCACCGTATGCTCCACCGTGTCCTCCGGGCGATCCACACAGTGGTGACACCCGGGCGTTTCCTCCCGCCTTATTCGGAACAGGTACCTCCCGAAGCACCCGTGTCCGGTGAGGACCTGCGTCAGGTGGAAGGTGAGGACGCCGTGGCGCCTCTCCAGCCACTCCTCAAAGAGGGGACTTATCGCCGCAATTGTGGCGTGCCCAAGGTATCACTGACTTGAATAAATAATTTTATCAAGAAGTTCATTAAACAACACAGATTTAAAGGACATGATTTCTTAGATGTTTTAAATAGAGTTTTATCAACAAGGAACCAAGTAATATGAGTCTTTGTAAAAATATAGTATTATGCCATTTTTAATATGCAAACAAGAACCAACCCGCATGGTTCTACAGTTATAACTGATTAAAAAATATATTTTACAAGGGACCATGTGGTATGGATCTTTATGAAAAAAAACTATTTCAATGATTTTATAGATTTTCGGGTCACCATGGGACATGGATCTCGTTAGTGTATTGAACAACTGTTGATATGTGGGTTGATAACTTTGTCATAGAAATGTTTTGTTCTGTCAAAATTGTCAGATCATTTTGATCTTTACAGGGTCGATAGAAGGTGCATTTTGAAAGCTTTCTGTATACTTATCTCGATTTTGGCATGTGTGTGGATTGGTTCCGTCTTGCGTAAGTAGGTCCAATTTAAACGTGAAATGCTATCGCATCGTGCTCTTCGCTTATTTCAACCGTATTTAGTAAGTGCAGTGCCCAAGTTCATTTAGTAAATATACTTGCTGAGGCACCATTATATAATGTACGTATACTTGTCTAATTTTTGTGTATGGGATGGCGGATATTTTAGAAAGCTTATATAAAGATTTGAAAGAAATTAGAAGTTACTTAATTAAAATAGGCCCTAATCGCCGACAGGGAGGTATAAGTGTAATAAAACTAGGAGAAGCAAATACTTTATATAGTCAATATTGTTCATTAATTACTAATTTAAAAGGTGATATCAAGAAGCATCTTATTGATGAAAAATCTGTAGAGTTAATTAATAAATACAGTTCTGAGTTTCTGGGTTTATATAACGAGATCGTTGAGTTGTGTTCTAAAAATAAGGATAAAGAAAAAATTAGCAATATGGATAAACAAACTTGTTTTGATTTGAAAATTGCTCTGAATCTCTTACCAGTCATGAACGACGATGAGGATGTTACTAAAAAATTGATTGAAAACATTGAATATTACGACTCTATTATTGACGGGCCATAATGTAAGAAAAAATTAATCATGTTCGTTTTAAAAAGCAGGTTTTCTCAAAGCGCCAAACTAAAGTTATCTTCTAATTATAGTTCCACTGAGGTTCTGATAAAGGATATGCGTCAGCTACTTCTTGCAAAAAAATCACCCACAGCTCTCCAGACTAAGTTGCAGAGGGCGACACAGAAGAACAAATCGGTAGCTGATTTTGGTAAGGAAATAACATAATTATTTGTGGAGCTGACCATTTCTCAGGCAGATGGTGACTCAACAAAATACAATGTTTTGAAGCCAATCAATGAAAAATACGCTATAAAGCGATCGCCGACGGTCTGGGAAATGGGCGGCTGAGCACAATTATCGCAGCGCGCAACTTTTCATCGCTTACGGACGCGATACAAGCAGCTCAGGATGAAGAAGTATCAACATCGGCTGATTCAACGGAGGTATTAGGTATGTATCAGGCGCAGTCGAGTACTACAGACGATTCTTCGAATAAGGCTTTTACAGGTCGAGGCCGTAATGGTCGACAGCGTGGATTTTACACAAGGAACTTTACACGTGAACCCTCGCAATATAATAGCCGACAGGACTCAGGAGCCCGCACGAGACCAAACCGGCGAGGTAATTATTATCGGGGTCGTACTTTCAACAATAGGGGTAGAAGGTTCCAAGTTACCGGAAACGCCAACGCTATCGAGGCTGAGGCAGACAACGAACCGCCGGCATCTGATGAGCAAGTAGTTACGGAGTCTCTTCATCATTTTTTTCGACTCTAACGTAATATATAGTTTCAATTCTTTAAATAAAATTTCGTTCGATATCGGTTGTCAACATGACCATAAGTGGTTGATAGATAGGGGCGCATCAATTTCTGTCGTTAACGATGACCTAATGGCTTGTTTAAAAATACCTTTCCATATAGAGAAACTTAGAATTAAAGGAATAGGAGGTGATGTCATGTCAGCGGGCTATGTATGTATCAATTTGCGTCGCAATAACGAGACATTTAAACATAAGTTTTATGTATTGAAAACTTTACCGTCCAAAGTTAACGGTATTTTAGGACAGGATTTTTTTCAAAATTATAAAGCTATTTTAAATTTTGAGTTGAAATCTTTACAGTTGACTTTACTTCCAGGAAAAACGATTACATTACCGTTTGATAAGGTCAATAGTATCAATAGCCCCTTAAAGATTTCCGCTCGAAGTGAGTCGGTGCATTATATTGAAGTAAATTCGTCAGACGAATCGGTGATTGAATGTCAGGAACTATGTGAGGGCGTATTCGTTGCTAACTTGATCGTGAAGCCTATAAATGGTAAAGTTCCTGTTAGAATATTAAATACTAGAGAAGAAAATGTTTATTTACACAATCTTACGTTGCATACTTCAAAATTAAGCGACTATAGAATTTGTCAATTTAATAAACCGGTTATGAATTCTGATAGAGTAAAAAGGTTATTTTCTTTATTAAAGCTAGATGGGTTGAGTCAGGAAGAAACTAAATCTATAGAAAATATATGTGCTAAATTCCCAGACGTTTTTCACCTACCAGGTGACAAGTTATCCACTACTCATTTATATCAGCAAACTATTGAACTGAAACCTCACACGACCCCAGTGTATACTAAAGCTTATCGGTTACCTTACTCGCAAAAAGCAGAGATTGATAAGCAAATACAAAAGATGTTAGACGACGGAATAATAGAAGAAAGTAGAAGTCCATGGTCAAGCCCTTTACTACTCGTACCAAAAAAACAAGATGCTAAGGGGTTGAAGAAATGGCGGGTTGTTATAGATTACAGAAAATTAAATAACCATATTCAGGACGACAAAGGCCAATGCGTAAAATTGGTGCCTTTTATTTTTTTGGCGGCAGTCGATCGGATATGAAAAAAGTGATGCAGAATAATATAAAAAATGAAATATTGTATGGGGTCTTATATCATAAAATCAGTCCGAACTGAGTTATGGGTGTTTAAAGAAAAAATAATACAATTGTAAATAATTCAACAATTACCACTTGAAGTTTGTTTTATCGTTGTCAATTGGCTAGAACGCTAGCCAATCACAGTCAAAGAATTTTTTACCGGCGCACGAGTCTGTTTAAGGTATTTTATATTTATTACACATTGGCAAACAAAGCACTCACTGTTCTACCTTCGTGGCTTACGTGTGTTTTTTTAGAGTTTCTCGTGGTGATTTTATAGACGACTTGGCTTAATAATCTGGACTTGAAAAATGCTTCTTTAATTGGATAACCTGTGCTTGACATACTCGGACTGTGATTGTGTTTTACGTGTTGGATTTTGTTGTTGTGACAATATGGCAGACTTGGGACTTTGTTTGTTGTGTCAACGCACTTTAAATCGGAGTAATAATCGCCGGAGACCGTCAATGCCATTAACTGCTGAATTAATGCAAGCACATCCTTCCTTGATGCAGTATCTCATCAATATTAGAAATATAACAGAAGTAAGTTGTTTACGAGAATATAATTAATGCAATACGAAAAACTGTAAAAATGTCTCCGTTCAACTTATTGTTTGTTGTTGTTCCTTTACGCCGCAACGGATCGATATATTTATACGGATATTTTAGGTAGTAGGAGAAGTAGAAAGTAAAATAGACTATACATCCCGGCAAAATAAAATATTATTCCCATGTGAAGTGTGATATATACTTCATGTGACTAACCTAAAGCCGCTGAAGCGCACATATTTATTATCTATTTTACACCTTAAGCGCACACGACCGATGAGTCACCGGCCGCGCGCATCGTGTGGCACGCAGGTGTTCCACAAAAACCCTATTTACGACTTTGTTTCTGGGTATTTTGCTTCCGGCTCATATTTTTTCTATTGTCAACGAGCAGGGCTTTCAAAATGTGTTGGTGTCCTTTGAATCTATGATTGACTTCATTTATAAAATTGTTAAAAAATAAATAAAAATAGAAAATATTTTATGAAACAAAAATACAAATGGTAACCTATATGTTTTTAGGTTTAAAATCCATGGAATGTTTATTTTTAATGTAAAACGTGAATAAAATCACATTGCACAGTACAATTTACATTACATATTTACAAGTAATGAAGAACCAAAACAAACAACGACAGACGGAAAAGAACAAATTTTTTTTTTTTCATTTTTGAAATGAGAGCTCGTAGGTTTGTCATAAATATATGTTGTTATTTAGTAACAAATTACACGGTACTGTTACCATAAAGAAATACACACTAGTTAAGGCATAATATAATCTCAGTCCCGCTTTGGGGACTGCAGATCCCATGTGCACCTTGAGGCAAAAAACTTTTGGGTACTCTAGATACCATGTGTGCTTTAGCGGTGCCGCGGCGGGTGGAGCCCCGTATGTTATAAGACTTGTACAGGAAAACTGCGAATCAGTGCGATGCGAATTCGTGCGACAAGGTGTCTCCCTTCCACGAATAGGGTGACGCAATGCGAATCAATTTGCAAGTTCTTGCGATGCGTCGTGTGAGCTCGCAGATTTTTGCGGATGCGACGACGCAACGCAGTTTTGTGAACGAGCCCTAAGACAGCTGATTACTATTATGAAAGAATATCTTAAATATTTAAGACTAAACTCACCTTGCTTTTGCTATTTTTCTTTTATTTCTAGCATTGCAGACTTTATACTAACTGAATAAAAAACGGTTTCTTGGTCTTAATGACGATTTTCATTTCACTAATGGTAAGTTCATTTTGTTTCTAGTTTGGTGTCGGGGACCGGATTTGCAGACCATGCTTACAACGCGCTGACCGTTACGTGTCAGCGGAACCAAGCATATTGGAGCAACCAGCGGAGCAAAACGTTTTGCAACAACCAGCGGAACCAAATGTTTTGGAACATCCAGCGGATCCACACATCTTGGAACCAGCAGCGCAACCAAACGTTGTAGAACAGCCAGCTGGAGGTGTTCAAGGACAACGCTATTTTCATTTCCCCGGTTATCATCGAGCACCTTTGAATACCAGAGTTTGCATTTTTGCAATGTGTGAAAATCGACACTTACAACGGATTGACAGGTCTTTAAGAGCTACTATTCTTAAAGAGAAGAAATTCTTTATATCTTTTGGCTCTCGTGTATGTGAAGAACATAGAAATGATAGTGCTTGGCAAGACATCGGACGGAGTACACGTCACATGTACAATATGTTTTCTCCAAGACAATTAATGGACATGGTGAGACTATTGCAGTCGCATTGTTCACATTTAAACTTCGAACGGCTATCTTCAATCAGTGACAGTATTTTCCATTATTATATTGGGTTTTCAAAGACTCAATTCCAAGAAATGCTGCAAAGCATACCTGCTGCATTTATTGCTGAAAATAACACAAGAAGGCCAGCTACAGCCTTGGCAACGGTGCTGATGAAACTGCACACTGGTGATTCTAACCAAAGATTGTGCAGCCTTTTAAAAATGTCCCGCTCTACATTTGAGAGGACGATGACGATTGTAAGAGAATGCTTGAAGCGAGATTTTATTCCAAGACATCTTGGATACGATCATATATCTCGCGATGAAATTATTTCAAGGTGTTTGGCGATACCCAATGCTTTATTTGGAAACAATTATGAACGATCTGTTACAATACATAATGCGACATACATGTACCTCCAAAGAAGTACCAATTATTATTTCCAGAGAAAGTCATATAGCCTGCATAAGTGGCGTAACCTTTACAAGCCATATTTAATAGTATGCCCTGATGGACACATAGTGGTTGTATATGGGCCCTATGATGCAACGACGTCTGACTCAGTTATACTGAATAGAATATTAGAAAGCCGAGAAGATCCATTTCATTGGGTTTTTAGACCTAATGATGTTTTGATTTTGGATCGAGGGTTCAGAGATTCGATTGAACCGTTACAATCATATGGATATTGTCCTAAAATGCCCATTACAAAAAGCAGTACTGACTCACAGCTAACGACCCGAGAAGCAAACAAATCCCGGAAAGTAACTATGTGTCGCTGGGTCGTTGAAACAATAAATGGCAGGCTGAAGAACCAGTTTAAGCAATTGAGGCACACGAACAATAACCGAGCAATGACACACCTCTTTGATGAAATTAAGATTGCGTGTGCTATACTCAATGCGTTTGGTTAACCTCTGACTGATCACAGGTTAGTGACTAATATATTGAGTGAAATACACCAAAGATCAGATATGGAGAACCATTTAAGGCGTTATGTAATTGCAAATAATCTAAATGCTCGCAGAGCTATATTCCGTGCAATAACCGTAGAAAACCCGGAACTAAATAGTTTTCCAACACTAACCACAGATGACCCTATTTTATATGCTCTTGGTACTTACCAGATAAAACAAGCTCGAAGCTATTATGGCGAGCATATAAAGAATAATGGTCAATATCACAGAAGTTAACACGCAAAATATAACACAATACGGAATAGTATCTGCCAATCCTGTGTTACTTAGGGGAAGAATTCAGTCCAGACATCGGCAGGCTCGGATATATTATGTATATATACTGTATGAAGAAAATGCGCATGGAAGAGAAGCCATAATAGGCCACTACTGTAGCTGTATTGTAGGAAAAAGAACCCTCGGCTGCTGTTCTCACGCGATGGCTATTGTCTGGTACTTAGGATGGGGCAGACATCAACCTAATCTTAGTCCCCCAGCACTATTTTTAGACAGTTTAATTGTAAGACACGACGTCGAAAATGAGGCTAATGATGAACCTAGCGACGATGACGTCCAAATGTAATATGTTGTTTTTAAAATAAAAAGTTCTCCTTAAGACCAGTTTTATTGTTTTTAACCAATACATAATAAATGTAAACATGTATTTGAAGATATGACTAGTAACTAAATAGTTAATGTCGCTTGGGAAGGACAAAAATATGCTTTGTAACAAGAATTATTCCATAATGTATGAAAATATTAGTTAGTCTTTAAACTGATATAACTCAGTCCAGACTGAGTTTTCGATATAAGACCCCATACAATAATTCATTCATAATATTATTTTGCACCGTTTTTTTCATATTTGATCGACTGCCGCCAAAAAAACAAAACGCACCAGTCTTCATACTAATTTGGTCATTGTCTTTTCCGTTACCAAACATTTGTGACATATTAGATTCGTTATCTGGGTCTATGTATTTCTCGCATTTAGATCTTTATCAAGGATTTTATCAGACAAGCCTGCACCCCATAGTAGACCCTACACGGCATTCACAACTAACAAAAACCAATACCAGATGACTAGGTTACCTATGGGATTAAAAACTAGCCCAAATGCTTTTTCCCGCATGATGACTTTGGCAATGTCTGGACTTAATTGCGAGAAGTGCCTAGTATATCAAGATGATTTAGCTGTTTTTGGAAGGAATTTGAATAATCATAATCAAAACTTGACGGATGTACTTAGTCGACTTTGAAACTTAATCCAGAGAAGTGCAAATTCCTATAAAAGGAAATATTATATCTTGGACACATTGTATCGGAAAGTAGTATTTTACCAGACCCTCAGAAAACTAAGGTCATTGATAATTATCCCAGACCCCAAAATACACAAGAAGTAAAACGTTTTGTAGCCTTTATGAACTACTATCGGAAATTCATCCCAAACTTCGCGGAATACGCTAACTCATTGAATAAACTATGTTGTAAAAATGTTTCATTTGTTTGGACAGATAATTGCGAAAAATCATTTCAATACCTCAAAAAGAGCTTAGTAACCCCACCAGTTCTTCAATGCCCAAATTTTTCAAAAGATAATAAATTTATTTTGCAAACAGATGCGTCTGGGACGGCCATAGGATCGGTTCTTTGCAACGGAGATGGAAGGCCAGTTGCTTACGCTAGTCGTAGCCTAAACGAAGCCGAAAGAAGATATCCAACTATTGAAAAAGAGCTTTTAGCAATAGTTTGGAGCGTAAAATACTTTCGGCCCTATTTGTATGGTAGGCAGTTTAAAATACAAACCGATCATCGACCCTTAATATATTTATTCGGGATACGGGATCCGTCTAGCCGCTTACTTAAATTTCGATTACAGCTTGAGGAATACAATTTTACGATTGAATATTTAAAAGGCAGCAAAAACGCAGCCGCCGACGCATTGTCACGCATAACGTTAACTTCAGACGATTTAAAAAATATTAGTACACTCAATGTTTTAACAAGAGCTCAAAGTAAACAAATTGCGCAACATAAACATACAGACGTAGCAAAAACATCTGCGGCTGACAGTATTTCATTGAAGCAGCCCACATACTAACGGGCTTACAGCACGTCCGTCCACACCGCCGCACGGCCAGGCACTGAGGGCCGACGCGCCGACCGCTCTGTATCATGCGCCCGCGCTGGCGGCCCGCACCTCCTCCGCCGCTCTGTGACATCATCGGACAACGTGCCGCCTTGGAGCCAAGAGATGTACTGCCGCATCGCGTTTTTTGTTTTTGGGAAATGGCATCTCGCAGTTCAACCTATAGGAGGTTGTCGACTGCTTAACCGGGCTTTCCTGTGGATGCCTCAATAAATTAAGGCCTCCAGCCAGGCTTAAAACTAGGACTAAAAACTAAGCGACTACACGCTAAGGGCACCCCCTGTGGGGTACGGACCTCGGCTTAGGGCGTCGCTGGGAGAGGACAGCAATGGGACATGCTGGATCGGATTATTTGGGGGCAAATTTAGAATTACGGGCTCAGCTGCGCGGGCTGGCTCGAGCAAGGGTCGGGGTGGGTATGGACGTGGGCGTCGCGGTGGCCCTCGGCGGCGAGGGCGGAAGCACGGCGGTCTCGATTTGAGTTTCCGGATCGTGCTGGTGGCGGGATTACTCTCCTGGAGGAGAGTTATGGCGTCATCCGGGACGGTTAGGGCGTGCCTAGGACGGCGGATGCGACTTATGCGCGACGGTGTGTAGCGGGCGGCCGCCGCAATCAGGGGATTCGGGTGTTTGGAGGCAGATTCGAAGAAACGCTTGGCGAGGCGTTTCATGAACTGCTGGACGGTTGGGATTTTTAGATCAACGTGAAGAGACTCGTTGCGTACATAATAGGGTGCCCCCTTGACCTTTCTGAGGAAACGGTTCTGTAGGGTCTGCATCCTATGGAGCATGTGTGGCTTAGCGTGCGCAAATACAACACAAGCATACGTCATGATGGGACGGGTGACTGCGGTGTAGATGCGCAGCTTGCACTTAAGAGATAGTTTGCTACGCGCAGTCAGGATGAAATGAAGCCTGCCGAGAGCGCAAGCGGCACGCGAACGAGCCGTCTTGATGTGCTCTCTAAAGGTCAGGTGTTGATCCAAGATCACGCCAAGGTATTTGGCTTGCTTCTCCCAAGGGATCGGCTTGCCATACATGGTGATCGGGCTAGGAGGTGCGGAAGCGCGGAGTCGCGGTCGCAAGAAAAGGACGGCCTGACTCTTATCGGGATTGACCTCAATCCTCCACTTCCGGAACCAAACGCCTAAAGCGTTTGCGGAGTTTTGGAGAGTTCTGGCGATAGAGTTCTGGCACCGCCCTGTGTAGTAGATAGCTGTGTCATCGGCGAAAAGCGCCAAATGAGTCTTGCTACATTTGGGGATGTCGCTCGTGAAGAGCGAGAAGATGAGGGGAGAAATCACCGAGCCCTGAGGGACACCGGCGCGTAAGGGGTGAGGGGAAGAGAGTGTACCCTCAATGCGATAGCGAAAGGTGCGGTTCGACAAAAAGTCTCGTAAGATGAGCACGAGACGGTCAGGCACCCCGAGTTGGTACAGCTTATATATTAAGCCGTTGTGCCAGACCTTGTCGAACGCTTTCGCTATGTCGAAGAACAACATGCCCGTCGTTGCCTTGCGCTGGAAGCCAGCGCTTAGGTGCTCAACGATTCGGTGAACTTGCTGGATGCAAGAGTGATGAGTCCTGAAACCAAACTGTTCACTAGGGATAAGGCTCTTAGCCTCGACAAAATCTTTGAGACGCTTATAAATAAGCCTCTCATATATTTTGCCGAGGACATTGAGGAGACTAATGGGGCGGTAACTAGTGGGCTCAGACTTGGGCTTGCCTGGCTTGGGGATACCGATGACGGTGGCCTCCTTCCACGTCTGCGAAAAGATGTTGTTGCTGAGAGCACCATTGAAGATGGCGGTCATTAGCATTATCAGGGGGGCGGGGAGGAGTTTGAAAACCTTATTGGTGATACCGTCCGAGCCAGGGGCCTTCCGATCCTGTAGCCCTTTAATGATGTCGTGCACCTCGTCTGGAGTGACGGGAGGCAACGGATCATCAGGGTCTTCCACAGGGGGAAGAGCAGCCCTTTTTTTTTTTTTTTTTTTTTGTGGATGGGAAATCATCAAATGACTTCTCCCGCTCTAGGCGGAGCGGGAGGGCGTGTCAGACTTTTACTGACTAAAACCCACCCGTGTTCCTTCTGTTGCCTGTGCCGGGGCCACGGTAACTCTTTCGAACATCCCGCAACCCTAGCTGGCATCGGCCCTAGCGGACCCCGTCAATAGTGCTGACATCTCTTTGAGGCGCGCGTGGAACACGACGCGCCGTCGACTCGGGCTTGGTCCTTACCGGACGGCGAGCTACCCATTGCTCGCCATCCGCAAGCCCGCGCCTACGGTGGCCGGGAATCGGCTGCCAATTCCCGACGCCCAGGGCGTCTCCTGCGGCGACTTGGGGCGTGAGGGCGCAAAGCTTGCCTCTCCCTCACGCGTCCCGCCTCCTCCTTCACGAGCATTACTGCTTCGCAGGAGGTAATGGCTTCCCATGCACTCTCGCTCCGTACCATGGCCTGGACCAGGGCCGGACGCGAGAGATCGCCGCCGCCGATCGCTTCCGCGAGGACACGGCGGTGCTCCGCCCAAGCCGGGCAGACCACCACCGTATGCTCCACCGTGTCCTCCGGGCGATCCACACAGTGGTGACACCCGGGCGTTTCCTCCCGCCTTATCCGGAACAGGTACCTCCCGAAGCACCCGTGTCCGGTGAGGACCTGCGTCAGGCGGAAGGTGAGGACGCCGTGGCGCCTCTCTAGCCACTCCTCAAAGAGGGGACTTATCGCCGCAATTGTGGCGTGCCCAAGGCGGGATGCTTGGCATTGAGATCCCCCGCCAAAATGACGGAGTCACTCAGATCGAAGAGGACAGTTAGATCCTTGGTGATCGCGGTGGGATCCTCCGCACCATTGGCAGGCGGGAAGTAGGCAGAGATGATGGTGATTGGTTGATGACCAGTCATGCCGAGCCGACAGATTGAGACCTCAAGATGAGAGACTAGTGGGGGAGGGTCCATAGGACTACAGTAAAGAGACCTTTAGTAGTATATAAGGGTGCCACCCTTGTGGCAGCGGGACCTGTCATTGCGAACTATGTTGGCGATTTTCTGGTCCCGCTGATGGGGCTTCAGGAAGGTCTCTTGGATGAGCATAATGTCAAGCTGATGATCACGCAGTAAGGTGGCGATCTCATCGCGTTGACCGGTAATTGCATTGGCGTTGAAGACGCCTAGTTTAAGGGAGCGGGGTTTGAGGGACTTAATCTTTTGTACATACATGATGTAGTTTAAAAGGTTAGGGTTTCCAGGGCTTGCGATACCTCGGGGTACGCATTGAATATCTCAAGGAGACGCAGAGCGTTTCCTTGAGCGGCACGGATTTCCTTTACCATGGCGTTGGCCGCCGGGGTGTAGAAAACAGCGAATACGCTGACACCTGTGGGTTTGAAGGCTGATGGCCTGAGGGAGGGGACCTGTTTGCTGCCGTGGGAACCGGCGCAGCCCTGGGAGCAGCGGCGGCCACAGGAGCCACTGGAGCTGCTGCCGGGACCGGCGTGGCAGTGGCCAATGGCGCAGGGATGGGTTGAGAGGGCGGCACCGAGGCCGAAGCTGCCTTAAAGTTGACCCATGGGGAGGGTCTCTGAGGAGCGAGGCGCTCGGGCAACTGAGTAGACGGGAGCTTTACGCTCGGGCTTTCCCT
This sequence comes from Fissipunctia ypsillon, assembly GCA_947568875.1. Classification (NCBI taxonomy): domain Eukaryota; kingdom Metazoa; phylum Arthropoda; class Insecta; order Lepidoptera; family Noctuidae; genus Fissipunctia; species Fissipunctia ypsillon. The sequence goes on from OX387668.1 coordinate 15,100,897, forward strand.
TTGCTGGCCCTCGCTGGCACGCTTCGCCAGCTTGGCCGAGGATGATTTTGGGGCTTTACTGCATCCCCGGTAGTTAGCTGGGTGACCAGCTTGCCCGCAGAGCACACAGCTTGGAGGTTCTATGCACAGAGTCCTGTCCTTGGGGCGAGGGCAATCCGCAGTGCCATGCCCGCCCAGACACTTAACGCATCTGGGAGTTGCGTAGCAGTGCGACTGGGAGTGGCCGTATAATTGGCAACGGTGGCACTGGCCAACGATATTGGATTTTTTGGGCTTCTCGATAGAGATGCCCGACAGTGAACACACCGACTTCACTTTGAAGATCGGGTGATGACCCTCAACGGGGTCGCAGATCACCAGGACCATGTCGTACACAAAGCCCTGTTTCGCCCGGTGACGGCGATGAACTGCAGACACTGGGATACCTTTGGAGATCAGGTCTGCCTTGATCTCTTCGGTGGCGATCTCTTTCGGGATACGCCTGATGACCACTCTCGTTGGAGTTTCCTCCGGGAGGGAGAATGTGTGAAAGGAGTAGTTCCTTTCACGAAGAAGTCGGACAAGGTCCCTGTAGTCCGAGGACGAGGGGACAGTAACCTTGATGCCCTGCTGGGTTGCCCGGGCATTGGTGTATTGGATCTTGCGATCCACGCAAACTTTTGATATTTCCGTCCACTTGGACTTATCTTGGATGTATAAGGGGGGCGGGGGACGCACCTTCCTCTTTGAGTCCGTTGGGATAGGACTGGCTGAGGTGGGTGATCGGGTGGGTGCCGAGCCGGAAGTAGAGGCAGGGGCAGGGGCAGGGGCGCAGGCAGGGGCGCAGTCAGGGGTGGAGGGGATGGCTACCGCCAGAGGCTTTTGGCCTTGCCGGCCTGGGAGGAACCGCCCTTCTTCCTCTTTCCTCCCTTTCCGACGACTTGATAGTCGTCGGAGGAGGAGGAAGTCAGGGAGATGGCGTCCTCGGATTCGGAGTCCGAAGGAGGGGTGGAGGTGTCCATCCCCTCGGGCTGGGGGGAGACTAATGACGGCATCGAATCCGCCGTAGGATGGATGCCCCTGTCTGCTACAGGGGGCGAAAGCGGGCTCTCCAGAGCGTCACTGAATTCAGCGACAGGAGCGGCGTTCAGTTGGCGGTTACGCCAAGCCTTCCCATATTTCATGAGGATTTCTGGGTCCTTGAAAAGGACCTCTCTGGCAAAAGCTGCGATGTCGGCGTCAGACATCGCAGGAAGGAGCACTAAGGAAAAATGAAAATAAAAATAAGGGGACCCTAAAAGATCCTACTCCCCGGGTGGATGGCCCTCCCTGTCGGGTGCAGACAGGAAGGTGGATGCCTACGTGTGAGCCCTAAAGCTGTAACCTGTCGCCAGTCTTATTGTGCGACAGGGCCCTGACCAGTCTAGTGCGAAGGGTGTAGACACACCCTAAAGACACTAGGTGAGTCAACGTGGAAGGAAAACTGTCACCAGAGCCAACTAGGAGACCCCCCAAGGCCGGTTAACTCTGGGACCCGTCCAATTAACTGCCTTACCCTGAAGGGGCTCAGCGGGTGTGTTGGGTCAACACCCCCTTGACTTCGTTGGCACCGTGAGGTATCCGCCAAGGACCACGAAACTGTGGTTTTTACCCTGAGGGGGGCAGGGAGACACGCAGAACGTTTATTTGACGGAAGACGTTAAAGAAACAATTTATCAACAATCGCCTTGAAAAAGGCAATAATTGATACAACAGGTGTAGTCAGAAACTACAGGAGTCGTTCCGTGACGTGACGTCACGAACGATCGTCGATGGCGGTGAGTCAGCGGTGAGTCAGCGGTGCAGCGAGCAGAATGCGTCAGCGGCACGACCGTCCACAGCGGTGTCGAGCGAGCGAATGACTTGCTGCCGCACCGCAAGCCGGAGCGAGCCTTTTATAAGTTTGCGCGTTCATGGAGCCGACGCCAAAAGTATAGAACGCGCGAGACGATCCCTGATTGGTCTATCTACAATCAGGGTAAGTTGTGCACTACCACTACTCAAGGAATTGTAAATACAATATATATGGGCTAAAATAAATGATTATTACATTCGCTCGCTCGACACCGCTGTGGACGGTCGTGCCGCTGACGCATTCTGCTCGCTGCACCGCTGACTCACCGCTGACTCACCGCCATCGACGATCGTTCGTGACGTCACGTCACGGAACGACTCCTGTAGTCTCTGACTACACCGCTCTATCAACTATTGCCTTTTTCAAGGCGATCGTTGATAAACTATTTCTTTAACGTCGTCCGTCAAATAAACGTTCGGCGTGTCTCCTTGACCCCCTCAGGGTAAAAACCACAGTTTCGTGGTCCTTGACGGATACCTCACGGTGACAACCAAGTCAAGGGGGTGTTGACCCAACACACCCGCTGAGCCCCTTCAGGGTAAGGCAGTTAATTGGACGGGTCCCAGAGTTAACCGGCCTTGGGGGGTCTCTTAGTCGGCTCTGGTGACAGTTTTGCTTCCACAGCGACACACCTAGCGTCTTTAGGATGTGTCTACACCCTTCGCGCTAGACTGGTCAGGGCCCTGTCGCACATTAAGATTGGCGACAGGTTTCAGCTCTAGGGCTCACAAGTAGGCACTCACCTCCCTGTCTGCACCCGACAGGGAGGGCCACTCACCCCCGGGCCCATCCACCCGGGGAGTAGGATCTTTTAGGTCCCCTTATTTTGTTCCCATTTTTAAACTTCAATATTGCTGCGATGTCGGACGCCGACATCGCAGCCTTCGCAAGAGAGGTCCTTTTCAAGGACCCAGACTTCTTGCTCAAATATGGGAAGGCTTGGCGTAGTCGCCACCTCGACCCAAGCGAGGCTCTAGAGAGCCCGCTTTCCCCCCCTGTAGCAGACAGGGGCACCCCTCTTACGGCGGATTCAACGCCGTCTGTAGCCTCCCCCCAGCCCGAGGTGATGGACACCTCCACCCCTCCTTCGGACTAGAGTCCGAAGACGCCATTTCTCTCACTTCCTCCTCCTCCTCCTCAGACGACTATCAAGTCGTCGGAAAGGGAGGGAAGAGGAAGAAGAGCGCCTCCTCAAAGGCCGGCAAGGCCAAAAAGCCTCTGGCGGCAGCCATCCCCTCCGCCCCTGCCTCCACCTCCTCCCCTGCCCCTGTCCCCACGGCACCCATCTCAGCCAGTCCTTCCCAGGCCGGTAAGCCTGGATCTTCTACCCCTGCCTCCGCGGCAAAAAATAGCGCCCTCACATCCTCCTCGCAGGATGCCCCCCCCGCCCTGACTCCTGCTTCTTCTGCCCCCAAGAAGCTGGCACCCCCCCCGCCTGTGTTCATTCAGGACAAGGCAAAGTGGACAGATGTGTCCCAATGGTGCACCGAGCAAAAGATCGGCTTCACCAATGCCCGCTCCACCCAGCAGGGTATCAAAGTGAGCATCCCTACGTCCAAGGACTATAGGGAGCTCACCAGGCTCCTTCGGGCGAGAGGTGTGTCTTTCCACACCTACACTCTTCCCGAAGAGCGCCAGACCCGAGTGGCAATTCGTAGGATTCCGAAGGAAATCCCTACTGACGCCATCAAGGCCGACTTAGAGGCCCAAAATATCCCAGTTTCGGAGGTCCACCGAATGCACCGCGCCAGAGGCGGTCATGCATTCGACATGGTCCTTGTCGTCTGTCCCCCGACTGAAGGGCATCACCCTATTTTTGGTGTAAAAACCATATGCCACCTCATGGGCTTTGAGATCCAGAAGCCCAATAAATATGGCTTCATCGGTCAGTGCCACCGATGCCAGCTATACGGCCACGCGCAGAAGAACTGCCACGCCAAACCCAGGTGCGTCAAGTGCCTGGGCGAGCACGGCACTTCTGACTGCCCCCGTCCTAAAGACCGTACCCTCTGCACCGAGCCACCTAGTTGTGTGCTATGTGGTGAGTCAGGACACCCGGCAAATTACCGGGACTGCCCTAAAGCCCCGAAATTATCCCCCAAACTGGCCAAGCGCGCAGTCGCCCGCCAGCAAAGGGAAGCCCCCCTCAACGGGCCCCCCGCCCCTTCGACCCAAATGCCAGAACGGCTAAGCCCTCAAAGGCCTAGCCCCTGGACGGCCCTTAACCACCAAAGGGCTTTCCCGGCCCTGGCCAAAACCAGCCCCCCACCTCCATCCATCCCAGCGCTGATGGACCCCCGCAACCGCGCCGCCGCGCCCGCCCCCGCCCTCCCCCCGAGACCGGTGCAAGCGCCTAAAACCGCCCCTGCAGCCGGTACTGCACCCCCCCACTCACCGACTACGGTTGGCCCAAACCCCCTCGACCCCTTCAACATTATTTCGGGCACCTTCACGGCCTTCCTCACCCCACGCGCCAGGAAAATGGCAAACGAATTGGTTGCTGCCAGAAATGCCGGCAACCTTCTCCAGATTCTGGAGATTTATAATGCGTATCCCGAGATCACGCAAGCCTTATCCTCCTTCGCCAACCTTCCCAACCCCCACTATGGATAAAGAAGCCAAAGGGAGAACTAAGCCCCGATCCCTTAAATTAGGCTACTTCAATGCCAACGGCATTCGCGGACAACGCGATGAGATCGCCGAGTTCCTCCGTGATCATCAAATTGATATTCTCCTTATACAGGAATCCTTCCTCAAGCCCAACGTCCGTAACCCGTCAATTGCTAACTACTGCGTAGTTCGCAACGACAGGACTCGGTGTCACAAGGGTGGCACCCTCATATACTATAGAAAGGTTCTTCACTGCATCCCTATGGATCCTCCCCCCCTATCCAAATTAGAAGTGTCTGTATGCCGGCTAGGCATGTCAGGCCACCAACCGATCACCCTAGTATCGGCCTATGTTCCCCCCCAAACCTCGCCAGAAAATCCCCAGTCGATTTCTGACGACCTCTCTGCCCTCTTCGGCCTGAGTGATTCCGTTATCATAGCGGGCGACCTCAACGCCAAACACCCTGCCTGGAACAGCAACACCACCTCAGCCAGAGGAAGACAACTGTTCGGTCTCTGCCCCATACTAAATTTCGATGTCATTGCCCCGATGACTCCAACCCATTTTCCCCACAACCCCAACCATACCGCCGACGTCCTCGACATAGCGCTTCTGAAGAATATCAACCTACGGTTGGATTCTATAGAGGCGGTACAAGAGCTCTCCTCTGACCACCGACCGGTGGTCATGAAACTGGCCCCCCGTGTCGGTCTCCATGACCCCACTCAACCCCCTCTCACCAAAATAGTCACAGATTGGAGGAAAGTAAGCAAAAGCCTGAAATCCACTTCTTCCCATCACTTGGACTCCATCCCTGATCAGTTCGACTCTGTCGCGGACACGACGGCCGCGATCGACTCGCTCACTGAGCACGTACAATCAGTCCTGAACGACTGTTCAAAGGTAACTCCAGCGGACGATGACCGTCGCTGGAGATTGCCGGACGATGTGCGTGAACTGTTGCGCGAGAAGAACGCGGCTGTCCGTGCATACAGCAACTTCCCCTGCCTTGCGAACAAAGCCCATATGCGCCATTTACAGCGAGCTGTAAAGACACGCCTAGCGGAGCTGCGTACCGCTGGCTGGAACAGGATGCTCAACGATCTAGAGCCCACTCATCAGGCCTTCTGGGAACTCCAAAGGAAACTAAAGTCCAAAGAAGTAGTCTCCATGCCCCCCCTACTCCGCCCTGACAAGACTATCGCTTTCGACGATGCTGACAAGGCTGAATGCCTGGCCGATAGCCTTGAGGCCCAATGCTCTCCCAGCTCTCAACCAGTAGACCAAGCTCATTTGTCAAAAGTTGACGCTGAAGTCGAACGTAGAGCCTCCCTTCCCCCCGTTGAAAACCCTGACTATCCTCTGCCTCCCGTCACTCCAGACGAAGTGCACGATATCATCAAGGGTTTAAAGCCCCGTAAAGCTCCCGGCTCAGACGGTATCACTAACAGGGTAATACAACTATTCCCTGCCCACCTTATAATGCTACTGACCACCATCTTCAATGGTGCCATGAGCAATAACATCTTCCCAGATGCATGGAAAAAGGCCACTGTCATCGGCATCCCCAAGCCTGGAAAGCCCAAATCTGAGCCCTCGAGCTACCGCCCCATCAGTCTGCTCAATGTCCTCGGCAAAGTCTATGAGAAACTTATTTATAAGCGTCTCAGAGACTATGCCGAAACAAAAGGCCTCATCCCAAACGAACAGTTTGGTTTTCGAACCCAGCACTCTTGTGTGCATCAGGCCCACCGCATCATCGAACACATAAACGCTGGCTTCCAGCGTGGCATGATGACGGGTGTTATATACTTCGACATAGCGAAAGCGTTCGACAGAGTCTGGCACAACGGCTTATTATATAAGCTCTACCAACTCGGTGTGCCGGACCGTCTCGTACTCATCTTACGAGACTTCTTGTCGAACCGCACCTTCCGCTATCGCATCGAAGGAGCACTATCCTCCCCCCACCCTATCCGCGCAGGCGTCCCCCAGGGCTCTGTGCTTGCCCCCCTCATCTTCACGCTGTTCACCAGCGACATACCCAGGAGCAAAAAGGCACAGTTGGCTCTGTTCGCAGACGACACGGCCATTTACTGCTCAGGCTTCAAACAAGCCCCGATCTCTCTCACTATCCAAAGAGCAGTCAACAAACTTGGCGACTGGTTCAGGAAGTGGAGAATCGAAGTGAATCCTGACAAAAGCCAAGCGGTTCTTTACTCCAAACCGCGCCTTAAGCCCCCCCCCCCCCCCCCCCCCGACCACTCACCATGTTCGGTAAGCCTATCCCTTGGGAGAAGCGAGCCAAATACCTAGGTGTGATTCTCGATGAGCACCTCACCTTCGCAGAGCACATAAAGCAGGTTCGTTCGCGCGCCGCTTTCGCTCTCGGTAGACTCCACTCGATAATGAATGCAAAAAGCAAATTGTCACTAAAGTGCAAGTTGCGCATTTACACGGCGTGCATACGCCCTATTATGACGTACGCCTGTGCATTCTTTGCACACGCAAAACCCTACCACATCGATAGGATGCAGACCCTCCAGAACCGTGCCCTCCGAATGATCACGGGATCCCCCTATTATGTCCGGAACGAGATCCTCCACCTCGATCTCAAAATCCCCACCATCCTCCAATTCATGAAACGTAACTCCAAGCGTTTCTTTGATTTGCGGGATGTTCGAAAGAGTTACCGTGGCCCCGGCACAGGCAACAGAAGGAACACGGGTGGGTTTTAGTCAGTAAAAGTCTGACACGCCCTCCCGCTCCGCCCAGAGCGGGAGAAGTCATTTGATGATTTCCCATCCACAAAAAAAAAAAAAAAAAAAAAAGCGTTTCTTTGATACCGCCGCCAAACATCGCAACCCCCTAGTTGTCGAGGCCGCAAACTATACCCCCTCCAACATCAGTAAAGTTCGCCGTCCGAGGCATACTCTTCTTGACCCAGACGACCCCATCACTCTCCTCCAAGAAAGCAATAGGGCTTCCAGTACAGTTCTCAAAAACAAAAGCCCGACATTCCGACCCCGCCGCCGAGGTCCATCGCGAAAACCCCGAATTAATAATTCCCCCCGTCCCTTGCTCGAAGAAGCGCCAGCCCGCGCCGAAGCTGAGCCTGTAGCTTTAAATTCCCCTGTTAATAATAATCACCCAAGTTTGATCCAGCCTGTCCCAACTAGCTGTCCCCCCAGTGACGCCCTAAGCCGAGGTTCGTACCCCACAGGGGGTGCCCTTAGCGCGCAGTCACTTAGTATTGTAAGTAACACGCCCCTGGCTGGAGGCTTTGAGTTAGCTTAAGGCAGCCACAGGATTGACCGGTTAAGTAGTCACGGCTACTCTTGGCCAACTACGAGATGCCATTGTTAGGAAAAAAACAAAATGATTATTATTCGTATTACCATAAACCGCTGTTTCACTTACAAGTTAATACCGACCTCCTAAATCATCTAGCTCAGGATTTGAACAAACTAAAGTTGTAGAAATTATCAAAAAACCGAGTAAATTTATCGAATTGTCTTTAACTACAAGTAAAGAAATATATAAATTAAAAAGTCAGACTTTATTAGAATATTCTGAATATTTCATATACATACCAAATAAATTTATTATTTATTTAAATCCAAATGCTCGATCATCGTTTACGCAAGACGGAATGATGAGAGATTTGCGATTATTTTGTAAAAGAATAAATGCTCGTGAGCTATGCGTTATTAAAAACGATACGAATAAGCAGTTTGTCGCTGGCTTAATAGAGAACATTAAGAATGATGATAAGTGTCCGGTCCACGTATCTGCATATTAAAAGGAGTACAGAAAATAAATAACGTGGATGATAGGCGGGTAATCCTGAATGATTTCCACTTATTACCCACAAGTGGTCATGCAGGTATCAGGCGGATGTCTAATAATATTAAAAAAAATATTACTTTTGGCCCAGTATGGAGAAAGATATAAGAGAATTTGTATCAAAGTGTGAGCATTGTCAAAAGCAAAAATATTCAATAAATATGAAACAACCTATGGCAATAACGAGTACAGCACATTCTTCATTTGAAAAGGTATACCTTGATTTGGTCGGTCCATTGTCGAAAGACGATGACAATTACACATATATTCTTAAATTACATTGCAATGTGAGCTTACCAAATTCATCGAAGTATATCCTTTACGCAATAAAGACACTGTAAGTGTTGCAAGATCATTCGTCAACAATTTCATCTTGAGGTACGGCATTCCACAGGCAATCGGCACGGACAGAGGAACGGAGTTTCTATCTTCAACGATGAAAGAGGTATGTCAGCTTTTACGTATAGGTCACCTGACATCAACAGCTTACCACCACGAAAGTTTAGGGGCATTGGAGAACACTCATAAACATCTAGGGGCATATCTACGCATCAATTGTGGAAGTCACCCTAGATCATGGAGCGAATGGTTACCGTATTGGTGTTTTTCGTACAACAACACAGTACATTCGGAAACCCAATATACTCCCCACGAACTGGTGTTTGGTAAGTTATGTAATATTCCGAGTAATTTTAGTAGCGGTGTAGATCCTTTATACAACCTCGACAGTTACCCCCTTTTTTTTTTTTTTGTGGATGGGAAATCATCAAATGACTTCTCCCGCTCTGGGCGGAGCGGGAGGGCGTGTCAGACTTTTACTGACTAAAACCCACCCGTGTTCCTTCTGTTGCCTGTGCCGGGGCCACGGTAACTCTTTCGAACATCCCGCAACCCTAGCTGGCATCGGCCCTAGCGGACCCCGTCAATAGTGCTGACATCTCTTTGAGGCGCGCGTGGAACACGACGCGCCGTCGACTCGGGCTTGGTCCTTACCGGACGGCGAGGTACCCATTGCTCGCCGTTCGCAAGCCCGCGCCTACGGTGGCCGGGAATCAGCTGCCAATTCCCGACGCCCAGGGCGTCTCCTGCGGCGACTAGGGGCGTGAGGGTGCAAAGCTTGCCTCTCCCTCACGCGTCCCGCCTCCTCCTTCGCGAGCATTACTGCTTCGCAGAAGGAGGTAATGGCTTCCCATGCACTCTCGCTCCGTACCATGGCCTGGACCAGGGCCGGACGCGAGAGATCGCCGCCGCCGATCGCTTCCGCGAGGACACGGCGGTGCTCCGCCCAAGCCGGGCAGACCTCCACCGTATGCTCCACCGTGTCCTCCGGGCGATCCACACAGTGGTGACACCCGGGCGTTTCCTCCCGCCTTATCCGGAACGACAGTTACCCCCTAGAGTTGAAATATAGACTTCAAGTCGCACAAAGCGATGCTAGAAACAATTTGGTTAAAAGTGAATTGCAGAGGAAAATTCAATATGACAAAATTATGAACCCTGTAAGTTATAAAAAAGGTAGTTACATCCTTTTAAAGAACCCCAGTGGAAATAAATTGGATAGTGTTTATTTGGGACCTTTTAAAGTGCTAGAAGATTTAGACTGTAACGTGAAAATAATGAAAAATAACAGAGAAGACATAGTTCATAAAAATCGTACCAAACTTTTTAAAGCTTAACATGTTATTTATTTATTTATTTATTTATTAATAATTGAATTATTTAATCTTTTCACACTTAAAAAAGTACAAAGGCGGACTTAATGCCTTAGGCATTCTCTACCAGTCAACCAAGGGTGGTGAAGAGATTAGATGGCAGGTGCTCTGTTAGGAATGGGACAATTTGTACATAAATAAGTTATAAACTTATAATACACATACATACATATTTACTACAATATATACCTATATTATATATATACATTATATACAAATTCAAGAGAGAGAGGTTTTGAGATGACTCTACGCTATTTATTTTGAAAATAATTCCACAATCTCCGCTTAAATGCATACCGACTGGTGGCCGTCCTGATGTCAAGAGGTAGCGCATTCCAAAGAAGAATGGACTGAATATGAAAGGAAGAATGAACAAAGTCAGAAGTATGAGAAGGACAGAGTAGGAGAAGATTGTTAGAAGAACGAAGATTCTTAGCGTGTGAAGAACATAGATATTGGAAGTGAGACACTAGATAAGAAGGAGGAGTGGGAGAGTTAAGAAGGGAGAAAAGCGTGGTCAAAGCACGCAAATTTCTTCTCTGGCGAATGGTCATCCATTTGAGCTCAGACCTGTAGCTCGACACATGGTCATATTTTCTGAGGTTGAATATGAACCGGATACAATTGTTAAGCAGTCTGTCAAGCTTATCCAGCAACACCGCATTCAAGTCAAAGTAGCACACGTCACCATAGTCAATGATAGGGAAAATCAAAGTCTGCACAAGCATAGTCTTCGTCTTAGCGGGCAAAAAGTTTCTCAGACGATACAGGGATCGTAGAGTACCGCTGACCCTTTGACTAACATTAGAGACCTGGCGCTGCCAGCTAAGCGTCGAGTCAAGATGCAAACCGAGATCTTTCACAGTAGGGGTAATGGGTATGACGGTACCATTGAAAATGAGAGGAGGAAGAGAGCTAAGCGTCACCCTACCCATCATGCGCGAGCTTCCAATTACAATGGCCTGACACTTTGAGGGGTTCACTGACACCCCAAAACTATCAGACCACTTTTTGATTGCATCTAAGTCTCGGTTTACATCTGCTACAGCATCCAATAAACTTTCCACCCGCGCAGCTGTATACAATTGAAGATCATCGGCATAAAGATGATACGAACACCGAAGACAGTGAGTTATAAAATTAATGAAGATGGAGAATAACAATGGAGAAAGAATACCGCCTTGAGGAACACCAGCATCCAGGTCACGCCAACTCGAAGAGCTCTCATCAACGCGAACCGACTGCCGACGCCCCCGAAGATAAGAAGAGAACCATTCCAGAACCTCGGACGAAACCATAAGATGAGAGAGCATAGCAAGGAGAATATCGTGGCTGACAGCGTTAAAGGCATTGGAGAAATCAATTAAAACCAAAACAGTAACCTTAGTATCCTCCATCGCTTCTCTAACGTCACCAGTCACTTTAAGGATAGCGGAAGCTGTACTATGCCCAGGCCTGAATCCAGACTGAAACGAGCTAACAAGGTTGTTCCGATGAACAAATCCCGCAAACTGTCTGTGAACGCAGGCCTCAAGCACTTTAGACAGGAATGGGAGAATGGAAATGGGTCGAAAGTGAGTGGGCAGGGAGGGGTTTGAAACTTTAGGGAGCGGGCGGACATAGGCCATACGCCACAGGGATGGGAATTGTCCGGAATCAAGAGAAAAGTTTATGATGTGGGTAATCGGAGGAAGTAGGGTATCGAGGATCCAAACGACCATACCACGACTGATGCCGTCATCCCCCACAGTCTTGGATTTTATGGACAGGATGGTCTTTTTAATTTCGTCCAAGGTGACCGGAGAGAAGTGAAATGGTTCAATGATGGGACTAGCTAAGCCAGTAATGAAATTGACCGTCTGGGACAACATTTGGGAATCCAAATGACAAGTGGTTGTGAAGTGACGGTTGATATCATCAAGGCCAATTGTATTAGGAAAATCCACATGACGTGGTCTGCCGATACCAAGAGTACCAAGGAACTTCCAGATATCAGCAGGTGAAGAGGAAGATATGTTCTCGAGAATATGGCGGCGCTTAGCGTTACGTATCATCTGATTACACCGATTTCTAGCAACTTTGAAAAAGTTCCGATTTGCTTCACTGCGATCCTTTTTAAATTTATGAAAGGCCCGATCCCTGCGCCTCATCGCCATTCGAACCCCGGTCGTCATCCAAGGAGCAGGAGGACGCCGAAGTTTAATTTTCTTAACAGGAGCATGTCTGTCGTATAGAGCAAGGACCGCCCGATTGAAAATGCGCAGTTTATCGTCTACAGCTGTCGCCGCTGCCAGGTGATCCCAACTGATATCTGACGTATCCTGACGAAGCTTATCAACGTCCATGCGCGCAAAACTCCGCATGTGCAGAACTTTTGGGACAGGTTTAGGCGGTTTTAGGACATAGGAGAGGAGAATGAGGTCATGTTGGGAAAATCCAGGAGCGGGACACTGACCATGATAGGGAACTAGGGAGGGAGTGGACGTGAGAATTAAGTCGAGCCAAGTGTCATCGCCTGAGATATTGAAATGGGTAGGTTGCAGTGGAAGTATATGGAGACTGACGGACTCAATGATGTGAAGGAGTTTACGGGATCGAGGGGTGCGATGATCAAGGTCAGTGTTGAAATCGCCCATGATGACGCAATGTGCGTATTCTGACCCCACGGACTCTAGCGCCAGTTCGAGTTCGGAAAAATAGTCAACAGCGGGTGGACAATAGACAACCCCAAGAAGGGTCTTGACGCCTTTGACGTAGACTTCCAAAAAGAGGTACTCGGCGGAGGCGTGGTACTGTGAGGGGGATGAGGCAATGATTTTGAAAGGAAAATCGCTACGAAGATAGATAGCTACACCACCCCCTCCCTTATTATCTTGCCTTTTGTTTTGTTGCCTTTTATAACCAGTAGCTAACCATAACAACTATTATAATCATGTTATATTGTTACTAAGTACTTAGTATAACGATACTTTTATAAACAAATTAAAAGTTGTAAGTGAATCTTAATGTAAACATCGGCTGATCGCAATCACTTGGTAACTTCAGAAGTTGTTTTAGATATTGATAATTGTATTTGTATCAAGTCTATATTAAAATGATAAATATTTGTTTATAACCAATGTAAAATGTTATGCGAATCATAATTATCGCAGGTGTGAAAAAAAAAAAAAACAACATTATACCCATGTGTTTTTTTTTTTATTTAGCGATGGAAGGTGTAGTATGTAGATACCATATTATAGTATGTAAGACCATGTTTATCTTAAATACAAGCAGTGTAACCCAAACTGTGTTTCATTCAACACGTCCCGCGTCTCCGCCACTATACAACATTAAATAGTAGCACAATTTTACAATTCATAATTTTATTAGTCATTGTTATTATTTTATTTATCAAAATAAAGGCTCCTGCAAACAGGCGAGACACAAAGGCACCGCTCGCGTGACACGCGGTGCCTTTGTGTTGCATCGCGTATCATGCCTGTTTACCTTTAAGGTATTTAGGTATTTCCAACCTCTGTTTCACAAAAGCTTAATCTTCCGTTGCTCGATTTGGGAAAAACCCCAGACATGTCGTTCTTGATGTTGTGGCATAATAAACTGGCTTCCACCATGTCCTTCCCCAGGCTTCAAACTATCTCCATATTTTTCATCACAATTGCTCAGCGGTAGAAGCAATAAAGTTACTTTCGCATTTGTTAGTAGGTATAGATTTCTTCGAAACCGGTGACGCACAGTGGGCTGAAGTTCGCATTTCATCGACATTCAATTTATTTTAAGTGCCCCTTTTTTTGCTTGGAAACGATTGAGAATACCTATTATATGCCTTATACTCGCAACCGGTGTTCGTGTATGACCAGATGTATGAATGTAAACGAGGCAAAAGGAGTATGTAAGGATCGTAGTAGCAGGTGGCGTTCTGTAGTTTCTGCCTACCCCCATGGGAAGAAAGCGTGAGTTTATGTATGTATAAACAAAAAAAAATTGTATTTTTTTTTTTAAAGGTGCACGTTTGATATTATTATGGAGTACCTATATCAAAAAATCCAAAATAACTCATATATTAATACCTAATAGGATATTAGGCGCAATTGTGCGATGATGGAGATATCATCATTTATTATGCCGACTACATACAAATTTTCTCAAAAAAAATTCTGAGTGCGCTGTTTACGATTATAAACCTGAATGTTTATTAAATAAGGCATATAATAGGTATTCTCAATCGTTTCCAAGCAAAAAAGGGGCACTTAAAATAAATTGAATGTCTATGAAATGCGAATTTCAGCCCACTGTAAGTCACCGGTTTCGAAGAAATCTATACCTACTAACAAATGCGAAAGTAACTTTATTGCTTCTACCGCTGAGCAATTGTGATGAAAAATATGGAGATAGTTTGAAGCCTGGGGAAGGACATGGTGGAAGCCAGTTTATTATGCCACAACATCAACGAACGACATGTCTGGGGTTTTTCCCAAATCGAGCAATGGAAGATTAAGACTAATTTAATCGTTCTTGAACGCGCGCAGAGAGCAGTTTTAAAAGTGTATATACCTTTAAACCTTTTCGTTACCTAACCAAGGAACTCTATAAGTACTGTGAGGTTTTAACGGTGCGTCAACTCTTTGTTCTACAAATTATTTTAAGACAACATTCATTAAACACAAATGGCGGACTTATTTCTATAAACTCCCAAAATCACTCTACTCGTAGGCTTAAACTTCCTTTGAGTGTCATTCTCAGGACTTCCTTCAGTCAGAGATTTTTCTGTTTCCTCGGACGATTTTTGTATGCCAAAGCAAACAAGTTATTAAATATTAATCCTAAACATAAACATGACTGTAAAAAAGCTGCGATTGATTCGCTTCTAAAACTTACCTATGATGAGACAGAGAATCTCCTTCATCCAGTTAAATAAAAAACACATAATTATACACACGCACACATACACCTATACACATACACATACATACACACAAGCAACACTCATACACATAAGTAATCACTACCCCACTAACACAAGCTTAGTTTACTACTAGTTTCGGCGATTCTACACTTAAGAAAGTCTGTTTTCCTTATTATTAATTAACCCTAGATTCATAAACATTCGTCTCACAGACCACGCAAATCACGTAAACTCTTCTAACTTTCAGAGTGAAAGAGATAGAAAGTTCAACTCCTTAGTACCTTCCTAGAGCATTTATTAATTAGTTTTGCACTGGTCGCATGCGAGGGCGCACATGTGCAAAAGGAGTTATAGCAATTAGGTTGTCCGACAGACGAATGTTTATGAATAGTGTTTACTATTTTTTGGTTGTTTGGTTTTGTTTGTGACTTTTATGGCTATAATTAATTCATATGTTATATATGTATAATTATAATACATTGAATAACAACAAGAAACGAATGTCCCAACTATCGTATATAAAAGAAGTAACGATGAAACTGTCTAATGCTAGATATTTCACCGCCGTGAATTGTCAACTTTGAAGCAATGCCTAAAAAGGTAAATTGCTGAAGTACTTTACGAAACTTCGTCCACTGCCCAAACAGAACCCAGTGGGTCATAAAAAAAGTGGTTTCTGCGATTATAAAAAACGTTAAATGACAAGGTTCGCTTGTACCCAATGTAGAAAATGCATGATTGTCTATGTATCTTCGAGGAATGTTATGTATTGATTGCTCAGAAAAACTAGTTTTCTCGTTTCTATTTCATTTAATTATTAATAAATAAACAACGTTTAAAATTAAACTGTATTTTATTGTTTTTTTATAACGTACCAATCTAAAATCAACGAAAAAAATATATACGTCTGAGAGGCGAATGTTTATGAATAGTGTATCCACCAAGTATGTTTATGAATCTAGGGTTAAATGTATTATTATTGTCTCGGCAATTTCATCTAACATGTTTGCATGTAATGTCATGAACTGCTTTCACTGTGTCACTTAAGGGCAGCTGGTACTTATAGCCCAGGGTTTCCTTTTTTAAGTACCAGCAGTACATTATCTGTTCATTCTTGCGCATAAATTTGTACTAAGCATGTATGTCACCTAGTTTGTGAAACAATAAATACATTATTATTATTATTATTAAGCGTTTGAGAAACAGAGGTTGGAAATACCTAAATACCTTAAAGGTAAACATTTTTTTTTTTTTTTTTTTTTTTTTTACATGCGTGATACGCGATGCAACACAAGCATATAAAACAACCCAGTCAATTATACTAATCTAGGTAAAAGCTTAGTTTTATTTGGCGACAGCATTTACTTCTGCTTGGCAGCCACTGGTAGATGTGACTGTATAATTAATATCTACTTGTTTTTAATCTAATGTATAGTTTAGTTTTATAAATTCTGTTGTAAGTATGTTATAATTTAGAGTAGGTATTTGTTTTTAAGTTTTCAATTTTATTAATATTAATGTTAAAAAATAAAAAGATTAAGATTGTTATTCCGCATTTTATTTTGATATTTTTCCCTCGGTTTCACACGTGTTCCCGTAGGAACCTATCCTATGTCCTTTTCTGATTAACTAAATTGATTATAAGCTTTCATGTGTATTTTAGGCATTGCGCGGTTCGCCTGTTTTTATTAACATGCCATTTTGATTCGATTCAAGTATTCAACCTGCTACGCTATATCTTTTCGCATAGTATCTACATCACGACGTGCATACCCACACACCCTCACGTACGCACTGCAGCACAGATTAGGGCGCGTACACATAGAACGTCCGTTTTACAGGATCTTTATTAACGGATCCGTCGCTACTGGAGGTAATATTCACACAGAATTTACAGGACCGATTATGCCGACCGAACTGTATGCTTACTCTCGACACTCGATCTCAATCGGAATTGGAAATTGGGATCGAGATCTTGTCATTTGGCACTCTTGTCAAATCTCGTCAAGAGTACCGTAAAAGTGCAATCGTTCGAGTTTAATCGATTTCATTTAGTTCCAAAAATATCCACTTAATACGATTCCAATCGTGAGCTAGTGTAGCATTCAAGAGTGCCAAATGACAAGATCTCGATCCCAATTTCCAATTCCGATTGAGATCGAGTGTCGAGAGTAAGCATACAGGTCTACTTTGAACACAATTTATCAAAACTTCTTGGTCAATGTATTTTTACGATTGTAATTGATTTGAGATGTATTGTGAGATTGTAATTTTTTTGAGATTACGTTATTATTATTACAAACGGTAGTTTTACATTGTTAAGTTTTATTATAATCCTTAAAACGGAAAATCGTGGCCACTAAGCTCCGTTTTAAGGATTATAATAAAACTTAACAATGTATCTTTGCCGGTACTCCCTTTCTTCTCCTAAAATTGTTTGTCCGAAAATCATTATCCATAACACGTTTGCTATAAACTTCAGTAACCATAATGTTCAAAATCCCGAAACTTTGTTTAACATAATTATCTTTAGTTCTAAAAGTATTCTGTCATAATATCGAGTACTATAATAATTGAATCCCCTAATTTTACATGACCTAAAGTCATATGTCCTAAGTAATGTGTTAAATAATGTGTATTATTCCGAATGTTCATTTATAATATTTTTTTTAGTCCTAAAACATTTGCTAAAAATTAGGTTCGCAGAAACGAATCGCTGTAAATCCGACTCCACGCAGTCTTGTCTGCTCTACCCCTAGAGTGTAATTTAAAATCGCGTAGGCGCGGAGGGGCGAGGCGGCCCGCGAGTTGAGGAGCAGCAATGCGATTCTGTAAGACCTCACTCTAAACTTCGCATCTGAATCCGCTGTGAGTTTCATGACTGGTATTCTATAAACTCGCTTGAGAATTCGAATCAACACTAGCGCCAGCCTTGCGAGCGCGTAAGTGAGTTGAACTAAATTGATCGTGAGATTTTGACAGATAAAGTATGAGATGACGTTTGAAATGGCATTCTGTAAGCTAATTCGACACTCACTTCGACGCTCACTTCGCCCTTGAACCCGATTCAAAGTGTCAAATAAACAGCATCTATTTTACGAGTGAAAATAGAAGAAATCGTTTTTATATAGTGTTAAAATAATATTTTTAGGTCACAGTGTTAAAAATTAGTACAATAACTATACAATTTGTGGTTAAAAACTTCTTTTTAGGCGTTTGTGTAAAGTGTATACCTAAGCGATAACGATGGCAAGAATGTTTTTGCTTAAATCTTTATTGGAAGAGGCTCATGCTTTGGATAATCTAGAAAAGCGTCGACAATCTAACCAAATTCGAAGTTTATCTTTGTTAACCCGAGATGACGACTATGTGAGCGTATATAGGTTGTCAAAGGAATTAATTGACCAACTTACTTGAGTATGAGTTACTGCCTCTGATAAAGCCCACAAAACGTCGAGGCAAAGGACTTTCAACTCGTGTAAAAGTAAGTGCTTCATTTTACCAAGTATAAAGTTACTTTTGTAAGTTTTTACACAGTTTTTATCTGATAGATTTGTAACCAAGCACACCAACATAATTTATAGCTTAAAACTCATGAATACACTTCATAATAAGGAGTATTCCCTTTAGATTGTTTCCCTGCTAGCTATGTTTTCATGTTAGTCTAAGGACCCTATATTTATGCTTATAATATAGGTACTTGGTATTATTATTAGGCATGTAATAACCAAATTGGTTCCTATTTTGTTTTGAGTAGATCTAGATTACTTGATTTTTTTTTATTGGTTCACAGATATTATGCACCTTGTCATTCTTGGCTAATGGCAGTTATCAGAAAATAATAAAAGAAAATATAAGGACATATTTATCGCAATCATCAGCATCTCGTTGCATAAATGAAGTAGTAGAAGCTCTAAATAATCCGGATATAGTGAAAGAATATATAAGGTTCCCTCAAAACATACAAGAAAGACAAATGTTAAAAGAAAGGTTAGTAGGTATTAAACGTTGGTAGGTACTTAAAGTGACCACCCTTCTGAGATTTTTACATGTTTGTGATAGTTAATCATGTTAGTGGTTACTTTATATTACAGGTTCTACAAAAAGTTTGGCTTTCCAGCAGCTCTTGGATGTGTCGATGGCACTCTGGTGGCATTGATAAAACCAGTAGAGAACGAAGAACGTTTCTACTGCCGCAAAGGTTACCATGCTAGAAATGTGCAACTGGTAAAATGGATTTCAATGTTGTGATCTATTACTACTATTTATTCAATTAGTCTAGTTAATATTTCTTTTTTATATTTTTTTTTCAGATAACAGATGCAGATCTAAATATTTTAAATGTTGATCCAACATATGGTGGAGCTACTCATGATAGCTTCATTTTTAATTATGGTGATATTAAAGCCCACTTAGAGGCATTAACAAATGCTGGTGAAGAAGTTGTTTTACTCGGTTAGTTAATCCCTCCCTACCCCTACTTCAGAATAATATTCTATTCTTCTTAATTAGGCTTATATTATAAGCCTAATTTGGTATAAAAACTACATAATTATTTGATACTTATTCATTTTTTCTGGTGATTCAGGATATGCTCAGCGCGCCTACCTTATGACGCCAATTAGTGGTGCTGAAAATAATTCCCCAGAAGCTTTCTACAATGACCGTCACTTAACTGCTCGCAATTCAGTAGAGAGAACAATTGGTCTCCTAAAAGGACGATTTAGGTGCTTGTTAGTACACAGAGTGCTCAATTATCATCCAGATGTAGTTGCAAAAATAGTTATTGCATGCTGTGTTTTGCACAACATGTGCAATCGCGCAGGAATGCACTGTTTCAGAACAAGAGACTAGAAGAGCTCCAAACAATTGCTGAAGCTCAAAGGAGGCAAACTAGGGATTTGCCATCTAACGCCGATTTAGCTTTAGGGCAATTACGTAGGCGAAACTTAGTAAATAGGCTATGGCGTTCACGTTATAATTAATTTATCGGTGGTGTCGCCGCTTAGTACTATTATGTATTCTGTGGTGTGTGAGGCGGGTCGTTACGTTCCCCAGCGGAGCGATGGTTGGTTCATGCGTCGTGCTCGTGAACAGGTGCCGCTAGTGGGAATGGGTAGTATATTGAATTATAATAATTGACTATGTCTGGATGATAAATGAGTACCTTGTAGCTAACATGAACATAGGTGCGATAGTAAGTCTGTAGTGTCAAATTAAACCAAATCCAAACAAATCATGTATGTTTGCCCCGCAAGGCCCCCAGAATTTGCGTTTTAGGTGTGCACCAATGCAATGTACCTACTCGCCTCTAAGAATATATGTACCTGTTTCTTTTTCAATGTGCCTCTGTATTTTTGAAGAAATGTGCAAAAAAGAGGGCCGTGCCAGCCAAACGTTTTCAGCACGGCCCCCGTGTACCTTGAAACATATATAGCGTATTAAAAAGTTTCTTAAACTCAAGAAATGTACTCTAATAACACGTCATATGTGCCGCAACAGATGTTGTGATATCTTTATAGTTTAATAGATATGTAGTTTTTGGCTAAGGTTGTTTTGTCTTTTTTAGATATTTTCTTATAATTTATTTTCCAGCACGGCCCGCTATCCACATCTATATATTATTTGTTATTAAGAAATCACAACATCTGTTGCGGCACATATGACGTGTTATTAGAGTACATTCCTTGTGTTTAAGAAACTTTTTAATACGCTATATATGTTTCAAGGTACAAGGGGGCCGTGCTGAAAACGTTTGGCTGGCACGGCCCCATTTTTTGCACATTTCTTCAAAAATACAGAGGCACATTGAAAATGAAACAGGTATATATATTCCTAGAGGCGAGTAGGTACATTGCATTGGTGCACACCTAAAACGCAAATTCTGGGGGCCTTGCGGGGCAAACGTATGTAACAAATCACCAATGGACTTTCAATAAAACCGCTCTAGTATCCGTATAAAAGTGTTTTATTTGTCTGCTACTCCTTACCTATTTATTTAACTAATAATAATGTACTACACTTACTTAACCAAAACTTACATAATTATTTACAACACTGGTTCACAATTACTCACATAAAAGTATCTATTTAATATTATATTTACATTTATTATCATATGTATACACATAGCCCAGTTAAACTATAGACTAGCTGGACATGGAGGATGACCATCCTACTCTGGGCCGCGCGAATGTTAAACATAGAAGACGAAGCTCAGATGAAGTTCTCCCTCAGGCTCGGAGTAGGGCTGAGAGGCGCGGCCTCTCTGGCTCTCCCTGCTGCATCCGATGTGTCGCGTACCATATGAAACGACACACGAAAACAATGAGTTAGTATAATATAACATCCGCCAAACTAAAATAAATGATGAATTACATTGACACCACAATAAAAGTTAAATGAAAGAAAGAAAAAATTTACATGGCATTGCAAGACAATAATCGAAAAGGTTAGATGATTCTTAAAAAGTTTCCATTCATTATTACTAATAATTTAAAAGGGGGCTCATCCAATTTTAAAAACTTGTACCTTACCAATACTACAATCAGACATATAATCAAAGAAATTATAAACGCACAATTTAAGTGGTTTACTTTGAGGAATGTTATGTAGTTCTAACTAACATGTAGTAAAGAAAAGCGATGCTAACCTTGGTCCACTGCTTATAATTTTTGATTGTGCCACCTAAACTATTTAGGCGCACGGTTAGTTCCTCCCACTGGCTTCGACTTCGCTCTCTGGCCTTTTGGGTTCTCAAGAAACCCTTCGCCATGCCAGGGTTTCTTTCCATGTACCCTACCAGAGTTTCAACTTGAGCCGACGATGGGTGACAGCAACGTGTATCATTTGGACTAGAATATTATTGTTGAATTAGAAATTAATATAAATAATATTTTAATTAATATCATTTAAACTTCACAACCACAAATATATACTTACTTCATGGTTATTTTACAATTATACTCGGCACTGAAAAATCAAACAAACCGCAACGTACTATACAAGTATTGTTTGACTTTTTTTTTTTTTGCGTAAGGGAAGCATACATTCATGGCACAAATTGAGAATTTTCTGTTTTTATACTTATTAGCTGCCTCAAAAAATAAGAAAATAAGAACATTTTATTTAAACATTATATTAGCTAAAATTCTGTGCCAAAAACTCAACAATTGTGTCAAAAAACTGGAATCGATAAATCTCGACTAACATTTTGTTGAGTGTGGTAATCACTAGTACAATATTGCTCGCAACAGAACTCACTTCACTTCGCAAGTGACTAGGTGATGCTTACAGAATACCAAATCAATGTCATTTTGAACCACAAGCGAAGTGAGAGTGAACAGCGAAGTGAGATGCGAGTTCATGATCGAATTTTACAGAATCGCAAGGCAGGTGGTTGTAACACGCCGCCGCGGCTGAGGCTGGCCGGCGAAGCCGGCCAGCAAGCCGAAGCTGCGGTGGTGAGCGTTAAACCCATCTGCGACGATAAACTCGCGTGGGACCGCCGGAGCCCCGCAGCGCCGGAGCCGTGACAGAAACCATGCCTGCTGCATGTTGCATGCTTGCTTGCATGCTTGCTTGCATGCTGCATGTTTGCTTGCATGCTGCATGTTTGCTTGCATGCTGCATGCTGCGTGCTTGCTTGCATGCTGCATGCTGCGTGCTTGCTTGCATGTTGCATGCTGCATGTTTGCTTGCATGCTGCATGTTTGCTTGCATGCTGCATGTTTGCTTGCATGCTGCATGCTGCATGCTGCATGTTTGCTTGCATGCTGCATGCTGCGTGCTTGCTTGCATGCTGCATGCTGCGTGCTTGCTTGCATGTTGCATGCTGCGTGCTTGCTTGCTTACAAAAACAACATGTTCACAATCAACTGCTTTATTGAGTAGTCTTAATTAAAATGACTAATTTTAATTCGTAGACAGATTCTAAGCTAATTTTATATTAGCTGCGATTGCCTTCAAAAAATCACATTTGGCATATTCTGATTGTTTTTTTTTAATGTTTTCAATTCTTGCTGTTTTGTCAATTATTTTTCTCTTTTTATTTGGAATAGGAACGCCGTTCAAATTTTTTTCAATTTCTGATATTGAATATTTTAACTCGATCATTAAATAATTTGATAAATGGTAGAAGCCTGATTTAGGTTTATTCACGAGAAGATTGATTCTGTTATGCCAAGTTTCTGCACAATTTTGTGTTCGTGGTATACCTTCTCGCTCGTATCTACGTAACGCCTGAGAGAAGTTCATAGCAAAAGCTTTGTTAAACAAATTTGTTCTAAGAATATCATTATTATAAATAAACATTATGTAATTTGAATTTAGGACTTATAACTTTTATTGGAAACGATTTTACGTCTTTTGTATATTATTGATTGTAATATTTATGACAAACTGATTTAGGACATAATTATTATATTTAGGGATTTCAATTTTATGGCATGTGATATTAAGTTCGGGTAAGTTATCATTCGGACAAATGATGATTAGGACAAAAAAAGTTATGGCACTTTAAATTATGGATAAAAAAGTTAGGTGACACAATAGAGAACCATCTTTGCCTGCGCTGCGTGAATTTTTGCATTTTATAATTTTTAGGGTTCCGTACCTTAGAAGGAAAAAACGGAACCCTTATAGAATCACTTCGTTGTCCGTCTGTCTGTCTGTCTGTCAATCTATCAAGACCATTTTTCTCAGGAATGCGTGGAGATATCAAGTTGAAATTAATATCAAATATTGGAGCTCTAAATAATCAAGCTTCTAAGTCAACGCAATAAAATAATACGCCATTTATGCGACATATTTTGACACTCGCAAATAAATCAAAACCTATAGGGTACTTCCTGTTGACTTAGAATCATGAAATTTGGCAAGAAGCAAGGTCTCACAGCACAAGTAAAGGAAAAGTCTAAAAATAAATAATTTGTAGTTTTATCACATAAAAAAACATTTGTTTGCAATTACAAACTTACATTTTCAGTTGGAGAATTGACGTGACGTATATCGATGTATGGGAGAACATGTTTTTCAACTACAATGTTGTTTTTGGGATAAATTCTTCCCAACTACGGAACCTTTCATTGTGCGTGGTCCGACACGCACCTGGCCGGTTTTTTTTTTAATGCAAATATCCAAGACGAATAGTAGCCTATTGTCCTCCAGGTACCAGGCTACCTGTCACATCTTATAACGATCGGTTCAGTAATTTAGATTGAAAAGACAGACAGTTACTTTCGCAGGTATAATATTAGTTTGGATGAAGTGTTCCTTCTTAAGCTAAGACTCATGTCTATCCTAAATTATATGTTGCCAACAAACTAGTTCTTGTTCAATAATAACATAAATAAAACACATAGGAATTCAATATTGCTCACGAAGCCCGCATATTTCTTCCGACTCACCGTTGTACATATTAGTCATTCGTCCTTACTATCCACTGTAATGTATTATTCACATAGTGTATCAAACAGGGCAATCTACTAGCTGCGTAGCACACATAATTCAAATTCAAGTGAGGTTATTGTTGTATATTTCTCCCTCTGACGGCTCTTATTTTTGATGGTCTTTTGGAGCTGATTCAATTATTAACTTGATGCAAACATGACTCATTAAATTTTTAATGCCAAATGTCGGGCAGCCGACTGCCAATGTTCAACTTAACGGAATAAAGTTGGACTCTATTGAGCTGACAGTTTTTCTTTGAATACCATTGACAGTACATTACAATGGGACACAACACAGAAATTTTTTCTGGAAGGCTTACGTGGCACGCGTGTGTGTGGCTACTAATTTGCGTAAGTTTTAGACTTGCGCACGTCAGCGTGACACCAAATGTGCTAATTCATCCCACACACGTAACGATTTACTTTCTTTTAATCTCTTTACAAAGTAAAGCACCTGCCTGGGTTCGAACCCACGACCTACATACAGCTCGTAAGTCGGTGCCGTTCCCACTGAGCCACCACTGCTCCCGGAACTGCGCGGAACCCTAATATTTTCTTTTTCTAAAATAAAAGTACCTTAAGTTACTCCTTATAACATCAGCTATCTGCCAGTGAAAGTCCCACCGAAATTCGTCCCGCCGTTTCGGAGATTAGCCGGAACAAATAGACAGACAGACAGACAAAAATGTAAAAAAATGTTTTTTTTTGTTTTATGTAAGTACCGTATATACTTTCATTTAGTAAAAAACTGTTATTTTGACATTATAAACAGACACTACAATTTTATTTATTTGTATAGATTTAAAATTATTAAGAACTTTGACCTTTTGTTAGCCAGTCTTACCACAGGTGGACGCCATGTTGTCTGGCATCTATGCTGAACTCGTAGACAGAGAATAGAGGTAGACAAGTCCTCAGCGTATGCAGTATGAGATAGCGATAGTTCGACATAAGTACATTACTACAGCTACGTGCAATTAATATTGCCGTACTTAAACTTTACCCTTGTCGTGTGGGTAATCTGGTACTAATCGAGTCTTTTGATTGTACTACGTCTACAAAGAGTCATTCAATTCATTGTCAAAACCTTTCGGGTGACGTATTTATAACTTCACTTTTCTTTTTTCTCTTTTTTTTACTTTTTTTTGAAATAGCAAACTAAAAATCAGTTTCATGCGTTTTTGTATGAAACAGCAGATATTTATTATGATATTTGAGGGTTAATCTCATAGTAAAACTTTATAATCAAGAGTGCTTTAGATAACAGTAGTGTAGCAAATAAAAACAGGACACGCGCCAACTAAATGCTTCCGGGATGAAGGTGAAGCGCGAAAACAAATGAAGTGTAATTATTATTTTATTAAAATTTAAACTAAGATATAAATTTATTTTCACCTCAAGATGTTAATAGTATAGTTAGATAAACTCGGCCCGTACCAGTCCACATATTTCTTCAAAATGGTTCAATCGGAAAAATAAAAAAAAGTAAAAATTAAATACGTTTAATGTTAAAAAGAATCAAGTGCTGGCATCCCTCCCTGTCAAGTTATTATCCGACTATTGACAAATGACACGAAGCAACATAGATTACAATCTAGCTTAATATGCCTCACACATAAGTCGGTTATTACAAAAAACAAGTTAGGATTGTATCATCAGCCGATCTATTCTGTGAACATCACACCGTGAGCACTTAGGTGAAGTGAGTTTGAAGTGAGCTCAATCCCTAGTACCGTAAGGTGGGATGACAGTTCACATCACACTCACTTCACCTAAATTGTCACGGTGGGATCTTTACAGAATAGAACCACTGTTTTGATGAAATTATCAATAAATTTTGCTTATTATTGACAGAAAATAGTCTTGAGTACAATAATTCTTTGATTTACTTGCAGTAATAGATACAAAATGCTACTTACCGGTGAAAGGTTATGTTTGGTTGATTTCGTTCATTACGACTTTTACAGCCATATATATAACAATTCACCATCACTACACAACAAATATTACCTTTTGGAATATCAATAAAGTCACAAATTACACAAAATAAGCGTTTCACAGTTTTTATCAACGAAAATCTTTTGACACCACAACTTGTTTGCCACCAATGACTAGTGATGGCAAAGGACAAAAAATCGATACGCAAATAGAGATAGAAAAATTATGCTATCCTGCTCACACATATACATTTTGACATACACGTCATCTCACTTTCACAATTATTATTATTTAAGAGCATGTCTACCTCTGTTCTCTGTCTACGGCTGAACTGGGCCTATTTGACAGTTTGCTTTGTTTACCTCGCGTCAAACTGCCACCATCTGCTGTCTTAGCTTTGCGTAATATTCCCTATTCACGGACTGTAGGTATACGACACAACTATACGGATCGCGCAACAGATTCTTAACGTGTTCACGGCTCGACAGCCACCGACAAAACTCTACTCAACTCCGGCCGAGCGTTATGATGCAGACTCCGTCGAGCGCTGCTTAGTGGCGCTGGCGTCCCGATTCGTTAAACGAGTGACTAACTTATTTCCGAAATATACAATGTGGATCTGGCCGTGCGACATTAAATTAAAACGAGCACACTACTAGTCCATCGAAACTTTTTAAAACAGGAAGATTCAGTTAATGGAAAATTAAAAAATTGCAGTTTTCAAACAAAATAAATAGCAGAATCAACTGCATAAAAAGTAAACACGCTTTATCTATGAAAAGTCACTGACCAACGGTGCGGTGCGGGGTGCGGAGCGCGGCGGCGGCAATGTTTACCTATAATTACGGACTCAGATCTACATCATTTTGACAAATAAGAATATGAAAAATAATTTCCTGTGGCTAAAGTATTCATTGGATTTGACTGATTTTTGTATACGGGTAAAGAACATGATCCTCTTTACGTGGTTTAAAGGAATGTCAATCGTCCTGTTCCACCCTGTATAAGATTTATGTAGTAGGTCGTCAAACCTTAGTTGGTCCGTTAAACTTGTTTTGATCCTTATAAGTACCTACCTAAGTGGATCGATTGGCATCAAAGAAAGTTTTTGTGATAAAGGCTATTTTCTTGTAGATTGTACTTATTTTTCAAAATCTGTTAATCAATAAATCAAAATGCCTCAAAAAGTTAAGGACAGTCTCCTAAGACCATTTTCCCGTACACTGTCCACCGCAGAACATCAACGGGACGTCAACGAGAGACGAAATTAATCGAACCGAACGTGTCGTTCCGGTGGACAGGGACACGCGGTCATAGTAAATGTATGTATCGCTACTTCGGCGCCGTCATCTCGTTCTCGTTGACGTTCCGTTGACGTGGCGATAGACAAACGGCCTTACTGCCCCGTCTCAAAAATCCATCCTGTATAATTAAAACTGAATTATAGTTGTGCAGTAATTGATGCAAATAATGTTGAATCGGACTCAACTTTTAGCTATTAAACTACTGATAAATACTAGCAAACTAGTTCCCTTCAAACTCGTTATAAATTCCGCTGTTGTGATTCCTTTCAGATTTTCAATAATAGCTTTTCAGCAAGTTGTTGCAGTTGGTGGGACCATTTCAAGGTATGCCTTGTTAGCTGGACGAAGTTAGGTTAGGTTTTGAAAGTGTCGACACGAGGAGAGGCCTGCCGTGGCGGGCCGGCACCAGCCGGGGGTTGCGGAAGGATCGTAAGTTCCCGCGACCCTCGGCGTAGGTGTGAGATGGAACACCGGGGTGGTTTTTAGTCAGTAAGAGTCTGACAGACCCCTCCGCCCGCCCCAGGGCGGAGGACATCCATGAGGATTTTCCACCCCGAAACAAAAAAAAAAAAAAAAGGTTTTGAAAGTGTTCTGCGATATGCGTGAAAACCCCACTGCTCAGCATTTCATTTTTATTTATTTAGATAGATTTATTTATTTAAGTGTTTACCAATAGCTTCTGTAATACAATAAATTATAAGTGTAGGTAATAATTAATAGTCTTGGACTTACACCTCTTGAATTAGAACAGCATCTTCATTTGAAGTGATAGTTCTATTTTTAAGATCTTTGGCAAACATTAAATATTTACAGTGATGGATTTGATCTAGCTAGAGTAATGTCGCTGACGAAGAGCTAAAACAGTACTGGTGCGAGATGAGAACCCTAAGGAACTCCTAAGTCATCATAGTATGGGTAAGATTCATAACCATTTACGACAAGAATTTGTGATTTACGGGATAGATAGGACAAAAACCAGTTTAATAGTGAGCCACGTGTACCATTATATTCTAACTTCGACAGTTACAGAGAATGGTCAACTTTATCAAACGCACTGCTAAAGTCCGTGTACACGGCATCTTCTTCTAAACTTTTGTCAAGAGCTAGGGTTACGACAGATACAAACTCAACAAGATTCGTTTCTACACTGCGACCAGCTTTAAAACTATGTTGATGTGGTGAGATAATTTTATCAATGTGCTGAGTGGAGACCGGACACACAAGAAACTAAATCATTTTAGGGAATCATGATAAGATTGAGATGGGGCGGTAGTTTTTAAAATTTGCAGGATCTTCTTTTTTAAACACTGGGACTATTTTTGCGCTTTTCCATACCTCAGGGAAGATTTCCTCTTCAAGAGGAAATGAGAATAAACTGCAATGGCAAGGGCAGAACATGGCTGCAGCTGTATGGCAGCGACTACGGAGTAGTTTAAAGGTGAGTTTGTCTCGGGAATTATTATATTTGCGGTATTTTTGTCTAAATTTCTCTTTTTTCACATATCATGCAAGTGAAAAAGCTTTGATAAACAGTGATCCCCTCCTCAATCGTTAAAGGAAAAGTAGTGGGATAACTGTCAAATAATATCCAATCAAGCAGGAAAAGGAAAGCTATCTCGGAGTTCCGTGTCTACACAAGAACGGAAATAAAGTTAGCTTGCACCAAGTTAATATACTAACTGGTGCGACGCTCACTCCCGGGATGCTCACCTAGACTCAAGAGCCGGAAATAGGCACCACCGCGACGTGTCGACATTCATAAATTTCATTACCTAACGTTCTATTTACCCTACTGTAATACAGTATAAACTAGTACGGGGGTATTGTGAACGGTACTGGCGGCTTTATACAGGGTGTAAGGGACAGCTCTCCACAGACTGGGGATCTCCGGGGATGGGATGATTTCAGTATATCATACTAAGATAACCGGTACATGAAATTATTTCAGGAACGTTATGGGAATCCAATAAACCTGATTTGTTTTATTACCTCACACGCAATGTATCGTTACCGTGGCAAAACGCGCGTAGCGAACGACAGCGCGGCGAGCCTTCGGCTGCCAAGTATTTCAACATCCATTGCTGATTTTTTTTTATTTTAGGCGTTTTAATTACATAAAATATGAAGTGCTGCGTACAGAGAATATAATCTTACATTGAACAGTAACTGAAAAAACGATTAAAAAAAATTAAAAATTTCGGTGGAATATGATTCAAAATAATAATTAAAAAAAAATAAAGATAATTGGTGCCTCGTTTCCATTGAAAGCGTCTAACGGGCCTATGCGAGTTGGCTTGGGCCCCTCATATGCCTTCCAAAGGTCCGGGACCCTAGGATCCCGAAAAATATCAAAAATAATAATAAATTCATTTATATCAGGTAAGGAATACCCATTGCCAAAACATTATCAATCATATAAAAATAAAAGTAAGACCAAATTAAATTAAATCAAATCAAATTAAATACAATCAAATCATAATAAATCAAATGAGCATAATTAGCTAAATGCGCCCTGTTAGTTTGCGGAGGGCTGTCCCTTACACCTTGTATGTTGTAATATCAACAGTATACTTAAGGCAATAAATTGTGCACAAATAAATAAATAAAAAAATTTCCCTCACTCTCGGATGGAAATGGTTTGAACGTTCAGCCTTCATATGCATGTAAATTTTAAATAAGATTTGTGTCTGGTCTGTTGGGGTTGGTTTTGCATCCGACTGTGTAACTAGTAGTCGAACTGCAGTCAGTCAGATCTTGAAGACACTGGAAGTTAAAATGGGCTATGTTCTATTGTCGCAAAGTACAAGCATTACTTCAGACGCGTAATGTCTTAGATATAAGAAGAACATAAAATACAATCTTACAGGTTACATTGTTGCTTGTGATCTGCAAGTGAAAGAGATCTGAATTACTGTAAAAAGCCAACGGGTAACTCGGCTTGCAGCGGATAAACATATCTATAGGGTCTAATTAAGCTAGCGAAACTCCGCAGACGTGATGGGTATCGAGGTCTAAACACGATAAAATCAAAAAAATAAATGAATTTGATAATGTTTTTTTTGGGTCTGTAGGAGATGTATGTGTTGTGTGTGTCTTCTCTTCGTATGTGAGTTTATCTTCGGGGAACACAATTAAACAGTCCAGACACTTTGACAACAGTTTATTCTCACCACTAACAATGATAATAACAAGCACAAGCGGATAGATATAGTAAGTAGGCGATCGTAAGCGTTATAGCGTATGCGGAAGAATTGGGTTTGCGTAGCAAGCGAGCGTGCGTCTGCCGTGAGGGTGCGAGACGGACTGGACTGCCGGGCGTGGGCGCGCGCGGCGCTGCGCCGGCGATGGTTCTAGATATCCCTTTGTTTCGGTGAGTGCGCGCAGTCCGCCTCTGTACTTTTCTGTGCATGAAGTATTAAATAAATAAATAAATACTCGGTACGACACGACGACGACGCGGTGACGCTCGGCGACTCAACGATGCGGCTATTGGTACTGGTAAGTTTATATTTGTTAATATGTTATGTGTCATTGTGCATGTTTAATGTTTGTGTTTGTATTTTGTGTATTTAGTATGTTAAGTATTTTATAGTAGTTATAAATATATATACTTATATATATCCTAATACATATTATATTAATGTATTGTGGCTACGCCACAGGTCCATCAATTGCCGGTAGTGTAATCACTTAACGTGTGTTAAGTTTTCAATTTGACATAAGAAAAATAGACTAGAATGGGCAAAAGCGCACCAAAACTGGACAATAGAGCAATAGGAAAATGTCCTTTGGAGTGACGAATCAAAGTTTCAGATTTTCTGATCCAATAGACGTGTGTTTGTACGCCGGTCAAAAGAAAAGAGGGCTTCAGAGGCATGTACTGCAGTGGTCTCGAACGTCATAGAGCGAGATCGGTAGAGTTGCCAGCTAAAATCGGTATATTTGTACCCAAAATCGGTATTTGACAAAAAAATACAATATTCAATCAAATTCGTTTATTTATTGAAAAAAAAAACTTACAGACTAATTTATAACAAAGAAAAATCGATAGGTTCGAGACCACTGATGTACTGTGCCTACTATCAAACATGGTGGAGATAATGTCATAGTTTGGAGGTATTTTGGCAACAATAAACCCGGAAATCTTGTGAGGATAACCGGAAAGCTAAACAAGGAAGGTTACTTGAAAATTCTCCAAAATTCCGCCATACGCAGTGGTCTAAATCTAATTGGTCCTGGATTCATTTTCCAACAGGATAATAATCCTAAGCATTCTTCTAAAATGTGCCAGACGTTTTTGAACAAGAAAAAAGATGAAAAAATCTTAAACATCACTCAATGGTCATCTCAATCACCTGATCTTTCTCCTATTGAGCTTGTTTGGGATGAACTCGATAGAAGGGTGAAAAATCATTCTCCTACGAGCTCAGAACATTTATGGAAGCTATTATAGCGAATGGAACAAATTAGATAAAGATTATTTTAAAAAATTAATTAATAGAATGCCTAGAATATGCGAGAAGCTAATAAAAGAAAAAAGGAGGACACTTCGATGAAGCTAAAATTTAATTTAATTTTATATTGTATGTAAAATTTTTGTTCTGCTTAAATCACTTTTTGTTTATATTTTATTTTCATCAATACATTGAAATTTAAATGACTTTGTTTTGTTTTATTTGATTTCACCTTGCTGCTTCGAAGCTTTTGGACGGTAGTGTATGTATAATAAAATAGTAACGAAGAATTTTGTCCGTTTGTCTGGATGTATGTTCCAGATTGGCGCTGTATTGTCCTGCTTTTTGGAGTATTTTACGGCTCACCAACACCACAACACGCATACGATCGCACTACACAACTACCCCGCTTGACTGCCGGAGCGCGACCGACTCGTGACATAGCGCATGAGATGCCCGATCCAGACTCTCGCGAGGCGCCTCCTAGAGGTTCTCGGCACGAGTCTTAGCGAGTGGAGGCTGCACGAGTGCTTGCAATCCACACTCTCGATTTATTCACTTGCCCGCTACGTCTACTACAAGATGGATGTGATTGAAGTGACTGCGTTAGCTACTTTATGTGCCTACCAATATTATAATGTCTTGCGCCTGTATCACCTAAATAAAAAAAGAAAGTCAAAACGGAGAAGATGGTGGATGACGTCAATACACCGCAACAGGACGATGTATGTATTTGATGATTTTTTTATGAATTTATTATTGTATATTCTTTTTTAAGGCGGAACCTCCACGGTTTCCATAAATCAACATAAAACCTAATACTGACTTGCAAATTGCAAAAAACGTAAGAAAATTTGAATTTCGCGGGCTACCGTGGAGGTTCCACCGTAATCTAAATAAAATTTTCATCCTGTAAGTATGTTAGGTTAGACCACAACAAAACAACTTTAGTGCATATTGTGTCGTAGAGCGACACACAATGCACCATGTTTTTTTAATGCCTTAAAATATTACTTTCTTTTACAGACAAACTATGGACAAACAAATTACAGAATTACTTACCGAATCATCCGGTGAATTTGAAAATTTTGTGCGCATGTCTTTCTACGATTTTGAATGCTTATTGAACAAAGTTGCTCCTGTTATCGCTAAGCAAGATACTCAACTAAGGCACGCTATACCACCCAAAGTACGACTTGCAATTACATTAAGGTTTTTGGCTACTGGCGACAGCTACAAAAGTCTACATTTTTTATTTAAAGTTTCGAGTCAGCTGATTTCAACAATAATACCAGAAGTTTGTGTTGCAATTAACGAAGCATTAAAAGACGAAGTAAAGGTAATTGTTTTATTGCAATTAAAATATAATCATAGAAAAATAATCAGTTGTATTCAAAGAGATATTTTTTTCGTTATTTATACAAACCAAAAACATTATTCCTTGTTGTAATTAAAATTTTCGAGATAATCTCTGACCGGCGAAGCTATTACTCGATCGGACAAAATGTTAACTGTTGGTGAGTTATCGACTAGATTAAGATTTCGATCTGAAATGTGCAAAACAGGCGCATCATACGTATTTTGTAGCGACATAGTTTGATTCGGTGCAATTATAGTCGGCTTAGTTGATGGCATCCGAGCAGTATTTTGTTGTTTTGGAATATGTATAGGATCAGAGTAAGATGAATGAGGAGAAACAAATGGTTGTGACATTGATTGTGAACTGCCGATTATGCTACGATCTGGAGCTGGAATATATTGTGAAACTAGGGGATACGTAATTTGAGGCGACATATTATGATTTGGTAAATTTTTGTTCGGCATACCAGGTTCTGAATACGACGTGCAAGAAGAACGAGGTCGTTTTGGGACACTCATTTCATTATGTAAAGGTTCAGAGTAAGAAGATTGAGAAGAAGTAGGCCGTTGTGGGATGTAATGCGATATAGAAAAATTTGGTAATGGGCTACTAATATTACGTAAACGGTTTATAAACATGCCGTCTATCTCGTACATAAAAATAGCACGTTCATTTTCAGGTAGCCCTCGTAATTTTTTTGCAAGTAACTTGCAGTACAACTCGCATTCGTCATCAGTTCTTTTGTCTTTTAAAACACTATTTAAAGTATTAAATGTATCCTTTATCTGCTTGCTAGCTTCATTGAAGAGATATTCAGAACCTTTTGCTCGTTGACGCGAGTGCTGTGGTGGAAATGACTGTTGACCAGTTGAAGCAATTGGAGATTCCGGCATTTGAGATTCTTCTGTCATACTTGATTCTTCTTGAATTTCAACAGCTTCTGAATTGTTCTCCTGAAATGAAAATAGAATAATATATAATTTATTATACAGTGTGAGTCTTTATAATCTGCACATATCGAAATGAGGGAATCTATGCTTAATTTTATCGACGGAAAAAATGTTAAAAAAAATCTAAATATTTATTAATATTTTTTATGGATTTTTAAAAAAAATTGTTTGCTTTTGTGACCCCAGTGTATACAAAACTGTGTAACTTTTAAACTAAACGATTTATCACGATGAAACAAACTCCATAATGTTTGGAAGTAATTAGGTGTCGTCATAAAATAAAAATTATGGAAAAAAAATAGCCATAATCAAATATAAACATTTTTTTTTGGCAAAAATCTGATTTTTTTTCATTAATTTTTACAAAAATTGTAAAATTTCTCAATAACATGCCCCCATCACCTTCTTTTTTTATAACTTTAAGTTATTCTTCATTGTATTAGGAACCTAACGGTAAAAATTGCATGTTTTTAACTCAACCCCAACATTTTTTATCAAATGTCAAAGAAAGGCCCAACGCATAGCTACGCACATTGTTTAGCAGGTAGATAAACTTTTTTTTGTTAACTTTGTTGTGAATGCGCGCGGGTCGTTTCAAAGATGGCACTCCGAACGCGGAATCGTATTGTTCTCATAAGGGTGGTTTATTTGGGATGATAATTAATGCAAAAGAGTTCAATTGAAACCCATTTATTATTAAATACAAAATTTAATGCATCAGGTTCTCAAAATGTCCACCTCGTTGTTGTAAACACAAAGCCGCGCGAATTAGAATTTGGTGTGTCGCTCTCCTTATCATTTCGGGATCATTGCGAATATCATTCGCACAGTTTATTATGCGGTCACGCAAATCGGCCTCACTGTTGATGGGGGTACTGTAGACGCGTTGCTTCATGGTCCCCCATAGGAAATAATCAAGGGGCGTCAAATCGGGTGAACGCGCAGGCCACCCTACAGGTCCTTGCCGGCCGATCCATTTGTCATGATAATTTTCGTTTAAAAATCTTCTTACATTTGTAGCGTAATGGGCAGGACATCCGTCCATCTGAAGAAACATCCTTTGACGCACAGCCAGTGGGACATCTTCCAATAACTGAGGCATATCATCTCTCAATAGACTTAAAAATCTTTCACCAGTCAACGTTCTCGGCAATATGACTGGTCCAATCAACATGTTATCGATAAGACCAGCCCAAACATTTATCGAAAATCTTACTTGGAAAGTAGATGACCGTTTCAGTTTCGGGTTTTCACCTGCGCGGCACCATCTGTGTAAATTTCGACAGTTAGTAATACCGTCTCTAGTGAATGTCGCTTCGTCCATCCATAGTATTTTTCTTGGAAAGTTTGGGTTTGCTCTGGTTTTTCTTTGAATCCATGTGGACATCACACACCTTGGACGCCAGTCTACGTCTTCATGTAGATGTTGCACCCTTTGATAGTGATAAGGATGCAATCCTTCTTTCTTTAAAATACGCCACACTGATTTTTGGGATATTCCGTGACGAAGAGCCAGTCGTCTAGTACTTATGGATGGATCAGCAAACAAATCACTTAATACTGCTTGTTCAGTAGCCGCATCAATAATTACTTGAGGTGGCTCGCGACGATCTCTACTTGATCCAAGTCCAGTGATCGACAACCTTCTGTGAACTTC
Organism: Fissipunctia ypsillon; assembly: GCA_947568875.1. Lineage (NCBI taxonomy): Eukaryota > Metazoa > Arthropoda > Insecta > Lepidoptera > Noctuidae > Fissipunctia > Fissipunctia ypsillon. Next base: position 15,136,957 of record OX387668.1, read on the forward strand.
CTGGAAGTTTCGGGCAGATGGCACTGGTTGCCTGTTAGGATACGCAGCTATGTAAGCCGCGCGCGCAGCTCTGGCACTTCCTTGTCCCACTCCATAATAAAAATGTATGTCGGCGATGTGTGCCGGGGAAAATTCACTTAAACGCGGCATCATGTAGCAGCGAACGAAAGTTATGAAAGTCCAGCGAACGAAAGTACCGAAACACATGTAGCAGCGGCGAATAATTCGGAGCGACTGCCAGTCTGACATCTGTCATAATTCAAGTTCCTTTGGCTGGCCCTACCTCCCCGACCTGCGCACATTCAAAAGAAAGTTTATCTACCTGCTAAACAATAGTTATGCGTTGGGCCTTTCTTTGACAGTTGATAAAAAATGTTGGGGTTGAGTTAAAAACATGCAATTTTTACCGTTAGGTTCCTAATACAATGAAGAATAACTTAAAGTTATAAAAAAAGAAGGTGATGGGGGCATGTTATTGAGAAATTTTACAATTTTTGTAAAAATTAATGAAAAAAAATCAGATTTTTGCCAAACAAAAATGTTTATTTTTAAATGTGGCTATTTTTTTTCCATAATTTTTATTTTATGACGACACCTAATTACTTCCAAACATTATAGAGTTTGTTTCATCGTGATAAATCGTTTAGTTTAAAAGTTACACAGTTTTGTATACACTGGGGTCACAAAAGCAAACAATTTTTTTTAAAAATCCATAAAAAATATAAATAAATATTTAGATTTTTTTTAACATTTTTTCCGTCGATAAAATTAAGCATAGATTCCCTCATTTCGATATGTGCACATTATAAAGACTCACACTGTATAAGAATATTTTATAATTTTTAAATATTTTTTGTTTGTTTCAGATCCCGTCTAGTGCCCAGGAGTGGCTAGATATAGAAAAAGGATTTAAAACAAAATTTCCTCACTGTGTTGGAGCAATTGACGACAAACACATAGTTTTACAATGCCCTGTTGGATCTGCATCTGAATATTATAACTACAAACATACATTCAGTATTGTCCTCTTGGCATTAGTTGACAGTAATTATCGCTTTATTTTCGCTGACATTGGGAGCCAGGGACGAATCAGCGATGGCGGAGTGTTTCGGAATTCTTTATTGTGGCAAAAAATTTGCTCAAATAACCTTAACTTGCCAACACCATCTGCCCTTCCAGGTTCAGATAAAAATGTGCCTTATGTATTTATAGGAGATGGCGCATTTGCTCTAGATACTCATATAATGAAACCATATCCAGGCAATCACACAGCTGGCTCGCAAAAACGAATTTTTAACCAGCGATTATCAAGCGCACGGGTAGTAGTAGAGAATGTTTTTGGAATATTGTCGTCAAAATTTAGAATTTTCAGAAAACCTATTTTGTTAGATCCTAACAAAGCATCAGTAGTAACAATGTCATGCATTTTACTGCACAACTTCCTTAGAAGGAGTGATACATCTAGTACATTATACACTCCAGCATGGACAGTGGATATTTTTGATGATAATGGGATTTTGGTCCAACCTGGTTCTTGGAGAAATGACGTTAACAATGACGGTGCCCTGCAGCGTCTGAATCAAATACCACGCAGAGCATCATTAAATGCAACTCAGATAAGAGAAGAGTTTTCTTTATATTTCTGTAGAAACTCATGTATGCAATAAATTTAAATAATTCTGTGAAAATAAACTAAAATACCTACTTAATTTAAGAAAAATATCTTTTATTTTACTTACCTGTCTCTCCGTGTTTATTGTAGGCAAACATTCATTCATGTCACCCAAAAAGCTTTCCATCAGTTCGTATAGAAACCATATGGGCTTATAAATATCATTTATACCGGCACCGGATTTAATAGAAGCCTTTTTTTTTCTCAGGTGCCCTCTAAACGTTGCCATTAATGATATTTTTTTAGTTTTTAACTCCTGTATAGGTATATTTAATTGTTTGCTTATCCGATCCCACGCGTCGTTCACTTTATTTTTATCTTTGTGATATGGATTTTTTGGATTCCAAATGATTGGTTCCATTTGATAAAGTTCCATAAAATTGTAACACAAATCGTTACTCCACTCCGTCATTATAAAAAAACGCGCGCGTCCTTACTCTGCAGCAGTTACAACAAAGTGAGAGAGCGCGAGAGTGTGGATGATTCCCTCGCCTCACCCCTCGGGTCCTTTGACTCGCGTCCGAAAAACCGACACAAAACGGAGCGACAGCGAGGCGAGGCGAGGGAAGACGAGAGGACACGAGCGCACCGTCCACACTCTCGTACTCGCGTTCCCTCGTGTAGCCTCGTGGAGAGTCTGGATCGGGCAAGACAACCAACACTTTAGTCAATGTATTAAACCGTTCAGCCGTTTTTGGATTTTGCACACAGATAGTTTATAACCTGGATCAACACATAGGCTCGCCCCCTATTACATGGGACTTAAACGTAACTGGCGAAATGTGGGTGTACTATACTCCGGTACACTTCTGCCCAACCCTTCGGGGAAGCAAGGCGCGATGGTATGTTATGTAATACATAGGCTACTTTTAATCCCGGTAGTACGTTCCCGTAACTTCCCGTGGGATATTTTCTGACATCCACGCGGGTGCAGCCGCCGTCAAAAGATAGATCGAATAAAATGGGCTGACCTAAGGCAACGAGCGCAACTAATGGGACGAAAAATTTCGAAGCAATTTTGAAAGGATGCACCAACCTTAGTATAATGTTGTAGAATTTCAAGTTGCTTCTGAGTGGTACCAATTTGGTGAAGTAGTTGCTTGTTTGAGAACGAGGGTAGTATTGAATTGAAAAGAGGGAAATAAGCAAAACTCAGATAAGCTGTATTATCCTCTAGGTTTGTATATTTTGCATCTAGTCTTTCATTTTTGCAAAAAGACCACATGGTTAGCCTGGAACTAAAGTGGTCTATGATACAAAATAAACACTTTGAGAAAACGAAACGAAATGCCAAAGTCACTGTGTGCTTATGAATGTATGTTATATTGACAATTATTGACAAAAATAAAAATAATAAGTACATAGACCACTTTAGTTCCAGGCTAGCCACATTATGATTAATTTGCCATGTATAATTGTATAAAAACCACTACCCGCTCGACTGCTCGAATACGCTTCAAAACACGTTGATTGCCGCCCCGATTACGTCAGCCAACCGACCCGTTCGGCGCTAGCTGGCTGTATGTAAACAAACGCCATTTACCGACTCAAGTTATTAGGAATAGGTAGCCAACTGGTGTTTTTCCTAATGTTTAAGAACAGAGCTGTACGATAGTGTGCAATTCATTTGAATTTATGATTGTATTGTATTTTTAAATTCGTTGCAAACATGAACAATGAAAATTTTTATCTCAGATTACAAGTAAATGCCTATAGTTTAAAAAAATAAGCGATGACCTATATGTTTTAAGGTTTAAAATGCATGGTTAACATATTCTCAACATAAGTAATAAATAAAACGACATTGCATAGTACAATAATCATTATTTAAAAGCATCCCAAGTTGAATATTTTTTATTATTATTATTATTAGTTTTAACGCCCAGGCAAAACATTTTTTTTTCACATAAATCTGATACGTAGATTAAAAAAATTGGTACCCGTAGTAAGCTTATTTTAATGCTTCAACGTATTTGTAATAACCGCGGCAGTATAATTAAACAATATACTTGAAATAAGGATCTGAAGACACATAAAAAATATAACCTAAAAACCGCCCGGTCAAGGAAAAAAACAGAAATTACGTAATAATTTACTTACCACTTGAAGCCCGTACTAGTTCTTATTATCACTTATAATATTGTCTATACACACACACAAATAGTTTTTACCCGGTATTCTTGCATAAATTCTATTAATTATTTTTAATCAACACAGCACGATAAATAAACAATCAACCACTAACAAAAAACTGACAGATAATATTTTTTTCGGAATCATAGACGAAACTCGTTCCAGTGTTGTCGTATATCAAAATGCTCGGAATTTAATAACGCACGAAACGAAAATGCGTGGACTTCGAAAGTACTACGTAGTAGTGAAGTAATATCGACTAATATAGTGACAAAAAAATAATTTTTTTGGTGACGAAAGTTCTGAAAAGCAGCGTAGATTTCTGAGCGAGGGAATAGAATTACAAGTAATCGACCCAGCGGCTACAGGGCATAGCAACAACGCAAATGAGGCGCTTTTGTTGCGGACTAGACGAAATGTGACAATCTGACAGCAACCACAATATACGTATCGTCTGTCTGCTGACAACCGCTCTTTGAAACAATTGCAATGCGATAAAATCTGCTGACGTGGTCAAGGGCAAGGTAATAATAGGTCTTTACCTATGTAATTGGAGATTCTATAACCAGCATTTTCACGTTTAATTATCTGTGGATTGGCGCGCAATTCGAAATTCAAATAAATTTTATTCGAAAGCCGTGTTAATTTAATTTCAAATTCAGTCATTTGCTTTTAGATAGTTTTTTGTTTTTGTGAAAATGTGGTAGTTTTTGGCGCCATGGATAAACTAAAAATTCGTACAATTTTTGAATATGAGTTCCTACGTGGAAATACCGCTGCGCAAACAACACGAAACATTAACGACGTGTACGGACCAACACTGCTTGCACAAACACGGTCCATTATTAGTTCAATCGTTTTAAATCTGAAAATTTTGAGTTGAAGAACGAGCCTCGCGGTCGGCCGGTAACTATTGTCGACAACGACGAATTGAAGGCGATAGTGGAAGCGGATCCAACTCAATCTACGGCTGACCTTGCTGCGGGCCTTGGAGTTAGTGTCAAAACAACTTTGAAGCACTTGCGTCAAATCGGAATGATTAAAAAGCTAGATAAGTGGGTGCCACACGAACTAAGTGACCAACAGCGAGACTTATGCGTCGAAGCATGCATAACACTATTGAATCGGCATAGAAACGAGGGAATTCTAAATCGAATTGTTAGCTGCGATGAAAAGTGGATCCTGTACGACGACCGTAAGCGTTCGTCTCAGTGGGTGGACCCGGGTACAGCACCTAATCAGTGCGCTAAGAAAAAGATTACTCATAGGAAGATGATGGTGACTGTCTGGTGGACTTGTACATCACAATTTCTTACCCAATGGCACAACAGTGACGGCAGATGTCTATTGCCAAGAATTGCAAACAATGATGGAGAAGCTCGCAATTCAACAACCAATACTGGTCAATCGGGCTTCCCCATTGCTTCTCCACGATAACGCGCCAGCTCACACTTCACGGCAGACCATCGCAAAGCTACAAGAGTTACAGCTGGAAGCTCTCCGTCATCCACCGTACTCACCGGACCTTGCCCCAACAGATTCTACTTTCTTCAAAATGAAGCCAATTTTTTAAGTAGTAGGGCAAAACTTGGCTAATTCGTGATATGCAGCTATTCGGTGATAGATAATTGTGTTTTATTACCAAGTTACTACTGACTTGATAAATGTACATTTTTCAATCATTATAGTATTTGCCACATTTTTAGATATAAGTTAGCAAAACTTATTTTGTCTACTATATCACAGTAAATTTAAAAAATAGTCTGATCAATGAATCGAATTTTACAAGTAAAAAACAAAACTATCACCGATTACCCAAGTTTTGCCATATAGAAAAAATTGAGCTTAGTTATAACTACCACTTAAAACCTACCTATTCTAAACAAATAAATAAAATTGAAGTGTCTGTTTGTAATGTCAACATAACAACTTTTTACTAAATGCATGAGAAAGTATAAACGGTACCTATAACAAAAAATCATTTTTTAACATTTTTGTCTGTCCGTCTGTATGTTTCGGCTAATCTCCGAAATGGCTGGATCGATTTTGACAGGACTTTCACTGGCAGATAGCTGATGTTATGATGGGTAACTTAGGCTACTTTTATTTTAAAAAAATAATTAGGGTTCCGTGCAAAAAACTTAAAACCCATGAAATTATGAACAAAAAGTCGGTTTTGAAAAATTCTTTTTGCATTTGGTAGCCCAATTCTCGACGATAGTTATAGGCTATTTAACATCACGCTACGACCCTTAGGAGCGAGCAAAAAGAAAAAAGCCAGAAAGAACACTAAGCCATTTCATTCCATTTCAGACACCAACCTACGTGGTCTTCACATGATCTGACCAAGATTATGTCTGGACTTTAAAAGAGACTGTGACCTCTGAGTTTGTTTCGGCCTTTCTTCTCAGAGTAGTCAGATAGGAAACGCCGGCCTCATCTAGTTCAAAAAAAAAAATGTTTGACGTGTAAAAGTGTTTGTATAAACCTACTTATAGAAATAAAATCATTTATCATTTAAGAGCGTTGTCACATTTTGCACCTCTCTCGCTCACACGTGTTACAAAATATAGTAGTATTGTGTTCAAATTAACTGGCAACACTATACCCCTCCTACTAACCGTAGTGTATTTTAGTATTTGCGACGACTAAGACTCGACCATTCGATCGCCGATGGCCGACCCGAGCTTTACTAATCGTGAAACCTCGGCCTGATTGACCGTTGGCCGTTGAAAGTCTAAAATATTGTAAAATAAGTTTATTACCGGAAATGTTATAATTTACGGAATGAGAATTATTTGTGTTTATGTTATTTGATTCTAAGTTTGTTTTATGTTGATAAAGTGATTAATAAAAGTATATTATCCTGAAACTGCCATTTTTCTGAGTTGTCTCACACACGAGACCAAATTATTAATAATGTTAAATGAAAAGATGCATTTTTGAAAAATGTAATCAATGGGCGGTCTACAAAATAATATTAGTTTAATAGGTAATTATTAAAAACACATTTTTATTGTGGCATTTATTTACATCATCTCAAAAACAGATCATAACACTTAATTACCTAAGTTTATTAGATAACACAATAGAAATGTGTTTTTGATAACTACCTATTAAATTACATTGTTCTCACATATAGAAGCAACAAGAACAATAACAATGTACCTACCCAGGATTTTGTAACAATTTTGATTTAAAAGAGTGTCCATGGAGTTTCTTGCCCATTCTTCTCCATAGAGATCTACGTTTTGGAATGGGCGACTAGCTTCAATTTTCTGACTAACTGACTGACTCTTTAACAATTCAAAAGTGCCTGTAATTGGTTTAATTGAAATAAATGCTTTGAGTTTGAGTTGAGTTTGAGTTTGATTAATATTATTTTGTAGACCGCCCATTGATTACATTTCTCAAAAAAGCATTTTTTCATTTAACATTCCTGTGTGAGCGAGAGAGGTGCAAAATGTGACAACGCGCGGGCGATTCAACGCAACGGTGGGCGACGGGTCGGGGGACGAGTGAGTTTAATTAAAATGTGGCTGTTATTTTGTTTTGTTTTACTTCAAATCCATATTATAAAACCGTATTGAAACTGAATCTTTACAACACAGGAACTTGTTGCACAGTTTATGTGCCTGTGTCAATTAGAAGGCGAAGCGAACTTTAAATCAAAACAATACTATGTTTGTCAAACGAAAACAATTCAGCTATAAATGAGGCTAACATGGCGATAATGTTATGTTGAGGTAGGTCTCTGATGAGTGATGACTGACACACACTGCCGCTGTTAGTAGGATGCCTTATAGCAGTACAGGTTTAATGTGAAGAAAAGCACCTAGGTAACACATGTTTTGAGTCTTGGCCCCGTAAATGACTGGGCGTACTTTCAAAAGTGATATTCCCATAATTTAGTCGCTCTTTGGAGCTGACTAGGTGGCTTAAAGACGGCTATATTCAGCAGTACTGAATTATTAATCTGTAGGTGCAAGTGCTAAGTTACTCTCACCAACTATAGATAAAACATTTATTCAGTGCACACAAAAGACATAGCACAACACACAAAAGCACAATTAAAAAGATGATAACCAATTACATGAATATACAACACAGGTACAGTGTGCCAACATCCAAAAAAGAAAAACATAAGTATTTAAAGATATAGAGTGACACGATAACAAACTTCAAATTGAATAACGAGACAAGGTGCGGAGTCCGTCTCAAGGTTGCACCAAATGGGAGTCCAGCTCAGCTTGTGTCAGGCAAATATACCTAACGCTGATATTCTGCTGAATCCCTGCAGTGACATACGGACGTCGAGCAGACGAGATAAACACAATTGGAGTTGTAACAAAGTGTTATGCGCGGAGTGAAATTATGTAAGTATACCCGCAACTTCAATTATGTAGGTATTCTAGAGTAAAGTTTTGCAATGGGAAACGTTCTTGTCCGCTGATGTGTTGACTGCGTTTTTATTACTACTTGAATATTTAAAAAGTTATTTATGTATAATGCAATTGATGTATAAGTGAATAATTATTATAATTATAGTGGCCTATACACCAAAGTATCATCATCATCTGCCCGGCCTCTTCAAAACTAGATTGGGATCGGCTTCCAGTCTAACCGGATACAGCTGAATACCAGTATTAGACACCAAATTACGTAGTTATTTTAAATAGCAATGTTTTGTGAAACGTGTAATGTTCTCTCTAGCGTTAATAGTGTAGTTATGAAAGTTATGATAAACTAGCAGGGCCGCAATCAATAAATTAATTAGGAATCTACATATTTAAATTAGTCTTAGAGGCGTTTTAGATATACCCACTTATTGGGGTTCCCTACGTGTATTCGAAAGTCGTTAATTCGATTTTTATTATATCGAACACGGTATGTCGATAATTCAGTTGTACGATGTTTTATTACATCGATGCTTTATTAGTGCGATGTAACGTTTGTGCGAAACAGCCTACAGCGATTGCTCATTAGTTCGACAGTATGTCGGTTCGAAACACCTACTGTTTTCCGTGACATTTTATTAATAATCTTATTTTGCATTATAGACGTAAAGGAAATACATTATAAATACCATACATATCTTCACGTCTTTTTTCCTAAAATGAGGAAGACAGGTAACTAATTCACCACGTTTAGCTGTGGCATGGGCCAAAGATAACGTAGACAACATCAGTGACTGGTTGCTAGCCAATCGCCTGATACACTCAAAAGCCAAAACCGTCATGCCTCAATCGTCTATTTTAATATGCACGGAAAAGAATGCAACTGGGGCACTCTAAGGTTTTTTTTAATCCTCACCCAGTACGGACGCAAAAACGTCATGTTTTTGATTTCGTGCTGCTTCCGTTTGCTAATACCTAAAATAAATTAAAAACAACTAAAATACTCATCTAAATGTTTTATTTTAATAAAAAATCATACAACAAAAAAGATATAAGCTTGGGTATAATCAGCATAGAAAAAAAAAAACAAAACATTATTCGTTAATAAAAAACAATGATTATATTACTATGCATATTATATTTTCTATGTACTGTTACATTTTGAAGCTAAACCTGATTTCTGTATTTGCCGCCACAAATTTTGCGCTAAATGAAAAAGGCAACCTGTATGAGTGGGGTGCTTGGACAGGAAACCTCCCCGTGTGCCTGTGGGCTGGAATTCCCTTATGGATGCGTCCGGGGGGAAGGCCAGTTACCGGGAGGGTGCACCCTGGGGTACGGGCAATGACTCCCCATTAGATACTGTGTGCCTAAGGGGTCTTGTTGCCCGTATGCCAATATCCTGTCAGAAGTACGCTCCAACGTGTGTCTCTCTGCGCTCTAAACAGAGACGCACAGCGGCGGAGTAAGAGCGGGCTCGGTGTGCACTAACTCTGCCACCGGGCAGGCAGGAAGAGGCCTTCTCTTTCTGCCACCGTTATTCTCGTAGCCCCGAAGATTATCAAGGTCATGTCTCTGACTTTTGACGGGGGTCGAGGGTCTTGGCTTAACCGCCCGGGCCGCGAGGAAGAAAACCTCTATAAAAAATCACCCCAAACCTCCAAGCGGCGGCGCACCGTGAGGGAGGTTGATAGCTTGACTAATGGGTAGCTAAATTAGTCGCTAGTGCGAACCACTGGTTTTTGAGAAGATACAAAGTTTTTTACTCGTGGGAACAAACATGAATATAATAAACAAAAGAAACAAAAATAGTAGTGAGGAGGAGGGGAGTGATGCGGGGTCGGAGTCCGACGCCGCATCTGGCGTGAAGGGCTCATGTAAGAGCCCGGAGCGCGAAATGGTGGGGGGCGCTGGGAAGAACCAAAAGTTCTTCAAGAAGCGCCCCAAACCGGGGGATGGCCTGGGGTCTTCCTCGGATGGTGGGCTGAGCTCGGCCCGTAAAAAAATCAGCCGGCGGGGTGGGGCCCATGAAAGGGGTGTGGGCAGAGGGCTCACCAAAGAAGCCAGCAAGCCGAGCCCAGCCAGCCCGGCCGAGCCAGAGTCGCAGTTGGGGACAGTCTCGGCTGGGTCGGAGTCAGCAGGTGGTGAGCCGGACGCCGCTGGCGGCTCCAATTCGGAGCAAACGATCAGGTTCGCAGAGGTCGTGGCAGCCGCGATCAAGAGTGTGGCCTTGAAGAGGACTCAGTCCTCTAAAGATAAGGCCATATCGGCAGCCAGGGCCTCCATTATGGCGGCAGCGGAGGCCAGTCACCTCAGGCCCCCCTCGGACGGAATGACAGGGATGCGGGCGGAGATCGCTCGCTTGACAGCCGCCATGGAGCTTCTCCGAAAGGAGAATGAGGAGCTCCGAGCGGACCTGGCCAGGCTCCGAGGAGCTGGCCCCCGGGAGGTGCCACAGGGGGAGGCGCGGCATGGGCAGGTTGGGCCCGTGCCTGCTGAGGACCGGGTTCTGGCCCTGGTCCGGCAGGAGCTGGCTGCCTTCCGAAGCCGGTTTTCCGCCCTGGAGGCCATAGTCCTGCGGCCCCCGCTAGCGGCGAGCCAGCCGGCCTCGGGCCAGCGGAAGGCAGCATCGTATGCCGCCGCCGCGGCTGCCACGGTCAAGCCTGCATCAACGGGGCAGGCGAAAGGCGGGGCCGTGCAGGAACCCGCGAGGGCCCCAGCCCCGGCGGCGAAACGGCCGCCCCCGCCTCCTAAATCTCCTCCGGCTGACGCCGAATGGCAAGTAGCCGGGGAGAAGAGGAAGGCGGGTAAGGCAGCAAGGGCGGTCAAAAAGAAGGAGAGGCGGCAGCGGCGCAAGGAGCGAATCGTCGCGGCTAGGCTCCGTGCCCCGAGGTCCGCAGCTGTAGTGATCACACTACAGCCGGAAGCGGAGAAGAAGGGCGTGTCCTACCGCGACGTGCTTGCCAAGGCGAGGGAGGCGGTGAACCTCGAGGAGCTCGGCGTTGCCGATGGCATCCGGATAAGGGTCACTGCGACTGGGGCTCGGATGCTGGAGGTTCCCGGTGCGGCCAGCGGCCCGACCGCTGACGCTCTGGCCGAAAGGCTTAGGGCGTCCCTAAATGCGGACGAGGCCCGAGTGTCCAGACCCACCAAGTGCGCGAACATGCGCATACTGGGTTTGGACGACTCAGCGACGGAGGGAGAGGTGGTGGCCGCCGTTGTTAGGACTGGAGGGTGCTCAGCCGAGCAGGTTAGGGTAGGCACCATCCGTCCTGACTTCACGGGGATGCGAACTGTTACAGTGAGCTGCCCCGTGGCGGTGGCCCGAAAAATAACTGGGGAGGGCCAAAGGCTCAAGGTGGGCTGGGTTTCCACGCAGGTGAAACTGCTGGAACCCAGACCTCTGAGGTGCTTCCGCTGTCACGTGGGCAACCACGTGGGAGCTAAATGCACCTCGGAGGTGGACCGTAGCGGCCATTGCTTCTGCTGTGGTCAGCCCGGTCACAAGGCCGGCTCGTGTAAAGCCGCGCCGCACTGCTTCGCGTGTGCGGCAGCTGGCAAGCCGGCCAATCACCGGGCTGGGAGCAAGGCCTGCGCTCCACCCGCCAAACCCAGGGGCAGCAAGCCCTCTGCCACCAGCGTCACCGCCGAAGCCGCCACCACTGCCGCCGTCGCCGCTGCCGCCTCCGCCGCTGCCGCCTCCACTGTCGCCGTCGCCGCAACCACCGCGGCAGGGCCCTCACAGGGGGTTCGGGAGGGGGCTGATATGGAGTGCCAATAATGGCCCCATTACGCCTCCTCCAGGCGAACATCAACCACTGCGCCTCCGCTCAGGATCTGTTGCTCCAGAGCATGGCGCAGTGGTCGATTAACATCGCCGTGGTCGCTGAGCCGTACTTTGTCCCGCCCAGGGATGACTGGGTGGAGGACCTGAGCGGCTCAGTGACCCTAATTTCGTCGGCCGCCGCCGGTACCCTGTCCCTCGAGGCTGTCAATAGGGGACGGGGTTGCGTGGCAGCACGGTTCGGGGAGATTGTCGTGGTAGGGGTATACTTCTCCCCGAACCGAACTCTCGCCGAGTTCCACAACTCCCTTGCGGAGTTGAGAGTCGTCGTCGTCGGATTCCGTTCCCTCCCTGTACTCGTCCTCGGGGACTTCAATGCCAAGAATGTGGCTTGGGGTTCCCGGCATACGGACACACGGGGCAGGATGGTGGAGGACTGGGCTCTGGAGACGGGCCTGGTCGTCCTAAACCGGGGTTCTGTCCCCACGTGTGTGCGGATGCGGGGTGAGTCAGTGGTGGACATTTCGTTCGCCAGCCCCGCTCTGTCGCCTCGTGTCCTCGACCGGCGCGTCATGGAGGGGGTGGAGACCTACTCCGATCACCGGTACATCCGGTTTGACGTCTCCGCCCAGACCTCGAGCGCACCGGTCCGACAGGCCCCGAGTGGTCCGCGGTGGGCGTTGAAGCAGCTGGACCGGGAGCTCCTCCTGGAAGCCTCGATCGTGCAGGCCTGGGTGTCACCACTGGACAGGCCTGCTGACATCATTGACGAGGCGGGGTGGTTCCGGGAGGCCATGTCCGAAGTATGCGACGTGGCAATGCCCCGGGTCCGGCCCGGACGCGCCCGGCGCCAGGTGTGCTGGTGGTCGCCGGAGTTGACGTCTCTGCGCGACACGTGCGTTGCTGCGCGACGCCGGTACACCAGGCACCGCAGGCTCCGTATCCGCCCTCCGGATACGGAAGCCATTCAGGCGGAGCTGTACGAGGGGTACAGAGCGGCGAAGACCGCCCTCCGAGCGGAGATCCTGCGGGCCAAGGGACTGGCCCGTGAGGAGTCGCTGGAGACTCTGAACAGGGACCCGTGGGGACGCCCCTATAAAATGGTGCGGAACAAGCTCCGCCCATGGGCTCCCCCGCTGACGCAGAGTCTCCGGCCCCAGCTCGTGGAGGACGTGGTGAGCGCTCTGTTCCCTTCGCGAGGGGTACATACTCCCCCGCCCATGGCTCCGCCTCCTGCGGTGTCGGATGCGGACCACGCAGCCGACGATGACGACGATGCTCCGGAGGTGACCGAGGTAGAGCTGAGAGTGGCGGTGCGCAGGCTGAATGCCAAGAATACCGCCCCAGGACCCGACGGCTTACCTGGAAAAGCCTGGGTCCTGGCCTTGGAGGCTCTCGGGCCTCGACTAAGGGGGCTCCTAAGCGCATGCTTGGAGAGGGGCCAGTTCCCGCTTCAATGGAGGACAGGGAAACTGGTCCTCATTAAGAAACCGGGGCGCCCTGCGGACTCGCCGTCCGCTTACCGGCCCATCGTGCTGCTCGACGAGGTGGGCAAGCTCTTTGAAAGAGTCATTGCAGACCGCCTTGTCGGGCGGCTGGTGAGGGTGGGGCCGGATTTGGCGGAGAGCCAGTTTGGTTTCCGCAAGGGGCGCTCTACGGTGGACGCCATCATGCGCGTACGAGCCCACACGACGGGGGATGCTGTGGCCCGGGGTGGGGTCGTCTTGGCGGTGTCTCTAGACATCGCCAATGCCTTCAACACCCTGCCCTGGAGTTGCATCAGGGAGGCACTCCGGTATCACCGAGTGCCGACCTACCTCTGTCGCGTGGTCGAGGCCTATCTGACGGACAGGGCCGTCATCTACCCCGGTCACCGGGGAGAGTGGAACCGGCGAGAGATGTCGTGCGGTGTCCCGCAGGGATCGGTTCTGGGACCGCATCTGTGGGACATCGGGTACAACTGGGTGCTGCGCGCCGACCTCCCTGGTGGCGTCAGCGTAGTTTGCTACGCTGACGACACGCTGGTCCTGGCGCAGGGGAGGTCGCACCAGGCGGCGGCCGAATTAGCGGCACGCGGGGTTGCGACAATCGTATAGAGGATCCGGCAATTGGGACTCGAGGTGGCCTTGCACAAGTCCGAGGCCATGTGTTTTCATGGTCCTCGGAACGCGCCACCATCGGGTTCCCAAATAACGGTAGGAGGGGTTCTCATCGGTGTCGAGTCGACGATGAAGTACCTGGGACTCGTCCTCGACAGCCGGTGGAATTTCGTGGAGCATTTCCGACGTTTGGCTCCCAGACTGGAGCGGGCCGGGGCTGCCTTGGGGCGGCTCCTGCCCAATCTGGGGGGTCCAAACGCCTCCTGCCGGAGGCTCTACGCGGGGGTCGTGCGGTCCATGGCCCTTTACGGAGCTCCGGTGTGGGCGCGTTCCGTGAGGCGACGACCGGTACGTCGATTGAACGCGTCCCAGAGGGTCATGGCCATCCGGTTAGCCCGGGAATACCGCACGGTCTCCGGGGAGGCGGCGAACCTCCTTGCCGGATTACCGCCATGGGATCTGGAGGCAAAAGTCGTCGCGCACATGTGGGAGTGGCACGAGGAGGCAGGACGCCGGGGCGTAACTCTGTTGCCGCGAGAAATCGTGGCACGGCGGACAGAGCTCCGGCAGGATCTCATGGCGGCATGGAGAGTGCGATTGTCGCAACCCAGCGCTGGGCACGCCACAATTGCGGCGATAAGTCCCCTCTTTGAGGAGTGGCTGGAGAGGCGCCACGGGGTCCTCACCTTCCGCCTGACGCAGGTCCTCACTGGACACGGGTGCTTCGGGAGGTACCTGTTCCGGATAAGGCGGGAGGAAACGCCCGGGTGTCACCACTGTGTGGATCGCCCGGAGGACACGGTGGAGCATACGGTGGAGGTCTGCCCGGCTTGGGCGGAGCACCACCGTGTCCTCGCGGAAGCGATCGGCGGCGGCGATCTCTCGCTTCCGGCCCTGGTCCAGGCCATGGTACGGAGTGAGAGTGCATGGGAAGCCATTACCTCCTTCTGCGATGCAATAATGCTCGTGAAGGAGGAGGCGGGACGCGTGAGGGAGAGGCAAGCTTTGCACCCTCACGCCCCTAGTCGCCGCAGGAGACGCCCTGGGCGTCGGGAATCGGCAGCCGATTCCCGGCCACCGTAGGCGCGGGCTTGCGGACGGCGAGCAATGGGTAGCTCGCCGTCCGGTAAGGACCAGGCCCGAGTCGACGGCGCGTCGTGTTCCACGCGCGCCTCAAAGAGATGTCAGCACTATTGACGGGGTCCGCTAGGGCCGATGCCAGCTAGGGTTGCGGGATGTTCGAAAGAGTTACCGTGGCCCCGGCACAGGCAACAGAAGGAACACGGGTGGGTTTTAGTCAGTAAAAGTCTGACACGCCCTCCCGCTCCGCCCAGAGCGGGAGAAGTCATTTGATGATTTCCCATCCACAAAAAAAAAAAAAAAAAAAACCTGTATGAGTAGCTTCAGGGAAATATATTTTGACGACATTGATAACAGCTGTTTCAAAATCAGTAAGTATATACTCAGTAAGTCAAGTATCAGTAAGTCTTTCTCATTTTAGGAAAAAAGACGTGAAGATAGGTATTTATAATGTATTTCCTTTACGTCTATAATGCAAAATAAGATTATTAATAAAATGTCACGGAAGACAGTAGGTGTTTTGAACCGACATACTGTCGAACTAATGAGCAATCGCTGTAGGCTGTTTCGCACAAACGTTACATCGCACTAATAAAACATCGATGTAATAAAACATCGTACTACTGAATTATCGACATACCGTGTTCGATATAATAAAAATCGAATTAACGACTTTCGAATACACGTAGGGAACCCACTTATTGTTCTATTACATCTCTGGGGACTTGGTTCCATGCAATGCATGTTAATGGGTAAGACAGTTGTTATAAACGACGATATCGACTAGTGTATGAACATTAGGCCGAACACTTTTAAAAACGTAGTATTGCGAGATCAAACAAAAAATATGAAGTGTATTGCAGTGTAGGTATCTGGCAATTAACGTAGGTATCCTTCTATCCCAATTACTGATTTTGGCGATCCATGGTGATACTAATTTCCACAAGAGGTTTTAAGTAGGTAAGTATAACATGTCTCTGCGCATTTCTCTTCTTTCTTTATTAAGGTGAAAGCGCCAGGCTAGCCCGCGAAATTCAAATTTTCTTACGTTTTTTGCAATTTGCAGGTAAGTATTAGGTTGTATGTTGATTACAATATTATTCGCGGCCGTAACAAATATGTATTTACAGAATTATAATCATTAAAGTCATCAATACAACTCTCTAAGACCAAGTAATTCTATTGAATTACTATTTCATGAAATATTAACATTTCAGTATTGTCTAAATAGATTAAGTTCACATTACGTTAGTAGCAACCTTTCACGCACACAGTCATACTTCACACACTCAAATTACGTTCATACAGTCCACTCATCTAAAAATAAATTGTAAAGAAGGCAGTGTGCAATAAATACCCTTTGAGTAAAGACGTATTAAAAAGTTTTATTTCACCAAACAAGCCGATATAGACCTTATCGTCGTAGACATATGGTCCAAATCGAGCCGGATTTATATATAAAAAATCTAGTGACCGCGTACGCCGTCGCGACACCGCGAGAACAATAGCATTCCAGAAATTATCTTTGCTAAATCGTGCGAGTAAATAATACATCATTAGCAAAATAATCATTCAAATCTATATCAATATTGTTTGGATTTTGGAGTTTCAACGTCTACACATTTGTACACCATGGATGCGCTTCTGGCATATCAAAAGGAAGTGCTGGATAACTTGAAGAAGTCGGAGAAAAACTATAAAAAGACACCTCAAGATCGGTTGAAGAAACCTTACTTAGAAACCAGATTAGACAATTTGGAGCAGCTGTGGATAACGTTTAAAGATGGACACAAGTCTCTCATAGGCAAGGTCACCTTGAAGGACAAACAGGATACATACTTCACTGAGGATATGTATGAGGAGTTTGAGGAATTATATGTATCATACAAAACTTTATTGAAAGAAGCCCTGCAGCCCTATCTCGCGTCATCGAGTGGAACTTCGTCCGTAACACCGAAAATAAGTGCTGAACAAACAGTCAGTGAGTGTGAGGTTAAATTACCACGTGTGCAGTTACCTACGTTTAGTGGTAAATACGTTGAATGGCAGTCGTTTTATGATATGTTTAATTCGCTTGTGCATACTAATAAGAATTTGTCTCCAGTGCAAAAATTGCATTATCTTAAAAGTAACCTGTCAGGTGAGCCGGAAACTTTGTTACGTAATTTTTCTATAACTAATGAGAATTATGACGAGGCTTGGAAACAGTTACATAAACGTTATGATAATAAGCGGTATAATTGTAATGCACTTATGAGATTATTGTTTACGCAAAAACCGGTTACTAGCGAATCTCCTAGTGCCATTAAGCATTTATTAGATACAACTACAACTTGTTTACAATCTTTGCGTAATATGGATATTAGTCTTGAGTCAATTAACGATGCGTTTGTTATTTATTTAGTGGTTTCTAAATTAGATCCTGAATCCATTAAGCAGTGGGAATATCAGTTGGGTGTACTTAGTAACGATTTACCGACATGGACACAATTATCTGAGTTTTTGGAATCGAAATTTAGGTCGTTGGAGATGATAGACTCGAATAAGGTACGTAACAATACCAACACAAAGTCGAAGTCTTTTCATGGGTCCATAGAAAGTAAAAAGAATAATTCCAATGTACCTAAATGTTCTAAGTGTAAAGGTGAACACTATTTATACAATTGCAAGGAATTTAGTCAACTTAGTGTCAAGGAAAGGCAAGATTATGTTAAAAATAATAACTTGTGTTTTAATTGTTTCTCTCCATCACATCCAGTTTTTAAATGTCGTAATTCAGCGAGTTGCAAGCGATGTGGCAGGAGGCACCATTCATTATTACATTTTGAAAAGGAGGTGAGCAGCGAATCAACGAGTGAGGACGTTTTGGTGTAGAGTGAGTCGGACAAATCCGTGAGTACATCTATTTCAACTAATTTTTCGAGTAGAGGTTTAGAACCGAGTCGAGTTTTGTTAGCTACTGTATCTATTTGGGCATACAGTGAGCATGGATACAAACAACAGTTGAGAGGATTATTAGATCAAGGGTCGCAAGCGTCCTTTGCTAGCGAGTCAGTTGTTCAATTACTTGGACTTTCATGTAAACATGTTAGCGGTACAGTTTCCGGGATAGGCGGTAATGGCCACACTAGT
This sequence comes from Fissipunctia ypsillon, assembly GCA_947568875.1. Lineage (NCBI taxonomy): Eukaryota > Metazoa > Arthropoda > Insecta > Lepidoptera > Noctuidae > Fissipunctia > Fissipunctia ypsillon. Next base: position 15,155,254 of record OX387668.1, read on the forward strand.
GTGAAGCACATGGTTTCTCTTCGAGTGGTATCACGTCATAACCCTGAGGTTTCAATCCAAGTAAATGCATACGTTTTGCGATCTGTTACGTCATTGCTTCCTTCAACCGAGTTACATACACCTGAATGGCTACATTTTGATAAAATACCACTAGCCGATCCAGGTTACGCCACACCTAGTAAAATAGATATTCTTCTTGGAGCAGAGGTATATAGTGAGATTTTATTGGATGGTATCATACGTCACAATAAAATATTGGCACAAAATACTACCCTAGGTTGGGTATTATCAGGAAGGGTGTCAAAAAATTCAACTTCTGCTAACAATGGAATAATCACCATGCATTTACACCTAAGTGGAGAAGAACTGCTTAGGAAATTTTGGGAAATGGAAAATGAGCCCAACTTAATACAGAAGAAGATGACAGACATAGAACAACGATGTGAAGAACTTTATGACAGGACAACTACACGAGATAAAGAAGGAAGATTTATAGTTAAGCTACCTTTTGATAAAGAAGATCCAGAGTGTCAATATGGAAAATCAGTAGTTATAGCTACAAGAAGATATAAGTATTTAGAAAATATACTGCAGAAGGATCCTACCTTAAAGGAAACATATAACAATGTTCTACAAGAATATCTTACAATGAATCACATGATACCAATAAATAAAGAAGACATAGATAATCATCATCAAGACATGGAATGTCATTAAAACCGAAATAAACAGTAACACTCATAAAGACAACATAGAAAGTATTAAATTCAATGAAACAATAACTACAGACCCTGTACAAATGGCTACTATATTTAATAACAATTATGTTAATTTAACGCATGAAGAAGGGGAAAAAAGCACAAATGAAAACCGCTTCAAAAATACATGTGTCAACTCTATGTTTCTAAGACCAATGGAGGTTAACGAGGTAAGACAGGAAATAATGTCTCTGTCCAACACTAGATCGGAGGGCTATGATGAGATCAATACAAAAATCGTCAAAGCCTGCTGCAACGAACTGACTGGTATTCTGACGCATTTAATAAACATGTCATTTTCACAAGGTATCTTTCCTGAAAAATTAAAACTGTCTTTAATAAAGCCCTTATTCAAGAAGGGAGATAAATGTGACATCAACAATTACCGACCTATAACTCTTATACCCATATTATCTAAAATTTTTGAAAAATGTATGTTTAAAAGGTTAACTGACTTTTGCAATAAATTTCATATTATAAGTGACCAGCAGTTTGGATTCCAAAAGAACAAGTCCACATCGTTAGCTATTTTTTCCCTCATGCAAGCTATACTTTCAAATATTAATAATAATTATATAACTACAGGCCTTTTTTTTGATCTATCGAAAGCCTTCGATCTGGTGTCACATGACATATTGCTGCAAAAATTGGAAGCTGTTGGTATTAGAGGACCGGCACTTCAGTGGCTGTCGTCCTATTTAAGCAATAGAAAACAATGTGTCATCATCAATAAAAAAAATGAAAATAACGTAATAATATCCTATTCATCGGAATATAAACATAATAAATATGGCGTTCCACAGGGAAGTGTGCTAGGCCCGATATTATTCCTCATTTATATAAATGACATCATAAAAATAACTAACCATAAATGCGTATTATTTGCTGACGATATTTCTATTATAGTGACATCTAATAAAAAAATTAACACCATTTCAGAACATGAACTTGACATTAATAATACAATTGACAAATTATTGCATTGGCTTGACATTAACCATTTGATGATAAATTTAGACAAATCCGTTTACATCCAATTTAATCGATCAAATAATTCCAAAAACGACATTAAACTAAATATTAATAAAATCAATGAAGTAACGCGTACCAGATTTTTAGGTGTAATAATAGATAAAGACATTAACTGGAAAGAGCACATTGACAATGTTAGCACTAAAATTAACAAATTTGTTTATGCATTAAAACAAGTAAAAAATGTAACTAATATAAAAACTGCTGTAATGTCATACCACGCGTATGTCGAATCGTTGTTACGTTATGGACTAATAATGTGGGGTAACAGCACTGACTTCCAAAGAGCATTCATCGCTCAAAAAAAGTCCATGAGAGCAATTTGTGGACTTAAGCCCGACGATTCATGTCGACCAATATTTAAAAAACTTGGTTTGTTACCGTTACCGTCGCTTTACATTCACGAAATATGTATGTTTGTTATAAAAAATAAGCACCTGTTTAAGACTGCAAATGATGTCAATCCTAGGAACCGACGAGATCCATATAAACTGGTGTTAAATGACTTGCCTAGACTGTCTAAATACAATAGTAACTGCTTGGCAATGTGTGTGTCCATTTATAATAAAATACCAAGGCATTTCAAAGCTTTGAATATAAAGTTATTTAAAATTAAATTTCATAAGTGGTTACTGGAGTGTAGTTTTTATAGTTTAAAAGAATTTATAGATAAAAAAGGTTGATGTTTTTTTTAAAAAACAAATTGTTGTTGCCTTAAACTTGTCTTTAAAATTTTGCATGCTATGTTTTTATCCTAGCTAAACATGATTGTGCCTCAATTTGTATTTAACACCCTTGTATACCATGTTTTACGCAAATAAATATTCTATTCTATTCTATTCTATCCTAAGGCGGTTTATCTCCCGCACCACGCTGTGGTTAGAGAAGATAAAGACACCACAAAAGTGCGAGTTGTTTTCGATGGGTCATGTAAAGGATTGAACAACTTTTCACTTAATGATAATCTGATGGTGGGTCCCAAGTTACAACAGGATTTGAAACACATCCTGATGCGTTGGAGAAGCCACAGGATTTGCATAGTAGCTGATATCATTAAGATGTTCAGAATGGTGAAAGTCGATTCCGAGGACTCAGACTTCCAAAGAATTGTATGGAGACCACAAACAAACGAGCCGCTACAACATTTTAAATTATTGCGTGTGACCTTCGGTACTACATGTGCTCCTTATTTGGCCGTGAAAACCCTTCAAAGGTTAGCTGATGTAGAACATGCAAGGTTTCCTACTGCATCAAGCATAACAAAGAAGGATTTTTATATTGATGATCTCCTGACGGGCTGTGAGACACTACCAGAGGCTATACACATATATAACGAAATGAACAAGTTGATGAACAGTGGTGGCTTCGAACTGCAAAAGTTTAGTAGCAATAATCAAGACTTATTGACACATATAGGAGAGGATAATCACAGTAGTACCGATTCATTAAGATTAAAATCAACTACTGTCATGAAGGTATTAGGCTTAAAATGGAATAAGAATATGGATTGCTTTCAGTATTCACTCGACTTACCCGACGTCAAACAACCTATTACTAAACGGCAAGTATTGTCGGATGTGGCCCGGCTATATGACCCGTTAGGATGGATTGCACCCGTGATAATCAAGGCAAAAATATTTATCCAAAAACTGTGGAGGTCGAAGCTTGATTGGGATGATGTACTGACTGCAGATTTAACGAGTGAATGGTTACAGTTTAGAGAAAGTTTGATATATTTACATAAGATAAACATACCACGATGGTATTGTTTTAGTCCAGGGTCAAAGGTTGAGTTGCATGCATTTGCTGATGCTTCAAAGGTAGCGTATGGTGCTGCTGTATACATTCGTGTCATTAATAATAACAACGAAACATTGGTGAGTTTGGTTTCAGCAAAAAGCAAGGTTGCTCCTATTGAGAAGGAGATATCAATTCCTAGACTAGAACTATGCGGTGCAGCTCTAGCAGCAAAATTAGTATTTGAGGTTTCACAAATAATGAACATTCCGAAAGAGAACTTGTTTGCGTGGTCCGACTCAACAATAGTTCTAGCCTGGCTGAGAGGAGGGTCTAGCCGCTGGACTACTTTTGTGAGCAATCGTGTGTCAGAAATTCTAAATATTTTAGACTACAGACAATGGAAGCATGTTACAACTGATTCGAATCCAGCTGACTGTGTTTCGAGAGGCATCGCTACACAAGATTTACTTGAACATTCATTATGGTGGTCAGGACCTTCTTGGCTTTCACAAGGAAGTACAGAGTTTGATAACGCTGATATTATCGAGGACACTCATGAAGAAGAAAAACACACATCTTTAACTGCTTTACCTGTATTGGAAAATAAATTCATCTGGACTATGTTTTCATCACTTGCCAAAACCTTAAAAGCTATTTCGTATTGGAGAAGAGTTTTACAGAATTTAAGATTACCAAAGGAAAAACGAAAATTATATGCGAATATTATTACACCGGCAGAGAAAGATAGGAGTTTAATTATATGCATCAAACAGGTTCAAAGAGAGAATTTTAGTGAAGAGATAAAACAGTTAAAGTTGAAGAATTCAGTCCCCAAAAAAAGTAAGCTTCGCACTCTTTATCCCATTTTTGATGAAAATGGGATACTAAGAGTTGGCGGTCGTATTGATGAGTCAGAAATAACTTATGATACGAAGCATCCCATAGTTATGCCTGCTAAGAGCCATCTTACCAGTCTTATAGTTAGTGATGCTCATCTCAAAACCTTTCACGGTGGACCACAAGCTATATTGTGCTATTTAAAAACGAAATATTGGATATTACGAGCAAAAGAGATAGTTAAAAGTCACTACAGATCCTGTGTAAAATGTTTAAGATATTCTAGGTCTAAAAGCACCCAACTGATGGGTCAAATCCCAGATGTTAGGTTGAAACCAACCAGACCTTTTAAATCATCTGGTTGTGACTATATGGGGCCTATTAGCGTGAGATTTTCACCCGGTAGAGGGTCGAAATCCTGTAAAGGATATATTTGTTTATTTATTTGTATGGTTACACGAGCCATTCATTTAGAGGTAGTAACAGATCTGTCATCAAAGGCATTCATTGCAGCGTTTAAGCGTTTCACAGCACGAAGAGGTCACTGTCAAGATTTATATAGCGACAACGGCACTAATTTTGTTGGTGCCAACAGACAGCTTCGTGAGATGTTCGATCGAGCTAAGTCAACTGTGCCACGTGAAATTGAGGAGTTATTGAGCTTAGAGCACACAACATGGCACTTCATACCTCCACATTCCCCTAATTTTGGTGGTCTGTGGGAGGCTGGAGTTCGCAGCGTTAAAACACATTTATTTAAGGTGATCGGAGATAGCACACTCACATATGAGGAGTTATCTACTGTTTTAGCATAGGTCGAAGCCTGTCTTAATTCTCGACCAATCACAGTAATGAGTGATGATCCTAACGAACCTCAAGCTCTAACACCGGGACATTTCCTCATAGGTGAACCGTTGATAAGTATTCCCGAGGAAGATAATTCTAATCATAACATTGTAGGTTTGGATAGATGGCGATTAACACAAAAAATAGTAAATAACTTTTGGAAACGTTGGTATAGGGAGTACTTGGTTAATCTTAATCAGCGATACAAATGGAACACTAAAAAATCTGAACCCGAAGTTGGTGATGTTGTAATTTTAAGAGATGATAATATCCCACCTGCTAAATGGATTTTAGGGAAAATAAGTAAAAAATATTTAGGGCCAGACAATATTGCACGAGTTGTATCTGTTAAATGTAAGAATGGCGAATTTAAACGTCCCATTAGTAAATTATGTTTATTACCTAAGTGAATTTTATTGTTTACTCACTATTGTAATGTTAACTTAACTACTTAACTATGATGTTACAATAATAGATATCTATGTACCTTGTACCTTCTTACCAGTTATCAAGAACCGTAAATGTAAAATACCTAAAATATACAAAATGTATAATAACTTTTATACTGCAAATGTTATGTCTTCTTTGTTACATTTCTATGCAAGGTTTTGTTTGCTAAATCATTAGCATTTTGTCGCTTAAATGTTGTCTTTTGTATCACGGTGGGCGGAGTTCTCTCATCATTGTAAAAACGTTAACATTTTAAAATTTCAAAGACATATATTTTATATGCATGTTATTTTTAAGTATAGCATTTAAGTACATACCAGTATTACTACACATACAAAGATTGTTAGACATAAGTAGGTACTCACAATGTACACTTTGATGTGTTCTGGATCTTTAATTTATGTTCTCAGGCTTTTTTGTGTTTTGTATATCGATCATTTTTTTTTTAAGTTTATAAAGTACTACGTCCTTTGGTGGGCGGTATGTCTAAATAGATTAAGTTCACATTACGTTAGTAGCAACCTTTCACGCACACAGTCATACTTCACACACTCAAATTACGTTCATACAGTCCACTCATCTAAAAATAAATTGTAAAGAAGGCAGTGTGCAATAAATACCCTTTGAGTAAAGACGTATTAAAAAGTTTTATTTCACCAAACAAGCCGATATAGATCTTATCGTCGTAGACAAGTATTATACACTCATATAACTTAAGGAATTGCATTACTGATTTTAATGATTATTATTCTATAAATCAAGGCTCGGAACCGGTTTAAAAAATACCGGTTAATACCGGTTTATTTCGGTTTTCCTCCGAACTTTTCTTAAAAACGTGAACGTTTTAAGAACTTTATTTTAACCTAAATTAACCGGTTTATTCAAGGAACGGCATGTCGGTAAACGCGTTGCAACTTGTAAAGATATAATCCATCTATGTAGGTACGAGTATTACAGCATGCAAAATGGTGTCCACACATTAAGCAGATTAATAAATTCCTGAATCTAAAATAAAACTTCGCTCTTATTTTCCTTTATTTATTTTTTATTGGTAACATTTCAGTACGAATGATCACATTGATATTTCGCATGTTCGTCCAGGCACATTATTCGTTTGTTTTTAATTAAATATTTATTTGTTTGTTTTCTCACGATGTGAATGTTTTAAAGCATCTATATACTATAAAATATTGATATATGCTTCAGAGCGCCTACATGGCGGCAAAAATTGTAATTCACTTATTAGCAAATTTCCAAAATAATAGTTTCGTTTATCGAGGTCCTTATCAAATATACATAAAACACATTGTTTGAAATTCGAAGTAGTTTCTTCTCCTGGTTTAGCACTGCTATCTTCGCCTGATTTGTTTCCGTTACTATCAGAACTATTTTCTGCATCATCTTTCACAATTTGGGTGTTTATTTTATACGTGTTCTTAGATGCGTTGATGATATGGTTTTTAGATGCTAGCAATGATTGGGATTGATCTTCACCATCAGAATATTCCTTTCTTCTTTTTCGTGATTCACTTGTAGCACAGTAATATCACATTCATTTAAATAAACACTGAAATAGTTTTTCTTTACCACTTCGACACACGCGACCAGTTTCACTGGTCGTTAATACCACCAGTGAAAACTGGGCCTTAGATCATCTACATATCTATGTGTCGTGACCAGATCTTAGAATTGATTATTTCATGAAGGTTTCGACCATTTCATGAAATGGTTGTATTCCATGACGGGCAGGTGATGTGACGGGGTGGGTCGGGGGACAAGAAATTTCACGCGGACGAAGACGCGGGCTAGTTATCTATAATTACGATTGATATACACGTTTTTTGGCCTATTTGTACTCTAATTTTGAGAGTTTTCTTCTTCAGTAAAAAATGGCTGACTATCTAATTGGTCCATAGGATCTGTGCTGTGAAAAGTAATGTTATGTTTACCGATTATTTATCAACTTAATTTCACCAAAAAAGTATTAGATACTTACCCATTTTTTGTTTTTGCAGCGAAGCTTATTGATGCAATGACATAAATAAACGTCCAAACCGAAACAAAAAGAATCTTACTTCTGAATAAAAACTGAACAGCGCATGACGTTTATCATGCGTCCGTATTAACCGGTTTTTAAGGCTCTAAACCGTTTAATCCGAAAAAACCTTTATGTAAATACTCTTGCAAATACCGGTTTAAAAAAACCGGTTTGTACGAACGAAACCGAAATGTAAAGGTTTTGCGTCAAGTACATAATAACGGTTTGAAAATTTAACCGGTATCCGAGCCTTGCTATAAATACATATTTGTTATGCTCGCGTGGATCATACTTTAATTAACATACACCCAGACACTGAGCTGCAAATTGCAAAAATTGTAAGAAAATTTGAATTTCGCGGGTTACCTTAGCGCTTCCCACTTAAGGCAATGTAGACATATCATATTATGTTTGTTACATTGGTAATTACATCCTACAGCCTAAACTAAAAACCTGATTTGGGGATCATAATTATGGGGATTGCGTTCTGTAGACGTTAATTACTATGTGAAAGTTATCACTTTTCAATGGTCCAGTTTTTTTTTAAATATTTCCGTTGTGATATCGGCAAATACCACTCTTTAAGACGAATTCTACAAGCAGAACCACCATAAGCCAGAACGTGAAGAAATCAATAAGTTTTTAGGATAACGAAATAGCTTGATGACCTGTGTACCATGCTTATAGATTTCATGTACTTGTACACCTATCGACAAATTCAATACACTTTGCGATTATGTATGACAATATCAAATTAAAAACTTTATTGATTCTGACACTTTCCGGATTATGTTCTGGCGTTTGAGCACAGATACAAAAACACAACACAAGATACAGATACAAAACAAGCATGTAACTTTTGATCGATTTGATGCAATAATAAATAAATAAAGAAATGAAATAAAGCAGGGAAGAAATCGATACGGCTAGGAAAATACGCAAGCCGGGTTTACTAATAAGCATAACAGACTCCCGAAGAAACTGCATCCGAAATCATTCGTGATCTGGGAGCATCACGTTATTTATTTTATTTATTTAGATTTACCAACATTCGTATACATTACAGGAAAAAACAGAAAATACAGAACTAAATGTAACAAACAATTATAGGTAAATACCGCATTTTCTTATTATTACCTACTAAGTGAACAACCTTAAAGTAGAGTAGTTACACATTATTCTTATAGAACATATCTTAATAATTAACAAAAAGTAGAGAAAAAAAAAGAAAGAAAAAATGAGCGCATTGAGATTGTTATTACCTGCGACTGCGAGACAAATGATCGACAAGTTTAGATCGGAACCGACCAAGTGAGTCCATATGTACATCTACTAGATCACTGCACTCGTTCATGAGCCTACACATTCTTGGCAGCGGGGAATTTGCTCCATACACGGTTCTTCGGCGTGGGGGATAGAAAGGGGTGATACGAATGCGGGGATATCTAGCAGGGACCCTTTAATTAATCCTACTCAAGAATTTAGGACAGTATATTGTTCAAAATTTTGTACATGAATATACAATCCGACAATTCTCTTCGACTAGACAAGGAAGTCATGCCAAATTTCGTCAATTTATCATTGTAAGATGCCTTTTTCTTTACTCCGTTAGAAGTATATACCAAGTGCCACATGAACCGTTTCTGAATCCTTTCCAGTCGAAGTGAATGTGTCGCATAATGTGGCCTCCATACCACGCTGCAATAGTCCAAAGTACTCCTAACCAAGCTGTTATGGAACGTTATACTTCAGGGGATTTAATGTAGGTGTGAGCCTGGTTGTACAAATATCATCAATATTTTTCCGGATTCGGGTTAATTAAAACTGGATTCAACTTCGTCGTCACCTGCCAACCTTTCTCTCAATGTTTTTACCCTTGCGTCGGCTTGAAGACGCAGCTAAAGTTTTGCCATCTAATCTTGAGCTTGCCAATATACGAAGGTTATATTAAAGGTACAATGTTTGGGTTGATGATTGCTGGAAACGGCTGTCAAACTTATTTCTGAGTACCGGTGAACGAGCTAAACGAGCCTAAACTCAAAAAGGCACAAACAAAATAATTTGTGAGAAAAGAAAGGTTTCCTATTCAATAACTGACTGCGGTTAACAAAGCTTGACTTTGTAACCTCCAAACGTTGTTTCAAAACATTCAGAATGCTTTTGTCCCGCTTGTATCTGATTGACTTGCACGTAACCTTTAATTAACCAAGTTATTAATACGTGAATTCTATCGTCGTGGCGTAGGAGTAGGTATTGAATGCTTCCCTCGGAGCTCAAAATCGGATCTTGAGATAGGCACGTGCGTGCCGTGTATCTGCCAATTTGTCTCGATCATGAGCATGAAGCTGATGTAAGTGTGCTGTGTGATACAATCTACCTAGCAGCACGGTTTAATTCCTTTACGGAGCTCCGGTGTGGGCGCGTTCCGTGAGGCGACGACCGGTACGTCGATTGAACGCGTCCCAGAGGGTCATGGCCATCCGGTTAGCCCGGGGATACCGCACGGTCTCCGGGGAGGCGGCGAACCTCCTTGCCGGATTACCGCCATGGGATCTGGAGGCAAAAGTCCTCGCGCACATGTGGGAGTGGCGCGAGGAGGCAGGACGCCGGGGCGTAACTCTGTTGCCGCGAGAAATCGTGGCACGGCGGACAGAGCTCCGGCAGGATCTCATGGCGGCATGGAGAGTGCGATTGTCGCAACCCAGCGCTGGGCACGCCACAATTGCGGCGATAAGTCCCCTCTTTGAGGAGTGGCTGGAGAGGCGCCACGGCGTCCTCACCTTCCGCCTGACGCAGGTCCTCACCGGACACGGGTGCTTCGGGAGGTACCTGTTCCGGATAAGGCGGGAGGAAACGCCCGGGTGTCACCACTGTGTGGATCGCCCGGAGGACACGGTGGAGCATACGGTGGAGGTCTGCCCGGCTTGGGCGGAGCACCGCCGTGTCCTCGCGGAAGCGATCGGCGGCGGCGATCTCTCGCGTCCGGCCCTGGTCCAGGCCATGGTACGGAGCGAGAGTGCATGGGAAGCCATTACCTCCTTCTGCGAAGCAGTAATGCTCGTGAAGGAGGAGGCGGGACGCGTGAGGGAGAGGCAAGCTTTGCACCCTCACGCCCCTAGTCGCCGCAGGAGACGCCCTGGGCGTCGGGAATTGGCAGCCGATTCCCGGCCACCGTAGGCGCGGGCTTGCGGACGGCGAGCAATGGGTAGCTCGCCGTCTGGTAAGGACCAGGCCCGAGTCGACGGCGCGTCGTGTTCCACGCGCGCCTCAAAGAGATGTCAGCACTATTGACGGGGTCCGCTAGGGCCGATGCCAGCTAGGGTTGCGGGATGTTCGAAAGAGTTACCGTGGCCCCGGCACAGGCAACAGAAGGAACACGGGTGGGTTTTAGTCAGTAAAAGTCTGACACGCCCTCCCGCTCCGCCCAGAGCGGGAGAAGTCATTTGATGAGTTCCCATCCACAAAAAAAAAAAAAAAAAAAAAAGCACGGTTTAATTCCTGTTGGTTGTTTGAAAACACTTCCGCGAAACGGAACCGTTTAGAGAGAATTGTTTTGTTTCAATACTAATAATATGGAGTAGTTTTGATTATTTGCGGGAGATTTGCGTTTCAGTTCGTTAGATTGATTTGATATCGTCATCACTCAATTAACTCTTTCCTCTGTTCCTCTTCATAGATCCATATAGTTTATGGCAGTTTAACTAGATATTTGTATCTGCTTCGCGGATAGCGAAGTGCAATTAAGTGTTATTCTCCAAATTGAAGTGATAGTGTTTAACTCGAATGCTAGTCAAGAGGATTGGTGACTCGTCAGCTAACTCCTCGACCTCTGCTGCTGCAAGTGCTTTGGTCCAGACTAGCTATACAATATACAGGTAGCTCATTTATTATCCCGCTGCGCTGCCCTAGTTAGGCCATTTGTTTGTTTGATATCATTCCACTGCGTGCAGACATGTGACGTTTGAGGAAGTTGGATGACACCTATACAGTTTGGACTTAAACGTTTAAATAATGAATTTCGTAATTATTCGACATTTTGATGTTTCCCACATAGCTTGTCATCTGTTCTATTATGTAATATGTTTGTTTCCTCAGATTGCCAACACCGTCTCATAACTAAATAGCAAGTAAACCCGCGTGTAAACAGTAGTCTTGGCGATCTTATATATATATTTCATTTACATAAACAGCTATCATCGATACCTAGTAATTTCTATTTTTTACTATAGATGCTAGCAACAAATGAGTTGAATGAGTGACCTTGTTATGTATTTTCTTAAGGAATTGCTTATAATATGTAATTATCAATGATTCTATTATTTACTTACTCGCTGGAGTGAATTACTGCTTTTGTAGAATGTAATGTTGTAAGTACTATGTTTTAGTAAAATATTGACGTCACACGCCCGACCAAAATTTGACGTAAGCGCACGCAGCAGAAATATATCAGGTTGGCACAAAAGTAATGAGACACTTGGTTTACGTTTTATATTTTTTTTATTATTATTACAATACAAAAAGCTTAGTCAATGATGTAATCACCATTAGCATCTAAGACTTCTTGCCAATGATCCGGCAAACTTTGGATGCCTTTCGTCCAGAACTCTGATGACTGGGCCTCGAAAAAGTTGTTCAACTCCGCCTCTACATCCGAGAAATCATTAAACTTTTGAACGCCAGAGCATAAACGCATGCGCGTGCCCTCCACGCCAAGCCACACTTTTTAAACGTTTAATTTCTCTTTTTTTGTCATCAAATTTCTCTATATCCATGGTATAATTTAATTCGTTTCAAGCAATTAAATATGGACAACAGCTTACATATTTAAGTTATACAAATAAAAACACACAAAAGTAATAATTTAATTGTTTATTTCGTGATAAAGTGCACCGCATTTTTTGTCACAAATTTGTGTCGTTGGCGTACAGGGCACGCGCTTGCTTGTCGCGTATATGTGACAATGGCGTTCCAAAGGTTAAATTGTTTACCCCGCAAATGCTGTTTCAGGGCTCTAAACAAATGATAGTCTGATGGGGCGAGGTCTGGGGAATAAGGTGGGTGGGGTATCGTCTCCCAGCCCAAGTTCTCCAACTGTTGGCGAACGGCAGATGCGACGTGAGGTCGAGCGTTATCGTGTAGCAAAACTACATTGACTCGTCTTCGTCGTTTTTTCTTGATAGCAGCAGATAGTTTGGTGAGTTGGGTTGAATATTTGTCAGCGTTTATAGTTTCATTGTGTAATAGTTCATAAAACAGCATGCCTTGCGCGTCCCAGAAACAGCAAAGTAGAACTTGTAAGCGGTTATTTTGACTCAGCTTCGGTTTAGTTGGTGGCGTTTCTTCTCGAAACAACCAAAACGCACGACGTGTATCGTTCTCGTAATGAATCCATAATTCATCTCCAGTAACCAGATCAGACAAAAACTCTTTACGTCGGGGTCGCAGCAAAGGTGATTGACAGATAGTTACACGGACTGCACGACTGGCGTCTCTAAGGATGTGCGGTACCCACCGAGCCAATACTTTTCGATACCCAAGCTCATGTGGTATTCCACGGCGTGGTGACTGCAGTTCGCGGCGTAAATCGTCATCATTGGCTGACTTTCAAGGCTCCTGTCTCTTGATTTAAAACGGTCAAACCATCGGGACACCGTCGCATGGCTTGTACTTCCAGCACCCAATGTAGTGTTAATATTGTCAGCCGCAGCTGGCGCACTGTGGCCTAACAAGTACTCGTGTAAGTATAGTGTTCGAACTTGTCGCTCGTCCATTTTTCTTCAAACTGACTAAACCGATCGCGAGGGTGGCTTTATATACCCCCACATCACAAGTGCCTAGAATGTTCTACAACATTCTAAATATTATCGAAAACAATTAACTTGAAAAAGGAAATGTATAGAGTTTTGTAGTGTCTCATTACTTTTGTGCCAACCTGAGAGAGGGAAGGGGGTTACGCTAGGAGCAGTTACCTAAGTGCGTAATAACAGCGTGTAGAAATACAAGTAAACATGAACAGACTGATGATAGGTACTAAAATATTGGTAATATTTTACTATTTAGGTTACTTAGTGACCGACTATGGGTACAAACTAATTGGGTACCTACAAGGTTAGGTACTGTGCTCCGCTCATTCCAAAAACATTATATATCTGTAAAGATTCAGTATCATCTGTCCACTGTCAAATTGTATGGGAGAAAATCGGGAATAGATCCCCTGACTCACCTATGGCAAACACCTATACCTTTTACATATGTGTGAATCCTATGCGGAGGCCCATGGCCTCAGGTACAACTCAGTGAAATCTGTAATAATGGTTTTTAAGGCAGGGACTAAATGCTATGAAAACGTACCTGAAGTTTTCTTGGGTGGGACCTCTTTAAAAAGAGTTACTGAGTTTAAGTATCTGGGTCACTGGGTCACCGATGACTTAAAGGACAGTACTGACGTTGAGAGAGAGCGCAGGTCATTGTCGGTACGATATGTTGGCTCGCAGGTTTGCACGGTGTTCAGGAAAAGTAAAAATAACGTTGTTCAGAGCATACTGTCAGTCCTTTTACACGTGCGGCCTGTGGGTTGACTATTTGCAGAGGGCGTACAGTGACCTGAGAGTGCAGTACAACAATGCATTCAGGATGCTGATGGGGCTGCCGAGGTATTGCTGTGCCTCTGGTATGTTTGCCGAGGCCCACGTTGGCAGCTTCGCTGCGATCATGCGTAAACGTTGCACCTCCGTCCTAACACGCATGCGTGCTAGTACTAACAGCATCCTGTGCGTATTGTCTAACCGGTGGGATTCTCCGATGCTCGAGCGCTGGATACGACTGCATGCAGTCAAGTAAACACGCGCTCGGGTATCGGATAATCCGATAATGTTATATTTTTTTTTTTTTTGTATTTAGTTTTTAAAGTCAGTCCATTCTTCTTTGGAATGCGCTACCTCTTGACATCAGGATGGCCACCAGTCGGTATGCATTTAAGCGGAGATTGCGGAGTTATTTTCAAAATAAATAGCGTAGAGTCATCTCAAAACCTCTCTCTCTTGAATTTGTATATAATATATATATATATATATAATATAGGTATATATTATAGTAAATATGTATGTATGTGTATTATAAGTTTATGACTTATTTATGTACAAATTGTTCCATTTCTAACAGAGCACCTGCCATCTAATCTCTTCACCACCCTTGGTTGACTGGTAGAGAATGCCTAAGGCATTAAGTCCGCCTTTGTACTTTTTTAAGTGTGAAAAGTTTAAATAAATAAATAAAGTGAAAATCGTGTCATTACTAACATTAGTTTCTCATAAGCTTTTCTGTGTTACTAACAATTATATGGGTCTATGGAAATCTGAAATAAACGAATAATAATAATAATAGTGCTAGCCCAGGCTCCATATATTTCTGGAACATCTCCTTTGGATCCTTCAAAATCTATACTAATATTATAAAGCTGAAGAGTTTGTTTATTTATTTGTTTGGTTGAACGCGCTAATCTCAGTAACTACTGGTTACAATTCAAAAATTATTTTTATCGAGGAAGGCTATAGGCTAAATACATCACGCTGTAACCAACAGGAGCGGAGCATCAATGAATAATGTTGCATAAACGGGGAAAATTTATTCCTTTTGAGAGCTTCCAATGCGTGCGCTGCGTAAACGGTTAAAGTAACGCAACAATCATGTATGACGGAATTGTTCCTCTTAATAAGTCCTAAAAAAAATCCGCGATAGCATATGTCTATCTTTAAGGTTGGCTCACTATAACTTTTTTATGGTAATCAAATTTGCTATAAAATAATGCAGTATTTGCGAAGGCGTTTTCATAAACATGGTATTAATCCTCATCCAAATAAATAGTTTCATAATCAAGGTTGATTAAGTACATGTAAATTCCTTTTTAAATTATTCGAATCAGACCTTTCGTTTAGAAATTACGACGGGTATAAAAATGCATAAAGTAAGAAAAATGCGCTTAGCCCTTTACTGCATGATTTTTTATTTATGTTAGAAAAAAATATATGTGGTAGGATACACTAAATAAATAGACACGTGTTTCAGGATTTTTCTTTTTATTGAATAGTTTCAGAAAATTTTACACTTTTTCACTTTGGATCACATTTGGTACATTGAGCAGAAAATGAACTTTTACACTTTTTAAAACAATAAAAACTTACCTTAGTACCAATATTTAGATAACTTTCTTTCCTGGAGTATTTATTTGCAAGCACTAACACTGAGATTTGTATTTTTTACGCAATTTCGAAAATCAAAAACTCGCTCCGCACCGATTCGTACCTGTTCACTGACTGATGAAGGATGTAGTTCACACAACTTGCTCATAGATGACGGTTTTATAAATAAAATGAAGCTCGTCTGAGACGAATTTGACACAGTGTGCATAAAATAAGAAAATCAGTTTGAAACTTAAAAATATTTAAGATAATATGGTTTGGTTCATTTATGAACCACAATGATATAAAAGAATTCTTTCAGTTTAAATTTTAAGTAATAATGTAATTGTACCTACCTATAACAAAAATTTGCATGTCATTATGTTATAATTAAATATGCTAAGCTACTAATATTACCTACCATCTTAAGAACTATTGTAACCATATTTATCTGCAAATAAATCTTTGACTTTGACTTTGATGCGGTAAAGGGTTAGTCTATTAGTTACCTACTTACACATTTTATTTTATAGTGACTGTTTGAACGCGCTAATCTCTGTCACTACCAGTCGGATTTGTAAAATTCTTTTTGCATTTTATAGCCCAACTCTTGAGGAAGGTATGTAATATTACGCTAGGACCCTTAGAAGCCGAGCAAAAAGAAAAAAAGTAAGAAAGAGCGCTAAGCGAAAACGAAGTAACAGCGCGGGCAGGCGATGCGAATGCGATGCGACGGGATGGGTCGGGGGAACAAGAAATTTCACGCAGACGAAGTTGCGGGCGGAAGCTAGTTAATGATAAAAAGGCAAACAGGTATCCATTTTTACGTAATGTGGATCTGATCTGAATCAGTGTTACCAGACGTCCCGATTTACGCGGGAGTCCCGATTTTTAGCCCAAAATTAAATTTCCCACGTGGAACACGCTCAGTCCCGCTTTTTGTGGATAAAAAAATAAAAAAGTAATCGTAAGTACTTATTTATAATTAATAAACTAGAGGACTTGACAGATGCTGTCCTGTCAAAATTTCTATTTATCCTCAATGTAAACTGAATTTGGAACCCAATAAAGGATACATAGCAAAAAAAAACTACTGGTTATTTATATTTTTTTATGTCCCGCTTTCGACGAAAGAATCCCGCTTTTTTTACTCAAAAGGTTTCACGACCCCGCTTTGTCCGAAAAAAATCTGGCAACGCTGTCTGAATCCTACCGGTGAGATTCTAGAACCAGGAATCGATGCGCTTGATCTCTACGCTATATACCTTCACAACAATCACTGGCATATCATTGTGACAGACAAATACGTATCCATACGTCGATGTTGTCGAGGACCTCTTGCGCTAGTGCAAAAACATGTGTTCAGGACAAATGTGGACTTTATGAATGACGATGCAGAGGTTACTGGTTTAGATCCTTTGCTAGTTGCCATTGTTCCATTTAACATCCGGAGTGTGAGTGTGTTGTAACTGATGTAAGCCATTGAGGGCGCCGTGCCCGTAACTAACCCACTATACAGGCTATACTCCATTGGTTTAGATAATTAACTAAAGATAAACAAATTGTAAATTGTAAAAAGGGTTTTTAAAGAAGACTTTCTCGTTTAAAAATATGTTATAGCCAAATTCAATTTATTATCGATTTTTACGATAGTTTCCTCTTTTAATAATGTATGATTTGATCACATTTTTTTAGTTAGATTTATAATAATAATAATATAATATTTTTTAATATCTTTTGTAAAGAACCCAACAAGACCGATTATCCAAGCCAGGGATTCCTAAACATTTAAGGCTAACGGAACACTCACTAAATCCCTCTTATTTTATACACATTACACATTACATTTATGTTCGCTTATCTCGTCAAAATGTAGGGAACACCTGATTTTTTTTCACGATTTCGGGTTTGGCCCCGTAGTAAAAGTTGTTCATAATGATGAGTACAGTCACCTCTTAAGAGGTTAACAGTGATTAAAATTACACCTTGTATATTACGTTGCCGAACAAACGAAATTTTCAAAATAATGCAGCAATGGATGAAAAAATGAATTAGTACCCTTTTAAATGAAATGGATTGTAAAAGTTATGCAATTGGGATTACCTTTGAATTTTGGTGTATTTTCCTACTGTCAAATAATAAACTGAAAGTACCTGTTGAACCCACTGACGCCTTTAGGCGTCAGCAGAATTCAGTAGGTCAAGGGCTCCCACACAAAACTGCGAATTCGCACCGCATCGCAGCTTTGTGGGAGCCCCAAGGGTTAAAGTACAACAGAAGATGCAATTTTGCTAAACTGCATTACATTGCCATCTAGCCACATATAGACGCTACTAATGGTCTCTTACCTAGTACAGCTTTGTAGCCATAGATGTCTCTGTAACCGCCTGCAAGTTACAGACTACCGTAGTTCATTCCATTTTAGTTCTATACTTTACCACCAGTATTACAATAATATAAAATGTATAAAATAGTGCAAAGTAATAACAATAAATGCAATGCACTAACAAAACAAACAGCAAATGTAGGTACAGAAAAAGCACACGGAGATTAAGGCCATTCTCACACTGCCCCGCATGATGCAGCGTAGCGCGTGGATGCGTGTTCTTCCGTTGCTTGTAAGTATCTCCGTTTGTATGGAAAACACGCACAGTCTAACACACAGAAAATGCATCCACGCGCGTTCATGCGGATCACGCGCATACGCGCGGAGAAACATGCACCCCCACGCGTAGGTGCGGGGCGAGACGCAAGGTATGGCACACCGAATCCCACAGTGCCGCGCGTGATTTTGAATGGGCGTGACGTGTGTGTTTGAAAATGGATCTCGATATCGATCGATTTATATTCGAAATCGAAAATCACCCAGCTATCTGGAATATGAAATGTGATGAATACAATGACAGAGCGCAGAAGGTGAAACAATGGGAGGAAGTAATAAATATGTTTACTGATAATAATGCATCGGTTGAAGAAAAAAAAAAGAACGGTAAGTTGTTTTAATTTTTTTATTTACTACAAGTTAATGATAGGTAAATTACAATTATGAACGCTGCAGCTAGTTTAAGCATATTTGTTTTGCCACGGCAAAGGGTCAATATTAACAAAAAAATCAGCTAAATTATTCCTTGCGTCACTTCCGCGTGTACCTGATAGAACTCTAGCCCTCGGAATTTCGCACATACCCTCTGTATCACCATTGAATACTATTTCGTTGAAATTAACACCATGCCTTTCTCTTACGAAATTGTGAAGCAAACAGCACGCTTTGATAATTTTTATTGCTAAATTTACGTTAACATCTAATGGTCGTTGAAATATTCGCCATTTGTGAGTTAAAATTCCAAATGCACATTCTTTATACCTGCGCGCTCGGCTCAAACGATAGTTAAATATTCTTTTAGTAAAATTCAAGTTGGTCCCCGGATATGGCCTTAATATGTGTTCAGAAATGCTAAAAGCTTCATCGCCTATGAAAAAATATGGCAGATCATTGGGAACTCCCGAAATATTCGATTCTTTTGGTATATTAAGATTAAATTCCCTAAGTTTTTTGTAAAATATTGAATTCTGAAAAACAGTACTATCGCTACATTTACCATACGCACCAACATCGATGAAAATGAATTTATAATTAGAATCACAAATGGCTAATAACAATATTAAAAAAAAAAATTGTAATTGTAATACAATGATCCTGTTAAGGATGGTTTGTAAACTCTGACATGTTTTCCATCAATAGCTCCAATCACATGAGGAAAATTTGCCCGTTGTTGGAAACCTTCAGCTATGCTTAACCACGCTTCAGTCGTGAGCTCAGGAAAACATTCTGCTCTCATGAAGTCCCAAATGGCTGTGCAAACCTCTTCCACGATTTTTCTGATGGTTGATAATCCTATTCTGTGGCTGAAATGAAGCTCAGTAAACGAGCAACCGCTTGCTAAGTATCTGAAATATAAGAGTTTTTTTTTTTTATTTTGTTTTAGGAACATTACTTCAAAAAAGGTGGAGAACGCTTCGTGATGGTTTTGTTAAACAACGGCGGGAACTAGCTACTACCAAGAGCGGATCAGCTGCTACGCATAAAAAATACAAATATTATAATCAACTCTTGTTTCTCTTACCAGTAGTATCAATGAATAAAACGCACAACAGTATGGCAAATCAAGAAAACAATGACCCAGTTGAAGAGCAACATGGTAGTAACATAATTCCACCGAAACCAAAGAAAACCAAAAACAGTGACCCAACAGATAAAATTGGTAGTGAACTTGTGAACGTTTTAAAATCTACGTTGCAACGAAAGACTGATGAAGAAGATTCTGATCGACAATTTATGTTGTCATTGGTTGACGATTTTAAAAGGGTGCCTCAAAGATTAAAGCCAAGGATAAAGATAAATATAATAAAATGTATCTTGGAAGCACAAAATGAGGAAGGCAATTTCCAACAAGTACAAGGCGCCGATTATTATGAATACGGCACTTATTCAAATCAATATGGTGGTTACTACACTAAACCTCACAAAGAATGTACGGAAAATAGGCGTCCAAGTAATCAGCCCTCCTCATCCAGTTTTAATCTACCAGCTGAAGAATATATTGAAAGAAACTTTTCCAATAATCAGCAATCACTTGTGGAAAACTCCACATTGGCAATGGAAGATCAAATATCTCCAATGTCCGTAAATACTCAAAATTCCGAGGAATCTGAACTTTTACCATTGTTTGAAAATTAAAACTACCTAATACGCTACAAAAAAAAACTTAAGATATAAGGTACAAAAAGTTAACAAAATAAATATTAATTATTATAGTAACTGCGATTACTGGCTTACTTAAAGGCCAAGAACTTTTTTTGTGAACTGTATTCGTGATTTCATGAATGAAAGCTGTAATTAGTAGAGTAGATACATTAAAAATAAGTCGAATGGCTATCTCGTGGGTTCATAATTGTGATTAGCAAGTAGGTAGTTATTTGTGATTTTATAAATTAAAGCTGTGATTAGTAGAGTCATAAAAAATTAGTAGAATATCTATTTAGTGGTTCTATCTAATTGTGATTAGCAAGTTGGTAGTTATTTGTGATTTTAGAAATTAAAGCTGTGATTAGTAGAGTCATAAAAAATTAGTAGAATATCTATTTAGTGGTTCTATCTAATTGTGATGAGCAAGTAAGTAGTTATTTGTGATTTTAGAAATTAAAGCTGTGATTAGTAGAGTCATAAAAAATTAGTAGAATATCTATTTAGTGGTTCTATCTAATTGTGATTAGCAAGTTGGTAGTTATTTGTGATTTTAGAAATTCAAGCTGTGATTAGTAGAGTCATAAAAAAATTGTAGAATATCTATTTAGTGGTTCTATCTAATTGTGATTAGCAATTAAGTATCTAAACACTTCCAAGAATGAAAGCTGTGATTATAATAGTAGACTGTATGTGTATTAGAATATAAGTACTAATTAATATTCCATAACAGTGACTGCAGTACAAATTTTGATAAATAAACGCACAATAAATCAAAATAACTAGTTTTATTCGTATATTGTGTTCGTATTGGGTTTAACTATAATAATATCGATATAGTTAACTTAATATGTATTTTGAAAATTGAAATTATTTACTTACCTCAATGTTACCCAAAGCTTCTCTTCTGGCGTAATACAAAGACGAAAATTTGTATCTCTTCCACTAATACCTGTTCGAATTTTGCTGAGCAAATAATCAAAAGATGTAGTTGACATACGCGTGTAGTTGAAGAATTTCTCTTCATATTTTCTAAGGTCCCAATAATTTTGAACAAATGACCCATTTAAAGATCTTGTTTGTAAATAAGGTTGTACCCAGTATCTTCTATAGGCACGATTTCTTTTAATTTGACCGTACAAAAACCAAACAGTTAGTATAACGGCAGCGTCCTGAATGAGTTCCACACTATTAACCATTTTTATCAAAACTATCGTGACGCTCAGTACTGCACTACCACCACAGAGAACGGCGAATAAATGAGAGCCGCCGTGCGTGAATCTACAAAACGCACCTACGCGCGTGAGTACGCAAAAAACCCGCACGATGATGCAGATCTGCACTCCCGCAGGTACGCGCGTAGGTGCGTCGACACGCAACATGCAGCATGATGCGGGGCAGTGTGAGAATCGCCTAAGTCCAAAAAAAATGTTTTGTAGGAAATATGTTAATGTTAGTTGTTATTTATACTTAACCTT
Source organism: Fissipunctia ypsillon (assembly GCA_947568875.1). Classification (NCBI taxonomy): domain Eukaryota; kingdom Metazoa; phylum Arthropoda; class Insecta; order Lepidoptera; family Noctuidae; genus Fissipunctia; species Fissipunctia ypsillon. Next base: position 15,177,354 of record OX387668.1, read on the forward strand.
TATTTATGTTAGAACGAAACTCTTTGTACAAAACATACATAATGTGGGGCCATCATCTCGCTTCACCTGATGCAGCTGAAAATTTAAATCGTTACGTAAACATCGATGAATCATGAACTTTGCTTTATTTGTCTTTTTTTTAAAGCAGCAGCTGCAGTTATTGAGCTATATGACTTTTGTCAAGATCACACTATCAAGTTAGTTTAAAATGATTACATAATAAACTTATATGTAATGTAATGTAATAAATTAGAACTTCATAAAAACGAAATAAAAAAACTGTGACGAAATTAAAAGAAAAATCGTACCTAAAACAAATTAAAAGGAATAATTACTAGGGGGTTCCAATAATATATTATTAGTCAATCAAAGTACCATCGACACAAAAGAAGTAGAAGAAGATCAGGTAACAACAAATTTTAATAATTCGATTTAAAAAAATAAGTAATATTGTGAGGGTGCAATAAATTAATTATGAAGAAAATTAAAAATTTTAAATATTCGACTTGTTACAGTTTTGCTATACCAGATACTAGTCACGTAATGTTGCCAAGACAAGAGATGTTGATAGATTTTGTTGTGATCTACCTTCGTAAATGTAAACTAAGAGTAACGTTTATTTTAATTTCAAAGTTTCGAAATAATAAAATCTCAATAATTGAAAGCAATTCCAACTGTCATATAATATGTAAAAAATATCATATTTTACTAGTGGCAACACTATGCCAGAAACTTCAGAAGCATTCCATGCCATACAAAATGCAATTTGAAGCATTGGTTACAACATTACCATTTTTTTTATTTTGAGTTCTTCTTTTCATGTTTTTGTAAACTAGCTAGGTAAGTTTTCTAACTTGGTTGAGTATTTTACAAAAATATCTTACATTCAGTAGATACATCTTTTGGTTCAACTTGTCGCCGCTTGCCGAAATATTCTGGGCATTCTGTATTAGCGCTATCAACAGCTTATTAAAATAAAAAATAAAATCTTATAGGTTAGGTAGGTTTGTACAAACGTAAGATGGCTCATTTATGTCGCTACGTTGTCTTTGGTACCTAAGCTTTTTTTTTTTTTTTGTGGATGGGAAATCATCAAATGACTTCTCCCGCTCTGGGCGGAGCTGGAGGGCGTGTCAGACTTTTACTGACTAAAACCCACCCGTGTTCCTTCTGTTGCCTGTGCCAGGGCCACGGTAACTCTTTCGAACATCCCGCAACCCCGGCTGGCATCGGTCCTAGCGGACCCCTTCAATGCTGCTGACATCTCTTTGAGGCGCGCGTGGAACACGACGCGCCGTCTACTCGGGCTTGGTCCTTACCGGACGGCGAGCTACCCATTGCTCGCCGTCCGCAAGCCCGTTGGTACCTAAGCTTGACCCTAGGAAAACTGTCTTTATTGGATGGGTACCTACTGCTTACCTTGAATGCTGTATTGCTACGTTGGCAACCAACTGTATATACAAGATGTAACACAAATAACGCACAACCCCTTAAGGGGTTATTGTACTCATCATTATGAACAACTTTTACTATGGGACCAAACTTGAAATGGCGAAAAAAAAATCAGCTGTTCCCTACATTTTGACGAGTTATGCGAACATAAATGTAGGGAGCAGCAGATTTTTTTTCGCATAATATAGTATAGTATGGATGTTCACAAATAAAGTTTGATTTGATTTGACTTGACAACATTATCATAAGCTGCATTAATATCAAAGAAAACTGCAAGAGTGGAATGGTTATTATATAACAGACTATCGGATGTTAAAATATTTAAATATAAATGTCAGTTGTACTTTTACCTTTTCTAAAGACATTATGACTCTGCCAAAAGACCCTTACTCTCAACATACCATTCTAGGTGATTTTTAAATAAGTGTTCCGCTAATTTCATCAGAATTGAAGCAAAGACCATGAGACGGTATGAAGAAGCATCAGATGGAGTTTTATTTATTTTAAGGAATTACCACACCATTTGACGTTCCTATTCAACACGTATGTTTCCTCCATTTATAATAGAATTAATAAACTTTAACTGAACATCCGTACGTCGGCAGGGGAGAGGCCAGCCACCTAGGAGCTTGAGACTTAGGGGCCAACCAGCCCCGAGCCGGGTCCCCGCTGCCGGTGGTTATCTGCAGCGCATGAGATGGACTCAGTCTATGAACGAGAACGTCATGCGCGCGTATTTCGGGTCTACAGAGGGAGGAACTAACCTCACTGCGTACCGCGATAGGTTGCTGTCTTTGTTCCAGGAACTAGAATCAACTGTCAACGTCTCAGCCCAACGACTGTCGGATTAGGTACGAGTCATCCAACGCAATCACAGGTTGGACGATACCGCACTTGATAGGCCTCGCTTAGAGGTACTGAGCAACTATATCGTCTCGACTTCGGCACTAACCGCGGCACAAGCGTTAACTATTGATGCAATCCTACTGCGGTCCAATCATGTTGAGGAAGATGATAGGATAGGATTGCTATTGGATTGATTATCATCTGCTGCTTGAAGTTGCACTCAACGTCCAACTGAGGAGCGCACTGAAAGATGCGTTTCGTAAGTATAGGTCCACTCCGATCGAACTTAGACCCTGATTACCACGGTTACCTATGCACAAGAAAAATTGGGCGCTGTTGTGTGCCTTCGACTCGCAGCTTAAGAATTTCTTCGACAACAGCGAGGATCTCGTTGATACACACTCGATCCTGTATTGCGCGGCTGTTGCGGCATATCGTTTAGCTAACGTCAAGTTTCCAAGCTGTGACGGAGCTACTCGACCAAAACCAGTCGTACCAGCCTGACAGTGTAGGATCGATCGTCGTATCGATGGAGCCAGGGTCATTGGCAAACTATACTGCTTCAGGGAGGGCAATACATGACCACGATTGATGCGCTTTGTATGGCGGGCATTCGCGGAAACTGGAACCAGTCCTCGAGAATACATGTCCCGTGTCACAGAACGCATCGACTTCCTGAAGCAGAAACTTTGTGTATGGGCGAGCCGTATTCGGCGGTATAAGCGACGGGTTGATCGATTCAAACTCAAACTCAAAGCATTTATTTCAATTAAAATCAATTACAGGCACTTTTGAACTATCAAAGAGTCAGTCAGTTAGTCAGAAAATTGAAGCTAGTCGCCCATTCCAAAACGTAGATCTCTATGGAGAAGAATGGGCAAGAAACTCTATGGACACTCTTTGAAATGAAAATTATTACAAAGTCCTGGGTACATTGTTCTTGTTGCTTCTATATGTGAGAACAATGTAAAAAATAAATAATTCAAAATATAAGATTCACGCAGAAACGTATGTTCCACAGCGATGAGAGGTAGGTATGTAGAATTGTAGAGCTAGACAAAATCAAACTGGTTGGTAATTGAATTTTATAATTTATTATTTTTTATGACACTGATTTTACATTCTGTGATTATTTTAACTCACACACTGACTTTTAAAATTAAAAAAAAATCGTGCACTTTTACAATGTTTGTGAATATGTGAGCACCGTGTGTGTGTGCACCTTATTTACGTTATCTGTCATTGCTTCATTTTTAATTGTGTTTACTAATCGTGGTACACCTAGTAATTTTATTCTAAGTGCATCGTCTTCACATATAAATAAATAATAAATGTATTTAAAAAAATATTGTAAAACCTTTTAAAAGAATAACGGTGGAGTTTCTTGCCCATTCTTCTCCATACGAAACTACCTTAACTACGACTAGATTCAATTTCGTAAATTTTGACGTTCAAAAGTGCCTTTTATGTGCCTATCTATACAAATAAATAAAATTGAAGTGTCTGTTTGTAATGTCAAAATAACAACTTTTTACTAAATGCTTATGAAAGTATATACGGTACTTATAACAAAAAAGCAATTTTTAAAATTTTAGTCTGTTTGTTCCAGTTAATCTCCAAAACGACTGGACCGATTCTGACAGGACTTTCACTGACAGATAGCTGATGTTACGGGGAGTAACTTTAGCTACTTTTATTTTAGAAAAATATTAAGATTTCCGCGTAAAAAAATTAAGACCTATGAAATTGTGAACAAAAAGTAACAGGGACACTTTGTTGGCTGAAGTAAAAAAAGGAGTTACCAGAAATTTATGGTTTTATTTGGCAGTGCTACAGGCATCCATCAAAATTATTATATAAAGACAACGTTTTGGAATCTGCAGTCGGATGCCAACAAGGTGATCCTCTCGGGCCAGTCATTTTCAGTTTGGCTATCCCTCCCATATTACAAAAACTAAATTCAAAATTTAATGTCTGGTATTTAGATGATGGAACACTAGGTGGTGACGTAGACACCGTTCTAAAAGATCTTATATTCCTAAAGCAGAAGTTCCAATTCATCGGCCTCGACCTCAACAACTCCAAATGCGAAATTTACCTTTGTGACAATACCGACAGACAATCGACTATACAGAAATTCAATTCAATAGCCCCAGATATCAAAGTTTTGGAAAAAAGTTCACTGCACCTCCTAGGTTCCCCAATTTTATAAGATAGTTTTTCACCATTCATCGACGATAAAATTAAAAATTTTAACGATATTTCGGATAGACTTTCAAAAATTAATTTACATTCAGCATTCACCCTTATCAGATATTGCTCTTTCGGTCCTTCTCCACTCTTCTTCTTTATGGAAACAGCCACACCTTTTAGGCAAAATCCATCATATTATTTGAAGTACTTTAACATCCATTTTAAATGTGGCATTGGACGACCGCGCGTGGCTGCGAGCCACACTACCCATTCGTTTTGGTGGGCTCGGCGTCCGCAAAATTTCTAGTGTAAGCATACCGGCGTTCCTTTCCTCAGTCCACAGCACCGAAAAGTTAACCGCAAAAATCTTAGCCCCTTCTCAGGTTGACTCTGAAGTGCCGTATTTGACCGATGCGGTGAACGCCTGGAAAATTGCTTGCCCGGATACGGTTCTGCCCGAGAACCCGTCCTCCCAGAGACAGTGGGATGAGCCGCTCTGCAGGTTGGTACGGAATAAACTCATTAATACGTCCACCAATACTGCTGAGCGTGCCCGCCTGCTGGCTGTGGGTGAATGGGAGTCGGGCCTCTGGCTTCAGGCGCTAAGCTGTCACCCAACATAGGCACTATGCTGGGTGACACCACATTCCGGCTCGCTACATGTTTGCGTTTTTGTTTGCACGTACCCCATGCTATTGGGTAATCTTGAAGCGGTTTTAAAAAATATTGGTATTAATAAAAAAGACTATCAATTTCACTCTGCTTTTACTAGACTACTTAGTCGCCAAAGAAGGTATACTTCCTAGTTTACAAGTAAAACAACAGCGTCAATAAAATACATTGAAATATCGTTACGACATGGAATACATTTTTTATGTCGTTTCGAGCTCCATAAAATTGATTATAAAAATAAAATGCTTTAAGCAACACTCTCCTGAATTTGATAGTCGATAATCCAGCAAAAATGAAATGCACACTATTAATCTGCATAGGATACATTACTTGTTCACTAAAGTGTGAGATGAACAAAACTGAAGTTGAAAAGAAAACATATAATGTAGAGCCACCAAACGATAAAGACCTACAAGTCGATGTAGAGCAACCAAAAGATGTGTAGGTGACTCACATTATATTTACACTACTTATATGTACATAATATATTTATACGTCCTACACAAATAAACACAAACAGATAATTATAATATACATTATAACAATAAACATAAAACACTAAAAAATAATTATTAGCATTTATTATAATAACTACACTATCACGTTTACCGTACAGTCCGTCCGTCATTTACATAAGTACAGTGGACACGCGCGTCGCCTGCCGAGTCCCTTTGTCTAAGGCGCGTGATGTTACGCATCTTATGACAGATGCGCGCACGCATTCCTCCGCCGCGAATTCGGAGCCTGCCGATCGCCAGTCCCGATCTATCGCAGACGTCGGACGCACGTTCGCTTGCGCTATTTTCGCGATCCCAATATACCCTCGCTAAATCGCTGTGTAATGTGAACTTTCTTACGCTTACTGCTACGCTCGCTATTTACTGTGCCTTCATAACTGTAAACGTTGTAGTGCGTTGTGTGAAAGATTAAAGTGTTGGACTACCTAAGAGGATTATCATTTCTTCAGATCCAGTAAGTCTACCCTCACACGTCAACAACGTAACCAAAGATGCAGTGAAACCAGAAGATATAGAGGCAATAGATGCTGTAGATACAACGTCTGCAGCTGCAGCTGAAGATACAACATACACTGCTGCAAATGTAGGTACACCATACGCTGTAGAGCAACCAGAAGAAGTAGAGAAAACAAAAGCAAAAAAGATACAAGGAAGACCAGCAGACGATAGAGGCCCTTCAAAGATCAAAGTGGAAGATGCATTTAAAATTCTTAAAAACAGTAGTAAAGAATATACTGTGGAAAGCTAAGCCTAGCTTTAATCAAAAAGTTGGAATGGTTAAGGTCTACGTTTAATATCACAGAACTTATGATTGATCATAAAATAGATCCGGACGAAGACTTCGATTACCTATCTACCACCGAGAACAGTTTAAATTCTTCAAACATTTTAAGAAAACATGTAAAAGATGGGTTTTTGCACGTCAAAAACGCTATTTTGAAAGTATCGAATTTTAAAGCATCATTGCTAAATGAAAAAAAAGCAGAAGAAAAGAAGATGGCGAAGATCAAAGAAGACGCAAATAGGTACAAATTTTATCGCTATACACAACGACAGAGAATCATCTCAAGAAAATTTATCTTGTGGATTCAGACTAACTGTAAGAAGATAGGTGGTATTACAGTAAATAATAAAATACATACCTACTTAAATGAATTTAGGTATCAATTATACTACTTATTTCTGATTGTTTTCAACGGAAATGGCATTTTGATAAAAACAAAATGATGATTATTTCCATAGTCAGGAAAATAAGACTGTCTGAAAATAATTCCTATAGTTTTTACCCGAATTATCTTTATTTAAACATTAGTATGGAAGAAGATCTTGTTAGTATAGTATGTCTCCGGATTTGGCGGAGAGCCAGTTTGGTTTCCACAGGGGGTGCTCTACAGTGGACGCCATCATGTGCGTGCGAGCCCTCACGACGGGGGATGTTGTGGCTCGGGGTGGGGTCGTCTCGGCGGTGTCTCTAGCATTGGCAATGCTTTCAACACCCTGGCCTGGAGTTGCATCAGGGAGACACTCCGGTATCACCGGATGCTGACCTACCTCTGTCGCGTGGTCGAGGCCTATTTGACGGACAGGACCGTCATCTACCCCGGTCACCGGCAGGGTGGAACCGGTGAGAGATGACGTGCGGTGTCCCACAGGTACACCGCACCAGAGCGGGTCCTGGGGCCGCATCTGTGGGACATCGGGTACGACTGGGTGCTGCGCGCTGACCTCCCTAGCGGCGTCAGCGTGGTTTGCTACGCTGACGACACTAAGGTCCTGGCGCAGGGAAGGTCGTACCAGGCGGCGGACAACCTAGCGACACGCGGGGTTGCGACAATCGTCTAGAGGATCCGGCAATTAGGACTCGAGGTGGCCTTGCACAAGTTCGAGGCCATGTGTTTTGATGGCCCTCGGAACGCGCCACCGTCGTGTTTCCAAATAACGGTAGGACGGGTTCACATCGGCGTCCAGTCGACGATGAAGTACCTGGGACTCGTCCTCGACAGCCGGTGGAATTTCGTGGAGCATTTCTGTGGGCTGCCTTGAGGCGACTGTTGCCCAATCTAGGGGGTCCAAACGCCTCCTACCGGAGGCTCTACGTGGGGGTTGTGCAGTGCAGGGCCCTTTACGGGGCTTCGATGTGGGCGCGTTCTGTGAGGCGGCGACCGGTACGTCGATTGAACGCGTCCCAGAGGGTCATGGCCATCCGGTTATCCCGGGGATACCGCACGGTCTCCGGGCAGGCGGCGAACCTCCTTGCCGGATTATCGCCATGGGATCTGGAGGCAAAAGTCCTCGCGCACATGTGGGAGTGGCGCGAGGAGGCAGGACGCCGGGGCGTAACTCCGTTGCCGCGAGAAATCGCGGCACGGCGGACAGAGCTCCGACAGGATCTCATGGCGGCATGGAGAGTGCGATTGTCGCAACCCAGCGCTAGGCATGCCACAATTGCGGCGATAAGTCCCCTCTTTGAGGAGTGGCCGGAGAGGCGCCACGGCGTCCTCACCTTCCGCCTGACGCAGGTCCTCACCGGACACGGGTGCTTCGGGAGGTACCTGTTCCGGATAAGGCGGGAGGAAACGCCCAGGTGTCACCACTGTGTGAATCGCCCGGAGGACACGGTGGAGCATACGGTGGAGGTCTGCCCGGCTTGGGTGGAGCACCGCCGTATCCTCGTGGAAGCGATCGGCGGCGGCGACCTCTCGCGTCCGGCTCTGGTCCAGGCCATGATACGGAGCGAGAGTAAATGGGAAGCCATCACCTCCTTCTGTGAGGCAGTAATGCTAGCGAAGGAGGAGGCTGAACGCGTGAGGGAGAGGCAAGCTTTGCGCCCTCACGCCCCTAGTCACCGCAGGAGACGCCCTGGGCGTCGGGAATTGGCAGCCAATACCCGGCCACCAAAAAAAAAAGAAAAAAATTATAGTATGTCTGCAGTATTGTGAGATGCGCGTATGACTGTCGAGTGTATGTATACTTTATGTTATTGTATTTGTCTTTAACTAATGTAATTGGTCTTGGGCATTTTATGTTATAAATAAAATAAATAAATTAGGAATACCATGTAAAGTTCATTATGTAACCCCGAGTCTTACCGAACCGATAAGCCGCGCGAATACGCGATCGTCGCGTTCATTGCCAGTCTTTTTTTCGGAAAACTGGAAGGCGTCTTCTGTTGGTGAGACCACGTGTTTGGGTTCGCTTTAATTGTCTACAATCGTGCAAAGGAATATTGAGTAAAGTTAAGTCCACTGTCAGTTACGCGGAATGAAAGAAAATGGCAACTCATTTGCAGCATTTACTTAATACTTACAGCACACTATTGATTTCAGCATGCATCACATCATTATCATCGTCAGCCTACAGCAGTCCACTGCTTAACATAGGCCTTTCCAATTGCACGCTATTCAACTCGATTCTCAGCAACTCTCATCCATCTGCTACCAGCCTCCCTACGAAGATGTTAGCACGCGTAGCGTGACCATTTCTGTCTCTACTCTACGAAGAATAGCAAGCATACATACCTGTTCTTTCCTTACAAAGTGACTGTCATTTTGTCGTAGAAATATTTCTACAATCTGTCATTTTGTCTTACGTTTCTACGGTGGTCATTCTATCTACGCGTACAGGGGGCCAACTACCACCTCTTAAAGCAGTTTAATGTTTAATGTTACTTCAGTGTGAGAAAGAGAGGGAGCTATACAGGACGTCTAGATCTATCTCTTTCCCACACTGAAGTAAGATTACAATAATACTGCTTTAAGAGGTGGTGGTCTAGCTCCTGGTGCTGTATCAAAAAGAGATCAACCCTAATTGTGTGGCACATTTTTAATCACAATCCGAGGGTTTTTAAGAAAATACCTTAATTTATTTGTTCTTAGGTTCGAAAAATTCGTCTACATAACAATGTAAATGACGATAACGATACAGTAATTGCTTAAAATACTTGCAATGATAATGTCTTTCAATCAATCCTCGCAATATTATAATATTGCGAGGATTGCGTTTTTTAGGTTCGTCGACGGTAAGCCCTGACGAAGCGAGGTGGACAGTTTGCTTGAGGTTAACTAGACCATCTTTCGTCTCAGTGCTGGTAATGAGTCCTTTCATATTTTGCGTACGCATCGTACTTTCAGCTTCATTTCTCCAGGGCATATGATTTTTTGGACCATGTTCTTGGTTTCGTTACTGGTCTTGGAGTTATCACAGGGATAAATCGACACGGAGCTAAAAGTATTAGGACAAACAAAGCTGTTGGACCCCTTCTTCACCATGTCTGCATAAGATGTATTAGCTGCTTCCCTGCTTCGTACGGTACTTCAATCGAGCTTCGGTCATGGTGTTAAGGGAGGTATGGTTTTGTATGGCTTTTTGCTTTTGCGACTGGTATTGCCATTTACCCACAACCATTTACGATACTCCATGTCCAAATTTCCGGTAAACATTGCTTATTTTTAGCTTCTGTTCAGGGTGTAGCTTTCCATCAGAAGCAATAGTACATACCTTCTGCAGGCACTGCTCAATAGATCTCATCCAGTTCTGGTTCTCCGGAGTGGACACCACTTCAACTTTCTCATCTTGGTGTGAGGGTCGGTACCGGGTCCGGTGTCGGTGGAGGACTGCGTCGCATCATCGTGCTCCGGTTAAAGGGGCTACCTTCCATATATCAGAATATTATTCTCGAGAGTATTTCCTATTTTAATGAAGATTAACGAAATTGCACAAAGCATATTGAACTTTATGTTCACTGAGTAACGTACAAACTAGATGAGAGCGACTTCCGTAGAATTTTCGCGCATTTTCTGGAATTCCCAAATCTTCAAGCTCGTATCTAGTTTGTACATAATTGGCATAAAGTTAATTATGCTATGTACAAGTTCGTAACAAAAAATCGCTTCCATTTCGTTCTATGGCAATGTAAATTGAACCTTACTGCCTAGACCTATGTTTTCATCCTGTATACCATTTACCTCTTATATTTACGAGTATTTAGTGTAAAATTATTAGATGCTAATATTTTAACTACCTGAAATAAAAAGGTACCTTGAAATAAAAAGTAATACTTCTGTAAATTTTGACAGATATAATGTCAAGATAACTGACAAAATGTGGGTGTTACTATACCTACACCTCTGTCGAACTTTTGGGAAAAACAGGCGTGATGTTATGTTATTTATAGAAATCTGTAGCATATAGCTAATAGCTTGCGTATACAAACAATGCTCTGAAAAGTATCCATTGAACTCATATTGGTTTAAACCGCATATCTTCTTACCTATTCGCTTAACTCCCCTCACTCATCAATATTAAAAAAGGATAAACGACGAAAAAAAAAGAAGGTATTAAAGTTTACTATAATTTGTTGAAGTTAAGAAAAATTAAATGAAACGTTGTCTTGCAACTTTGTTTTACTTACGTAAATGCTTTTATTTTGAAGCAAATTGTCTGGCCTAACACTATTTTCACCTAATAATATTACAAGCTTTATATTCTTGTGATTGTAAATAACTCAGGGTTTGTATTAGGTGACAAACAGTCGATCCGAAATCCCATGCTAATGCTTATTTTCTGTAAAGTGCAACGCTGAAACTTGATGCAGCTGCCATAGTGACGTATACGGTCTTGTCAGTGTCATTTTGGTAAATAAGTTCATTGGTAAACTATTAGCATTTCGGTTTCTGGAGAAAAACGTGCCAATTAAATACCTAGTTCATTTTAGAAGCCTCTGAAGAGTCTTTAAGGCTTTTTTTTGAATACCGAACTTGACCTGTACAATGAAATGCAGTATTCTGAGTACTTGAGTAGGATTGCAAAACCCTCCTTAAATTATATTTACTGCCTAATTTGAATAGTTTGAGATGACTAAAACTGACTAGAATAACACAAATCTTTACTTCTACTTTCTGGCTCACAAGAAACACAGTTTAAGATAATTATTTTACTTTATTTATTAGATGGTTATTTACTATATTTTAAGTGTTGTTTATGATAAATTAAACAAAGGTTTCTTGATAGGTAAATACGTTTACTAAGGTTTTTACAATTTTAATATTTTTCTAATATGTAACGGACAGAGAAGATTTTTAGGTGATTTTTGAACGAGTGAAGGAATGAATATGAATGAAATTTAAAATGAATGAAGACTATTGAGCGAATGTGTCGTAGACATCCTCGGGGGCCTTGAAAGATATGGATGAAACTTTCAAGATACATTTTCTGTGTGATCTGGTGAAGGCAGCAGGCACAATCTGTTGATGGCTCTCCGTATAGTGCCTTGTGAAGTAGATACGTCGGCGACTCGTGGCACACCATCAGTGCCGGGAAATAACTTCGAGACTCTTCCAAGGCGTCAGCATAGAGGAGGAGTCCTATCATCCTTGATTAGGACTAGGTCGTCTACCTTTAATTCTCGGCACCGCACTTTCCACTTCGTGCGCTGCTGGAGCTCCGTGACGTACTCCGTTGACCACCGCTTCCAAAAGTGCTGGCGAGCTTGCTCTAATCGCTGAAAGCGGTCAAGACGGTTTGTGCTATAGTCCAGCAGGTACGGCGATGGCAAAGACGTCAGCGGCCTACCAATTAGAAAGTGGCCCGGGGTGAGTGGAGATAGGTCTTGTGGTGAAGGACTTAACGGGCATAGAGGACGGCTATTAAGTATTGCCTCGATCTGAGCAAACAACGAACTCAGCTCCTCGAACGTCAAGTGAATATTTTTAAGTACTCTGTACAAATGAAATTTCGCGGACTTGACCCCGGCCTCCCATAGACCACCAAAGTGAGGAGCGTATGCTGGTGAGAAGCGAAATTCAACGCCTTCGCGAGATGCAGAGTCAATAATAGAGTCGCTGTTAGACGTAAGAAATGAATTTATTTCTTTTGCTGCTGCAACAAAATTTCTACCATTGTCGCAGTAAATGACTTTTGGTTTACCCCTGCGGGCTATAAATCTTTTTAATGTCAGTACAAATGCATCCATTGTCAAGTCACTGACTAACTCTAAATGAACGCATTTGTACCGAAAGCAAACGAAAATACACAGGTAACTTTTAGTTATTTTACAGCCTCGTCCCTTGCGGTCCGTAATAAGAAATGGACCGGCAAAGTCGGTACCTATCGTTGAGAAAGGAAAGTCAGCTTCAACGCGATCTGCAGGTAAGTTTCCCATAATATTATCCATAGTACGAGCATTGAAACGACGACAGGTAACGCACTCGCGCGCTGCACGTCTAGCTTGAGCCCTGCCTCCTACAGGCCAATAGCGTTCCCTTATAGATGCCAGGAGATGCTGAGGACCGGCGTGCAACAAGCGTCGATGCTCCTGTTTAAATATTAACTTTGTTACATAATGACTGGAATGTAACAAGATAGGATGACGTTTGTCGTACTGGTAAGTAGATTGATCGATGCGCCCTCCGACTCTAAGAATCCCATTTTCATCTAAAAATGGATTAAGAGACAAGAGAGCGGCTTTAGAATTTAAAGATTTACCCTTTTGTAGTAGTCCTAATTCTATAGGAAAGGAATCTTTCTGGGCTAACTTTATAGAAACGTTATGTGCGTTTTCTAACTCGGAAACTTGAAGTGGACCTCGTAATCTGTCCGACCTTTTGTGTGACCTACAATTGTTGGCGAACCTTAAAACTCTAGCTAGAACTCGAATAAGAGTAGTTAAATTAGAATATTTTGCTAAATCTACAGACAAATCTGGCATGGAAGGCGCCTCCTCCCCTCCTAAAGCATGGTGGGTCTTAAGCTCCGGCAATTCTATAGAGTCCGCAGTATAAGCGGGCCAGGAACACTCGGATTCTAAAAGGAATGATGGACCGTTCCACCATATGGAGAGATCTACCTGGTCTGGATCGATGCCACGCGAGACTAAATCAGCCGGATTGACAGAAGTAGGAACATAACGCCAGTCTGTGCAATTTGTTAGCTCATTTATAGCAGCTACTCTGTGGGCGACAAACGTTTTAGTTTTATTAGAGTTGAGCCAACCTTTTTTTTTTTTTTTTTTTTTTTTTTGTTTCGGGGTGGAAAATCCTCATGGATGTCCTCCGCCCTGGGGCGGGCGGAGGGGTCTGTCAGATTCTTACTGACTAAAAACCACCCCGGTGTTCCATCTCACACCTACGCCGAGGGTCGCGGGAACTTACGATCCTTCCGCAACCCCCGGCTGGTGCCGGCCCGCCACGGCAGGCCTCTCCTCGTGTCGAGGGGGGGAGTGAGGTGTTTGACTCCCCCCGCGACGTCTAAGAGGGGCGCGCGTGGAACACTACGCGCCGCCACCTCGGGTCCGATGTATGGGGGGCGACGGACGTCCCCGAGTCCGTCGCCCCTGGACCCATTTAGGGGGGCTGGAAGAGGGCGTTGTCCGCCCTCCGCCGACGCCCAGTGCGCCTGCTGCGGGCTGGGTGAGAGGATGTGATCTCCCTCTCCCTTTCCGCAGCCTCCTTCTGCGAGATGACTGTCTCGCAGAAGGAAACCACCGCGTCCCAGGACTCCTCGCTGCCGACCATCGAATTAACGACAGCCGGCAGCGACAGGTCACTGCCTACTCTAGAGATGAGGGCACGGCGCGGCTCCTCCCAAGCGGCACACTCTGCCAGCGTATGCCGCGCCGTGTCCTCCCGACAGTCGACGCAGTGGTGACACCGGGCGTCTGGCTCCCTGGTTATGCGACACAGGTACTTCCCGAAGCAACCATGCCCCGAGAGCACCTGCGTCACCCGAAACGACAAGGAGCCGTGCCTCCTCCCGAGCCAAAGGTCGAGCACCGGCCGGACCGCCTCGATAGTGCCGAGGCCGGCGGTAGGGCGTGAGAGCCTGTCCCGCCATTCCGCCACCAGGACCTCGCGAAGCAGCAACCGACGCTGCTCCATTAGTCGCTGCATCGGTCGCTCACCTCGCGCCTGCATTTCCTCGCGCCACCGATACAATGACGCGAGTAATTTCGCCTCCAGGTCCCAGGGCGGGGATCCGGCCAGTGCACAAGCCGCCTCGTAGGAGATCGTGCGATACCCCCTGATGACTCTGACGGCCATTGCTCTCTGTGGCCTCCGCAGAACAGCAATGCTACCGGCCGTCAGGTCAGCCGCCCAGATCGGAGCCCCGTACAGGGCCATCGATCGCACGATCCCCACGTAGAGTCGACTACAGGCGGCGCTCGGGCCCCCCAGATTGGGAAGCAGCGTTGACAGCGCCCCAGCCGCGCCCATCAACTTGGGCACCAGCCGCCGGAAGTGGGGTCCGAAGTCCCACCGGCTGTCGAGCACCAATCCCAGGTACTTCATGGTAGACTCGACAGCGATCCGGGCCCCCCCGACCACTATGTGTGATCCGGGTGGCGGCGCCCGCCGGGGACCATGGAACACCATGGCCTCCGACTTGTTGAGGGCCACGTCCAGGCCGAGGCGCCGTATGCGGCCCACCACCTGTGAGACCGCAGCCGTCGCAAGCAACGCTGCCTCCCTGTGCGAACTCCCCCGGGCCGTGACCAGCGTGTCGTCCGCATAGCACGTCAGGTCCACGCCCGGCTGGAGTTCACCCCTCAGCACCCAGTCGTACCCGATGTTCCACAGGAGGGGGCCTACGACCGAGCCCTGTGGAACACCGCACGACATGAGGCGCTGGTTTGTGCCATCACATCCCACGTAGGTGACACACCTCTCCGACAGATAAGCCCCAACGAGGCGGCGGAGGTAGAGAGGCACCCGGTGATACCGCAGTGCCTGTCGGATACAACTCCAGGGCAGGGTGTTGAAGGCGTTGGAGATGTCCAACGACACCGCCATCATCACCCCGCCCCGGGACACCGTTTCCTCCGCCAGGACTCTCACCCGTGACACAGCGTGTATGGTGGAGCGCCCGTACCGAAACCCGAACTGACACTCGTCCAGGTCCGGCCCCTCTCCGCACAAGTGGCCGACGAGGCGGGCTGCGATAATCCGCTCAAACAGCTTACCCACCTCGTCGAGCAGTACTATGGGCCGGTACGCTGACGGCGAATCGGCAGGGCGCCCCGCCTTCCTGAGCAGGACAAGACGACCAGTTTTCCACAGAGTGGGAAACTGGCCCCGCTCAAGGCACGCTGTGTAAGAGTTGAGCCAACCTAATACAACTTTAGAGTCTGTCCAATACACCTGACGTTCAATAGGACAACGTAATGCGGCTAAAACTGTAGCAGTTAGTTGAGCTCCTAATAGGGCAGCGCAGAGTTCGAGCCGTGGTATTGTCGTGGGTTTAATAGGTGCAACCCGTGATTTTGCACATACCAGGCTAACTTGTATGGCGCCGCTAGTAGACACAGACCTCAAATATATACAGCTGCCGTAGGCACGCTGTGAAGCGTCACAAAAACAATGTATTTGTACAGAGGAATTATTATCAATTAGAATGTATCTAGGAATCCTTAAAGAAGACAAACATGAAGACTTAGTAGAAAACTTTAACCAGGAAGACCTTATTTCTGGAGGAACAGGTTCATCCCAATCAATTTTGTGACTCCATAGTTTTTGTAGTATAATTTTAGGTTTAATTGTGAAAATAGACAGAAGACCAAGTGGATCAAATATTTTAAATGTTGAAGAAAGTATAGTCCTCTTCGTGACATTATTAGAAGCCGAAACATCATGCTGAAAGTGAAAATCATCCGAAGAAGGCGTCCAACCTACACCTAGCGTACTAGTCGCATTACTAATCATGATATTGCCACTTTCTAGGTTAACGGAGTCTGAGAGTAACTTGGGTAAGTTTGAACGGTATTTACGCAGATGAAAACTTCCCTTTGCTAATTCAGAAGAGACTGAAAGACGGATATGACGCAACTCCTCCTCACTGCTTGCACCGGTAAGTAGATCATCACAATATAGATCATTTTGTATGATAGTTTTGATCTGCTGATCTGAACACTCTTCACCTATCTGCCAAAGAGAGCGAGTGGTGAGAAAAGAGGCACTAGCGAACCCGTAAGTAACCGTATTTAAACGAAGCGTCCTTAAAGGCTTATCTTCACTATCACGCCACAGTATCAGTTGAAGATTGCAATCAGATTCTTTGAGAAGCACTGAGCGAAACATTTTCTCTATGTCTCCTGTTAAAACATACTTATGCTGTCTAAAACGAACTAATATATTAAATAATGGTTCTTGCACTACTGGTCCCACCATTTGTAGGTTGTTAACAGAAACACCAGAAGAAGTACGAGCCGAGGCGTCAAAAACAACGCGTAGCTTAGTCGACTCGCTTTGTTCGCGTATTACTGGGTGGTGGGGCAAGAAATAGGCATTGAACGGCCTAGACTCCGGAGATTCAGATAGATGGCCTAATGCTTCGTATTCGTTTATAAATTGACAGTATTGTTGTTTTAATTCTGGTTGTTTTCGGAAAAGAGCCTCTAAATTCATAAACCTCTTTTTGGCTAGATTATAGGAATTGCCTAAACAATCTATGCTATCACGAAGTGGCAACCCTACACAAAATTGACCATTACTAGTGCGAGTAGTGTTGGTGAGATAATGTTGCTCATATAATTTTTCCTCACTACTCGGGGGCCTTTTTTGAGGAAAATTTTCAAGTTCCCAGAATCTAGACAACTCGTCATGTATGCTACTAGAGGTGTCATCATTTGAGACAAAATTGACCATGACTGAGTTATTTTTATTAAAACAACGCAGTGATCCCGTAACGAGCCATCCTAACTTTGACGCCTGAAGCTTAGGATAACCATGTCCTAACGAATGCTGCTGGGCACTAATGATATCCCAGAATAAGTCAGCACCAATCAAAATATTTATTGGGGATGGTTCATTCAAAGTGGGATCTGCTAACTGAAATCCATGAATATTTAATTTTTTCAAATCAAAATATGATTTGGGTAAGTTGCCGGTAATTTGCGGCAAAACTAAACATGAAACTGTCACATTAAAAGAACTTGTTTCAGAATGAATGCGTAGAATACAGCGTTCTGTGTTAATATTTAACTTAGTGTTACCAATGCCTACTATGGTAGTGTCTGATGGCTGAGGAATCAGGTTTAGATGGCGCTTTACGTCCTGCGTGATAATTGTCGACTGACTCCCGCTGTCGAGCAAAGCTCGCACTATCATAGTCTCGTTGGTGGCTGGGTTGGTAACCTTTACTCGAGCAGTACACAAAAGTACTTCAGAAGGGCACGTTGAGGACATAGTAACAGAATTAACTGAATTGGATTTTTCAGTTTCTTCTGATTTATGAAGAAGAGAATTATGTCGTAATTTGCAATGACGACATGTAGCTGAAAGACGACAACGTTTAGCAATATGACCAGATCTCAAACAATTCTCACATAATTTGTTAGAAAAAACAAAGGCTATCCTATCCTCTATTGAGCTCGACTTAAAAGACGGACACTCATAAAGGCGATGACTGTTCTTACAGAACAAACATTCCGGTGTTTTAGAAGTAGAAGTGGTGCCATCGTTTGGTATAGCCACTAAAGACTTGGAACTATTATGTTTGTTATGATTACTGGAGAACTGTTTTTGTTTATTATCTTGATTATTATGTTTATGGCGATAAACGGTCTCCAATACATCAGCGCGACATTTAAGGAAACTGAAGAAATCATTAAGCGAAGGTATGTCACTCAAACTATTCCTATGTTCTTCCCACTTGAAATATGTATTACTATTTAATTTACCTGCAATAATATATATAACTAAAACATCCCATTTGTTAGTAGGAAGCCCCAGTGAGTTGAGTGCACGTAAATTTTTAGTGACGTGGTCAATAACATATCTTAAGGACTTATCATTTTCTTGAACGGAATCAATGTTGAACAAAGACTTAAGATGGTTATTTATCAATTGACGCTTATTGTCGTAACGTTCGCATAAAAGTTTCCATGCTTCGGAATAATTATTATGAGAAACTTCCAAATTAGCGATCACCCGAGCGGCTTCTCCGTCAAGATATGATTGTAAATAGTGATATTTATGAATACTTTCGATTTTATCATTATTATGCACTAGCGAAACAAATGTTTCCTTAAATTCCAACCACTTAAAATACGCACCGTCGAAGTTTGGAATTTTTATCACCGGTAATTTAAAACCTAACGCATTACAACTGTGATCGTTCTGATGACAAGTAGCCATAGAAGATTTATTTTGAGAATTATTCTCATCATCCTGAATTATTGAATTTTTCTTAATTAAATTTTGAACTAACGCAATACAATGGTAGAAATCGTTTTCTATTAAATCTCTAGAAGCTAGCTCGCTACTTTGAGTATCTGCGTTGTTAATTTCTATCAGATTCTGCACCTCATCAAATTCAATGAACAATGCCTCAATTTTTGATAGTTTCAATGTGAGTTTACTCATTTCTAATTCTGGAATGGATTCTAATAAAGCTAAACTATCGACACTTGACTTAAATTTCGTTACGCGTCCTTTGATAGACCCGCGTTTGCTTATTAGTTCCTTTAACTTTAAAGATTCGGACATTGTAGTAAACTCGTAATGAGCCAACACAAACAGATGTTAATAGATAACAAAATAGGTAAATAGCATACGATACGCTCCTCGCTTTGTTGATCAGCTGATGCCCGCGACCCACGTAGACTGCATGCAATGGTGAGTTAGGCAGGTGGGGCGCGCCGGTAGTCAGATAACAGCGATGCGCAAGTGATGCCGTGTCACAAGTCAAACCACGATCACTGGAATAGATTGTGCGCTTGTAAACTGATAACAACAATTAATTACTCGTATGACGAAACAACGACGGTTCGTAAGTTTACAGTTAAACTCGGGAAGTATTTACTATGTAAGTGATTTATAGGTAAAATTGAGTGATATAAAGGGATAAAGAAGCGATAATAATAATAGTTAGTAGTAATAGGAATAGTTTTATAAAAATTGCTTGGTTTGAGTAACGGTAAGAGATTAACTTGTAGTTAAATGTGCATTAATTTAAGATGGCGGTAAGTCCATAAGTGAAATTAATTTGGTTAATTTGTGCTTTGCCTATCCTGTTTAGACCTCTTTCGAAGATAATTATGGCTAGGCGCAATAGACACAAATAGAAATAGGAACTTCACTTGACTTCGAGAAACTAAATCCGCTAAATGCACAGACTAAAGGATAACACAATAGGTATGTTAGTAAGATGGAACGAGCTCACTTTAAATAGGCAGACAGCTAATCCCAGCAGTCCCTTTGTAGGCAGGAGCACGTAGGTAGGTAGATAGTGATTCCTCTGACTCGTTCTAATTGCGGACTTGCTCGATCGGAGTTCCGTAGTCCCAGCAGAGTTCCCAGAATGGCTCGGCGAAGGTAAGGTTGCTCGACCCAGGTAGAAGTAGGATGTCAGTCCACAGGCACGGCGATCTTGGATTCTCAACACGGCCTTCCGTTGGTACTGGTAGATTTCGTCCGATGTCGACGGTGACCTTCGAGTGCCCTTGACGCGGGAACAATCTGAGTGGCTATTTAGCTTCGATCCGAAGCTTGCAGGTCCTGTCACGGTCGCCACTTTTTGTTTATGATAAATTAAACAAAGGTTTCTTGATAGGTAAATACGTTTACTAAGGTTTTTACAATTTTAATATTTTTCTAATATGTAACGGACAGAGAAGATTTTTAGGTGATTTTTGAACGAGTGAAGGAATGAATATGAATGAAATTTAAAATGAATGAAGACTATTGAGCGAATGTGTCGTAGACAAGTGTTATGTGTTTTATTTAAATAGCCGTAGGATCAAGCACCAACAGGACCTAATGTGAATATATATATATATAAACGAATATACTTAAACTTAAAAATAAACTGTAGTGGAAAGTCTGCTTTGCATAAAATGCTTATTTACTTCTTTTCATAAAACGTTTGCATCTTACAGTTCACGACAATAAACCAGACTTGTTAGGACACTACTTATAATTCTTTGAAATCTGGATAGTAAAAATATTAAGAAAAGGTGACTAGATATCACAAGTTACAAATAAATAAATGTTTCTTTACGTACATGACGTTTTCAGGAGAGGCCGTGTAAACGATGGTCCTCATCATAACTTAAAATTAACAGAAACATCTCATGCGCGTCCAACAAGTCCGTCGAACTTAAAACTAATTCGTATTCTACAACGTTAATGGAGTTTATACCAATATACACGATGAGGCTCCATATCACGGCTTCCCGTCTGGTGGGTTGAAGAACTCCCAGTGATGATGGTGCACAGCTCGGCTGTCACTCAGTCCTAACATGATTAGCCCTGCAATCAGCACGAGGAATATAACCATCGCCATCTGGATGTCTTTCTTGTCTTCAGCGCCGCTAATGTACGACATGAAAGAGTTGAATATACTCCTTATAGTCCTGCTGATTGATGAGTGGCAGACTTTACACTTTTTTTTTTTTGGATAGGAAATCATCAAATGACTTCTCCCGCTCTGGGCGGAGCGGGAGGGCGTGTCAGACTATTACTGACTAAAACCCACCCGTGTTCCTTCTGTTGCCTGTGCCGGGGCCACGGTAACTCTTTCGAAGATCCCGCAACCATAGCTGGCATCGGCCCTAGCGGACCCCGTCAATAGTGCTGACATCTCTTTGAGGCGCGCGTGGAACACGACGCGCCGTCGACTCGGGCCTGGTCCTTACCGGACGGCGAGCTACCCATTGCTCGCCGTCCGCAAGCCCGCGCCTACGGTGGCCGGGAATCGGCTGCCGATTCCCGACGCCCAGGGCGTCTCCTGCGGCGACTAGGGGCGTGAGGGTGCAAAGCTTGCCTCTCCCTCACGCGTCCCGCCTCCTCCTTCACGAGCATTACTGCTTCGCAGAAGGAGGTAATGGCTTCCCATGCACTCTCGCTCCGTACCATGGCCTGGACCAGGGCCGGACGCGAGAGATCGCCGCCGCCGATCGCTTCCGCGAGGACACGGCGGTGCTCCGCCCAAGCCGGGCAGACCTCCACCGTATGCTCCACCGTGTCCTCCGGGCGATCCACACAGTGGTGACACCCGGGCGTTTCCTCCCGCCTTATCCGGAACAGGTACCTCCCGAAGCACCCGTGTCCGGTGAGGACCTGCGTCAGGCGGAAGGTGAGGACGCCGTGGCGCCTCTCCAGCCACTCCTCAAAGAGGGGACTTATCGCCGCAATTGTGGCGTGCCCAGCGCTGGGTTGCGACAATCGCACTCTCCATGCCGCCATGAGATCCTGCCGGAGCTCTGTCCGCCGTGCCGCGATTTCTCGCGGCAACGGAGTTACGCCCCGGCGTCCTGCCTCCTCGCGCCACTCCCAGATGTGCGCGAGGACTTTTGCCTCCAGATCCCATGGCGGTAATCCGGCAAGGAGGTTCGCCGCCTCCCCGGAGACCGTGCGGTATCCCCGGGCTAACCGGATGGCCATGACCCTCTGGGACGCGTTCAACCGACGGACCGGTCGCCGCCTCACGGAACGCGCCCACACCGGAGCTCCGTAAAGGGCCATGGACCGCACGACCCCCGCGTAGAGCCTCCGGCAGGAGGCGTTTGGACTCCCCAGATTGGGCAGGAGCCGCCCCAAGGCAGCCCCGGCCCGCTCCAGTCTGGGAGCCAAACGTCGGAAATGCTCCACGAAATTCCACCGGCTGTCGAGGACGAGTCCCAGGTACTTCATCGTCGACTCGACACCGATGAGAACCCCTCCTACCGTTATTTGGGAACCCGATGGTGGCGCGTTCCGAGGACCATGAAAACACATGGCCTCAGACTTGTGCAAGGCCACCTCGAGTCCCAATTGCCGGATCCTCTCTACGATTGTCGCAACCCCGCGTGCCGCTAATTCGGCCGCCGCCTGGTGCGACCTCCCCTGCGCCAGGACCAGCGTGTCGTCAGCGTAGCAAACTACGCCGACGCCACCAGGGAGGTCGGCGCGCAGCACCCAGTCGTACCCGATGTCCCTCAGATGCGGTCCCAGAACCGATCCCTGCGGGACACCGCACGACATCTCTCGCCGGTTCCACTCTCCCCGGTGACCGGGGTAGATGACGGCCCTGTCCGTCAGATAGGCCTCGACCACGCGACAGAGGTAGGTCGGCACTCGGTGATACCGGAGTGCCTCCCTGATGCAACTCCAGGGCAGGGTGTTGAAGGCATTGGCGATGTCTAGAGACACCGCCAAGACGACCCCACCCCGGGCCACAGCATCCCCCGTCGTGAGGGCTCGTACGCGCATGATGGCGTCCACCGTAGAGCGCCCCTTGCGGAAACCAAACTGGCTCTCCGCCAAATCCGGCCCCACCCTCACCAGCCGCCCGACAAGGCGGTCTGCAATGACTCTTTCAAAGAGCTTGCCCACCTCGTCGAGCAGCAGGATGGGCCGGTAAGCGGACGGCGAGTCCGCAGGGCGCCCCGGTTTCTTAATGAGGACCAGTTTCCCTGTCCTCCATTGAAGCGGGAACTGGCCCCTCTCCAAGCATGCGCTTAGGAGCCCCCTTAGTCGAGGCCCGAGAGCCTCCAAGGCCAGGACCCAGGCTTTTCCAGGTAAGCCGTCGGGTCCTGGGGCGGTATTCTTGGCATTCAGCCTGCGCACCGCCACTCTCAGCTCTACCTCGGTCACCTCCGGAGCATCGTCGTCATCGTCGGTTGCGTGATCCGCATCCGACACCGCAGGAGGCGGAGCCATTGGCGGGGGAATATGTTCCCCTCGCGAAGGGAACAGAGCGCTCACCACGTCCTTCACGAGCTGGGGCCGGAGACTCTGCGTCAGCGGGGGAGCCCATGGGCGGAGCTTGTTCCGCACCATTTTATAGGGGCGTCCCCACGGGTCCCTGTTCAGAGTCTCCAGCGACTCCTCACGGGCCAGTCCCTTGGCCCGCAGGATCTCCGCTCGGAGGGCGGTCTTCGCCGCTCTGTACCTCTCGTACAGCTCCGCCTGAATGGCTTCCGTATCCGGAGGGCGGATACGGAGCCTGCGGTGTCTGGTGTACCGGCGTCGCGCAGCAACGCACGCGTCGCGCAGAGACGTCAACTCCGGCGACCACCAGCACACCTGGCGCCGGGCGCGTCCGTGCCGGACCCGGGGCATTGCCACGTCGCATACTTCGGACATGGCCTCCCGGAACCACCCCGCCTCGTCATTGATGTCAGCAGGCCTGTCCGGTGGTGACACCCAGGCCTGCACGATCGAGGCTTCCAGGAGGAGCTCCCGGTCCAGCTGCTTCAACGCCCACCGCGGACCACTCGGGGCCTGTCGGACCGGCGCGCTCGAGGTCTGGGCGGAGACGTCAAACCGGATGTACCGGTGATCGGAGTAGGTCTCCACCCCCTCCATGACGCGCCAGTCGAGGACACGCGGCGACAGAGCGGGGCTGGCGAACGAAATGTCCACCACTGACTCACCCCGCATCCGCACACACGTGGGGACAGAACCCCGGTTTAGGACGACCAGGCCCGTCTCCAGAGCCCAGTCCTCCACCATCCTGCCCCATGTGTCCGTATGCCGGGAACCCCAAGCCACATTCTTGGCATTGAAGTCCCCGAGGACGAGTACAGGGAGGGAACGGAATCCGATGACGACGACTCTCAACTCCGCAAGGGAGTTGTGGAACTCGGCGAGAGTTCGGTTCGGGGAGAAGTATACCCCTACCACGACAATCTCCCCGAACCGTGCTGCCACGCAACCCCGTCCCCTATTGACAGCCTCGAGGGACAGGGTACCGGCGGCGGCCGACGAAATTAGGGTCACTGAGCCGCTCAGGTCCTCCACCCAGTCATCCCTGGGCGGGACAAAGTACGGCTCAGCGACCACGGCGATGTTAATCGACCACTGCGCCATGCTCTGGAGCAACAGATCCTGAGCGGAGGCGCAGTGGTTGATGTTCGCCTGGAGGAGGCGTAATGGGGCCATTATTGGCACTCCATATCAGCCCCCTCCCGAACCCCCTGTGAGGGCCCTGCCGCGGTGGTTGCGGCGGCGGCGACAGTGGAGGCGGCGGCGGCAGCGGTGGCAGTGGCGGCGGCTGCGGCGGTGACGACGGTGGCGGAGGGCTTGCTGGCCCTGGGTTAGGCGGGTGGAGTGCAAGCCTTGCTCCCAGCCCGGTGATTGGCCGGCTTGCCAGCTGCCGCACACGCGAAGCAGTGCGGCGTGGCTTTGCACGAGCCGGCCTTGTGACCGGGCTGACCACAGCAGAAGCAGTGGCTGCTACGATCCACCTCCGAGGTGCATTTAGCTCCCACGTGGTTGCCTACGTGGCAGCGGAAGCACCTCAGAGGTCTGGGCTCCAGCAGTTTCACCTGCGTGGAAACCCAGCCCACCTTGAGCCTTTGGCCCTCCCCGGTAATTTTCCACTTTTCAATTTGCCACCGCCACGGGGCAGCTCACCGTAATGGTTTCCATCGCCGTGAAGTCAGGACGGATGGTGCCTACCCTAACCTGCTCGGCTGAGCACCCTCCAGTCCTAACAACGGCGGCCATCACCTCTCCCTCCGTCGCTGAGTCGTCCAAACCCAGTATGCGCATATCAGCGCGCTTGGTGGGTCTGGACACTCGGGCCTCGTCCGCATTTAGGGACGCCCTAAGCCTTTCGGCCAGAGCGTCAGCGGTCGGGCCGCTGGCCGCACCGGGGACCTCCAGCATCCGGGCCCCAGTCGCAGTGACCTTTACCCGGACGCCATCTGCGATACCGAGCTCGTCGAGGTTCACCGCCGCCCTCGCCTTGGCAAGCACGTTGCGGTAGGACACGCCCTTCTTTTCCGCTTCCGGCTGTAGTGTGATCACTACAGCTGCGGACTTCGGGGCACGAAGCCTAGCCGCGACGCTTCGCTCCTTGCGCCGCTGCCGCCTCTCCTTTTTTTTGGCCGCCCTTGCTACCTTACCCGCCTTCCTCTTCTCCCCGGCTACTTGCCATTCGGCGTCAGCCGGAGGAGATTTAGGAGGCGGAGGCGGTCGTTTTGCCGCCGGGGCTGAGGCCCTCGCGGGTTCCGGGACGGCTCCGCCTTTCACCTGCCCCGATGACCCCGGCTTGGCCGTGGCAGCCGCGGCGGCGGCATACGATGCCGCCTTCCGCTGGCCCGAGGCCGGCTGGCTCGCCGCTAGCGGGGGCCGCAGGACTATAGCCTCCAGGGCGGAAAACCGGCTCCCGAAGGCAGCCAGTTCCCGTCGGACCAGGGCCAGAACCCGGTCCTCAGTAGGCATGGGCCTGACCTGCCCATGCCGCGCCTCCTCCTGTGGCACCTCCCGGGGGCCGGCTTCTCGAAGCCTAGCCAGGTCCGCTCGGAGCTCCGCGTTCTCCTTTCGGAGAAGCTCCATGGCGGCTGTCAAACGGGCGACTTCCGCCCGCATTTCGGACATTGCGTCCGACGGGGGCCCGATGTGACTGGCCTCCGCTGCCGCCATAATGGAGGCTGTGGCTGCGGATATGGCCTTATCTTTAGAGGACTGAGTCCTCTTCAAGGCCACACTCTTGATCGCGGCTGCCACGACCTCTGCGAACCTGACCGTTCGCTCCGACTTCGAGCCGCCAGTGACGTCCGGCTCACCACCTGACGACTCCGACCCGGCCGAGACCGGCCCTAACTGCGACTCTGGCTCGGCCGGGCCGGCTCGGCTCGGCTTGCTGGCCTCCTTCGTGGTGAGCCCTCTGCCAACACCACTTTCATGGGCCCCACCCCGCCGGCTGATCTTTTTACGGGCCGAGCTCACCCATCCGTCCGAGGAAGACTCCTGGCCATCCCCTGGTTTGGGGCGCTTCTTTAAGAACTCTAGGTTCTTCTTAGCCGCCCCAACCACTTCGCGCTCTTGGCTCTTATACGAGCCCTTCGCGCCAGATACGGCGTCGGACTCCGACCCCGCATCACTTCCCTCCTCTTCGCTACGGTTTTTGTTTTTGTGTATAGAATCCATTTTTGTTCCCATGAGTAAAATACTTTTTATTGTCTCAAAATCTAGTGGTTCGCACTAGCGACTAATTTAGCTACCCATTAGTCAAGCTATCAACCTCCCTCACGGTGCGCCGCCGCTTGGAGGTTTGGGGTGATTTTTTATAGAGGCTTTCTTCCTCGCGGCCCGGGCGGTTAAGCCAAGACCCTCGACCCCCGTCAAAAGTCAGAGACATGACCTTGACAATCTTCGGGGCTACGAGAATAACGGTGGCAGAAAGAGAAGGCCTCTTCCTGCCTGCCCGGCGGCAGAGTTAGTGCACACCGAGCCCGCTCTTACTCCGCCGCTGTGCGTCTCTGCTTAGAGCGCAGAGAGACACACGTTGGAGCGTACTTCTGACAGGATATTGGCATACGGGCAACAAGATCCCTTAGGCACACAGTACCTAATGGGGAGTCATTGCCCGTACCCCAGGGTGCACCGTCCCGGTGACTGGCCTTCCCCCCGGACGCATCCATAAGGGAATTCCAGCCCACAGGCACACGGGGAGGTTTCCTGTCCAAGCACCCCAAATTGCACACCTGCTTCAGTTATCGAGGGCTCATGCGATCTCACGGGGGGAGGGATTCGGCGCGGGGATGGACGTGCTCTACCATCATCGGAACTAGATTCTGAATGAGGAGCTGCGGGTTTCCTTTTAGCTGGTGTTGAGTGTCATGAAAATCAAAATGAGGCCGTTCTCGCAGCGACCGAGGAGGGAAGAAAGATGCAGGAGGTATGGTTATGTCTTATTTTATTTATTTATTTTATTTTACAATTTTTGGAAAACTTACAGCTAAACACGTTTTTGCACGTTTGAGAGTAACAAAATTATGGCCAATTAAAAGTTTCCACAAATAGAAGAAAGCATATAAACAAAAAGTATTTGAGTAGGTAGACAGTATTTGAGTAAAAACAGTAGGTATCTTATGTAAAAAATGCGTTTCAAACTGCGTAAATTGTGATTAATTAATTAACGCGATCAAAAAAGAAATCACAAAGAATACTTTTTAATTTAGTTATACCAGTATTGAAAACATCGATATCGACGTCCCGGCAGAACGCATTGTACGTATGACTCGCTCTGATCAAGTATGAATTTCGTCTGTAATTCGTTCCTACCACAGGAGTATGCAATAGATAAGGATTGCGCAGAAAAGCAGAAGGAACCCGCAGTCCGATTTTGTTTAGCAATTCGGGAAGCTCGATTGAACCGTTAGCAATTCTAAATAAAAATGCCAAGTCTGCAATTCTTCTACGTTCAGAAAGAGGAAGTAGATGAAACCTTTTACAGCGTAGGAGATAAGTGGGAGAGTAAGTTTTAGACCGGAATTGAATATACCTCAAAAATTTTCTTTGTATGCCTTCCAATCGATTGATGTATATGTTGTAATTGGGGTTCCAAACTTGAGAAGCATACTCGAGATGACTGCGAACAAAAGTACAGTAGAGAATTTTGATGGTTTTGATGCTCCTTGTTTTGAGATGAATGAAAATCTTCTTCGATAGTAATTAGGCGTATAATTATATTTGGGTTTTACAAATTTTATGATGTTCCCTTTGCGTGTACGTCGAGCGAATAAGAATGCGACCGATGCGCCGCGCGTAGTTGAGTTTTTTACCACACCCCGCACTCCTCTCCTCTGCCGTCCAGTGGTAGTGGGCTCGCTCATAGTGACGATGCGTAGACATGCCCCCCGCCTTGGAGTGACAGCCTCCAACGATGAAGTAGAAGCAGGTAGAAGATGAGAGAAGTTAGGGTTCTTCCTCCTTTAGTAGCGGACACAATCTGGGGTATGATCTTCGTATCACTCCGTTAGCTGTCTTAATGTCAGCTACACGTGCTAGTCCATCCTTGCCAGGTGAAGTGCTTATGACTCGTCCAAGACGCCATTTCAAGGGTGGCAGATTGTCGTCTTTAATGAGCACCAAGGTATTAGGTGCTATTGTGTCGGTGTTGGACTGCCATTTACTCCTCGTCTGCAGCTCCGAAACGTACTCCTGCGACCACCGCTTCCAGAAGCTCTGCCTCATCTGTTCGATGCGCTCGTAGCGGACCAAGCGTGAAGTGTTTACAGCTGTGAGGTCTTCGTAGGTAGGAGCAATGAGCGGCCGGTCAATCAGGAAATGGGCTGGTGTAAGAGGGAGTAGGTCGTTTGGGTCTGAAGACATGGGATACATAGGTCTGGAGTTTAGGAGGGCTTCTATTTGTGTCGATAAAGTGGAAAATTCCTCATAAGTGAGGTTTACGTTTCCTACACGACGGAGATGATGTTTAAAGGATTTAACCCCTGCCTCCCACAAACCTCCAAAATGTGGTGAGTAGGGAGGAATAAAGCTAAACTTAATATTTTCGCCTGCAGCAAAATTTAAAATATTATTTTCATTAATAGTTAAAAATTGAGAGAATTCCTTTAATGCGCCTACAAACGTTTTTCCGTTGTCAGAAAATATTTGTGCGGGTTTTCCACGACGAGATACGAATCTTTTTAAAGCCAATAAGTATGCCTCAGAACTTAGACTGGTGACTAATTCTAAGTGTACCGCACGAGTAGTAAAGCATATGAATAGGCAAACGTAACATTTTTCCAGTTTTGAACCCCTTCCTTTGCGACTCAATATGAACATAGGTCCCGCATAATCTACACCGCAACGCAAGAAAGGATACCCCGGTTCTAATCTTTCAGGAGGCAAGTTACCCATTTTTACTGATAGTGCCTTCCCTTTCTGGCGAGTACATGTAATGCACTTATGCACTGTCTGCTTGGCTAAATCACGACCCTTGAGTGGCCACCAGCTTTCTCTAATAGTAGCCAAGAGCAATTGTGGACCAGCATGGAGTAGACGTTTATGTTCAAATTGGAAAAGAAGTCGCGTGAAAGTGTGTTTGGAACACAACAATATGGGATGTTTTTTACTATAGGAGAAGGTATGTGAATTTACTAATCTACCTCCTACTCTAATAATGCAATCAGAATCTAGGAACACATCAAGACTAGATATATTTCTCATCGATTTAACAGGTAAGTTTTTTATTAATGCATTAAAAATTAACGGAAATGATGTTTGTTGTGCTAAGCGTACTAAAACTAAAGTTGATTTACACAATTCATCAGAGGTAAGCGGACCAGCGCTACGTTCTGTGTTGACCTTGATTCGTGCATTATGAATGAATCGTAACAAGTAAGCTGCTGCACGTCTCATGCGATTAAAATTTGAAAAACGTTCAAATGTAAAAATACTAGTAAAAGTTGATTGTGTAAATAACGAATTAACATTTGATTTGATTTCTGGTAAATCGTGCAATTTAATTATTTCATCGTGGTTATTTTGTTTAAAATTAGTGTTAATTTCGGTTAAGAATGCTGGCCCGTGCCACCAGATATCTGAATTTTGAAGCTCGTCGAGCGTGAGCCCGCGGGATAAAAGATCAGCCGGGTTGGTTTTACCAGCAACATGTAACCACGGTAACTCACCAGTCAACTCATTGATTTGCACTACTCTGTTCTGGACGAATGGCTTTAACAAATTAGGTGAAATTTTAATCCAATTTATGACAATCGTGGAATCAGACCAAAAGCATACGTTATCAAAAGTTAATCTCCATGATTGAATTATTTTTTGATATAACTTAGCACCAACTAAAGCTCCGCATAGTTCAAGTCGCGGTATTGTGACTGGTTTAATTGGTGCGACTTTGCTCTTAGCACAAAGTAACCTAACAGTGACTGGTGAATTGTCGTTGTATGAGCTGATGTATGCACATGCACCATACGCATCCTGAGATGCATCCGTGAAGATATGTAGATCTGTATAGTTTGTGTTCACTTGTCTGACATGACGAGGAATTTTTATGTTTTGTAGGTGTTGAAGCGTGTCAATAAAGTTTTTCCACATAAACAAAATATTGTTAGGTACTGGATCGTCCCAACTTAACTTACAAAGCCATAACTTTTGTAAAATTATTTTTGCAATTATAATTGAGGGTGATAACAAGCCTAATGGGTCGTACACCTGTGACACAACAGACAAGATAACGCGCTTAGTCACCTGAGTGAAGGTTTGATCAATCTTTGTAGTAAAATATAACAAATCTAAATAATTCAACCAACCAAGACCGAGTGTTTTAGTTAAACAATTCTCGCCTAAAGCTAATTCCTTTGTTTGATCTGTTGTAGAAGTCTCCAAATTAAACAACCATTTACGTAAATGGAAGCAACCAGATTTTAAAACATCATTTACTTTGGTACAAATATCTAATAAACATTGTTTATTATCATGGCCAGTAATTAAATCATCTACAAACAGATCTTCATCTATTACTTGCTTTATGACGTCATCCTCGCACTCAGATGCCAGCTGTTTGATGCATCGAATACTTAGGTAAGGAGCGGACGCGGTACCATATGTCACGGTATTAAGCTGGTACACACCGAGTTCGTCAGATTTATTTTCACGCCAAAGAATTAACTGGAAATTTCTTTGATCCGGTTGAATATTAATTTGTCGATACATTTTCTCGATGTCAGCGCATGCAACAAATCTAAATTGTCGAAAACGTAACAAAATTGAGAAAACGTCATTATGTAAACTAGGGCCAATATGCTGAATATCGTTAAGTGATTTGCCCGATGTTGATTTTGCACTTCCATCAAAAACCACCCTAAGTTTGGTAGTACTACTATGAACTCTTAAAACACCGTGATGCGGTAGAAAATAGTTTGATGATGGATAGTGATTAACTCGACTCATGTGTCCTAAACTTAAATATTCATTCATAAAATCGCAATATAATTTTTTATATTCAGGTGTAGATTTATCTAATTTAAGTTCAAGTGCGTGAAAGCGATTTAGCGCGAGTGTATACGTATCTCCAAGTGTGTCACTAGACTCGGCTAATGGAATGCGCACAAAAAACCGACCTGTGTTATCGCGGTACGTAGTTTGCACAAACAAGGTTTCACATAACGACTCGTCCTTAGTTAATTTATTTTGCGGAACTATTTCTTCTAACTCCCAGAATTTTCTAAGTTGAGTATCTAATGATTGTGAGTAGTTACATTGAACTCGATTGTTGCGTGAAGTTTTATTATTCAACAATGAACCAGATATTACCCATCCCAACTTAGTATTCTGAAGATATGGACCGCTGCTTAGTCGAATTAGTCCGTCATTTAAAAGTTCCCAGAACTGGTCTGCCCCAATTAATAATTCGATTCCTGATGGCGAATAAAATTTGGGATCTGCTAACTGTACATGTTCAGGGATATTTATGTTTGATTTTGTACCTAAAGATGGCAACTGAGCTGTGATTTGATTTAAAACTAAACATTTAAAGCGTGTACTATATTGTGTAGTTTTAGACCTTAAATGAATTTCGCATGATTGTGTGGAATTAGTCACCGAGTTACCTACCCCGGAGACTTGCACAGTGGACTGTATTAAATTAAGATTTAGTCGTTTGCATAAAGATTCTGCAATAAAGCAATGCTGACTGCCGTTATCTAATAAAGCGCGGGTAGTGTGGAAATTATTGCTTTTATCTGCGACCTCAACTAAAGCAGTGGACAGCAGTACCGTCTCTAATAATGAATGAGTAGTACTTTGATGTGTTGTGTGAGATGCAGAATGTAATGTGGTAGTGTTTGAAGAGTTAGCACTAGTTGTATCCTGCGGCGACGCCTGTGAATTAAACGTAACAGCTGACGATGTGGATGCACTCGCATTATCGTCACATTTATCATGAATTAAATTGTTGTGTTTCTTATTGCATTGCCTACAAGGACCGAACCAGCACTCATCTACCGAATGACTAGCGCGTAAACAATTACAACATAACTTCCTTTCATTAATGAATTTAATTTTATCGTTAACTGATAATTTTAAGAATGAATCACAAGAATAAAGCGGATGGTTAGCTTGACACATAGTGCAAATACGAGAACGTTTGGAATTTTTATTAATAGATTGTTTACTGTGTGTTGATGTATAACTATGTGATTTGTTTGGTTGTATTGAATGTGATGGTTTCTTTACGTTATTGTCCGTGGTAGATTTACTATGTGCCAAATGAATAGTTTCAAGTACGTCAGCCCTATTTTTAAGAAAAGTAATCAAATAATCAAGAGATAAACGTGAATTTGACTGGTTATGACTATTTATAATTGAACTTTTATGAGTCTCCCATTCTCTTTCGGTAACTGAGTCAAGTTTAGATGTAATTAAGTAAATAATCAAGGTGTCCCAAGACTCAGTCGGTTCGCCGAGGTTTTTGAGGGAACGTAGGTTTTTGAGAAAGGTATCTATAAGTTTACGAATTTGATTGGATGATTCCTTATTAAGTGACGTAATAGAAAACAAAGCCTTTATATGGTTTTGCACAAGTAAACGGTTATTATTGAATCGGTTTTCCATTAACTCCCATGCTATATTATAATTATCGGAGGAGAATTCCAATGACTTAATCACCGATAATGCACTGCCAGTAAGAGGACCGTAAATAATGGAATTTTTGCACATTATCTATTTCTTTAGAGCTATGGATGAGAGATAGGTAAGTATCGCGGTACTCTAACCAATGATCATAAGAGCCATCAAAGGAAGGAAGTGAAATTGTGGGTAATTGAACTTTACTAGAAACTTTAGAAGAATTTTGAGCGTTATCTGCGTTAATAATACACTTAGCTTTAGTCACATAAGCATAATAGTGGGTTTCAAAAGTTTCCCTCTCAGATAATTCCTTTTCTATTTGACTATCAGGAATTTTTAAATCTATTTCATCCTGAATTTCTGAAAACTGCTGTAACAATAAATCTGCTTTTTGTAAACGCGTTTGTAATTCTATTTTAATAGTTTCAGTAATAGGCATTATTTCTACAGAGTCCACATACTTCATGAATAGTCGAAATTTACCGCGAACAACACCTCTTCTTTTATTTAAATCTCTGAATATATCCTCACCACTACTACGACCCTCTTTTGACGGAGTTTTAGTCATTTTGGAGTTTGTGGAAGACAGTGGAAAATAGTATTTGTGAAGATTTGCAAACAATTTTTTGTATTAAATGAAGTTGAGGGTAGTGACAAAACAAAATCTTTACGCGTTTTTAACTATTTAACGGGAATAAAAAACTATGATTTCGCACAATAGGTATTAACACAAATAAAGCACTGAATATAGAAAAAGGGATAAGGATGAAGAATGATGATTGACCTGACCGTTTTATGCTGGTACCGTGGATGACTTCGCGGATGGCCTCGTGCGTCCGATTAATGCTGGTCGCGACGATTTCTTCTGCTGCATCTGGCGTTGAAGGTCCAAATTATGTTTTGAGATGAATGAAAATCTTCTTCGATAGTAATTAGGCGTATAATTATATTTGGGTTTTACAAATTTTATGATGTTCCCTTTGCGTGTACGTCGAGCGAATAAGAATGCGACCGATGCGCCGCGCGTAGTTGAGTTTTGTACCACACCCCGCACTCCTCTCCTCTGCCGTCCAGTGGTAGTGGGCTCGCTCATAGTGACGATGCGTAGACACTCCTGAATTCAGACGAGACCCTCAAAATGAACCCCAGTGATTTTGTTGCTTTGCCAATGATTTTATCTATGTGTTGATCAAATGATAGTTTTGAATCAAATACAACTCCCAAGTCTTTGACTGTGTTAACCCTAGCTAGGGATCTGTCTAAAAGTTTATAATCAAATGTGATAGGTACGGGCTTCCTAGTGAAGGAGCACACGTAACACTTGGAGACGTTTAAATCAAGCTTATTAGTGCTGCAGTAGCACTGGAACCTATCCAGATCCTCTTGCAATGACAGAGCATCTGATAAGGAGGATATCTTTGACATAATTTTCATGTCATCCGCGTATAGGAGTATTTTGGAATGAAGGAAGCAGGAATCAATATCGTTGACGAATAAATTGAATAAAAGCGGCCCTAATAAAGATCCTTGAGGAACTCCAGATGGAATACGCATTGATCTTGATGAATACCCATTCAGCACAACAGTCTGACACCTATCCTCCACATACGACTTAAACCAGCGGAAAATATGCCCATCGATAGAAGTTTACGCATGAGAACGACGTGATCAATTCTGTCGAAACATTTGGCATAGTCTGTATATATGACGTCGATTTGAGACCGATCGGACATAGCTTCTGACAGGAAGTCACTACAGAGAGCGAGGTTTGTAGTTGTTGAACGTCCACCCAAGAATCCATGCTAGTATTCGCTGAAGCTAAGCCTGAGAGCAGAGTAAACTTGCCTGTACACAATCTTTTCTAATATTTTAGCAAACACGCATAATTTGGATATCGGTCTGTAGTTTTCAACGTAGTTTTTCGGTCCCTTTTTGTGAATATGAGTTATATAAGGTGTAAAAAAATTACCTGCAAGAAAATTAAGTACTTGTTTAGAATTATAAATAAAAAAGAATTGCGAAAAAAAGATTTCAAAATAACAACCCGTTTCAGAGTTAAGCAATACTTTCACTTCGCACAAAATTATTGAATATGCGCACTGTACACCGCACGCGCGCCGGCGACGGCGGCCTAAGCCTCCGCGACCGGCCGCCGCGCGCGCCGCTCTGCACGCGTGGGTCGTTCACCCCTGCAGTACGACACGCGACGGCGCAAATTTGAAACAGCTGATTCTAATTTTCCCATCACATTTCTCAGACTTTGGACTGGCAAATCATCGAACTACTAAATGACTGTTTAAATTAAGTTACGAGTAGCTCGATAAGTTGGTATGTTTAAAAAATTTGAATCAACCTATTTACAATAATTTAGAAACTACTTACAAGAAGTCTTAATTTAAATCTTATTTACAAAAGGTGCTGGAAATGTTCGCCGTTTTGTCTAATGCACAAGTTAGCACGACGCATAACGTTTCCTTGCACTTCGATTAATGTGTCTCTGTCACTTTTAATTGAGTCAAATGCACTAATAATACGGGTTTTTAATTCGTCCACGTTTCGAATGTTGTTGCCACTATGTCCATAAACTAAGTCTTTGACACGACCCCAAAGAAAAAAATCTAGAGGCGTCAGGTCGGGTGACCGAGGCGGCCATGCAATAGGCCCAGCACGACCTATCCAGTGGTTAGGATAGGTAGCGTCTAAATACGCACGGGCTCCTCGGTGGTAGTGTGCAGGCGCTCCATCATGCTGGAAAAAGTGGTTCCTTGTTTCGGCAAGAGAAACCTCATCCAGCATCTCTTGCACAGACTGAAGCAGGTCCAGATATGTTTCGCCATTGAGGCGTTCCAGGAAAACTGGTCCGAGTACTGTCTGCCCTATGATACCAGCCCATACGTTCACTGAGAATCTATGTTGAAAATGGTCAGGGACCACAGCACGCGGGTTTTCGTACGACCACCAGTGAGCATTGTGGATATTAAATAACCCTACTCTACTAAAAGATGACTCGTCTGTCCAAAGAATATTACGAGGTTCTTCCACCAACCATCTACAGAACCTTAACCTTGGCTCGTAATCTGCGGTAATAAGTTCCTGTACTCTTAAAAAGTGGTATGGATGTTGACCTTCTTCATGCAGCACATTCCACGCAGTAGCGTGACTTATCCCTAGGTCCCGACCTGCGTCACGTGTGCTCGCATGTGGATTTTCACTGAAATAGTCCAGCACTCGGTCTTCAATGTCCCCGGAGAGCCGTGGCCTACCAGCATCTGCTTGATGAGGACGAAACTGGCCATAGTCTAATAACCGCTGGTAGACTCCTAGGATTGTTTGGACAGCAGGCACTCGTCGTTGCTCACCAAACAGGTAACGGTTACGAGCCGCAGCTAAACTTTCACCAGTCGTAATGTAACACACTATCATATCCAAGTACTCTCGATTGGAATACGTAAAAGGCATTATTGAAGTATTCGCGAACGTACGTATTTGCCGTAATAAATCAGGGAAATACACCCTAGTCGCGCGACGGATATCGGACGACTGAACGGGGCGCGAAGGGCATAAAGCGGGCTGCGGGAGGGAATAGTAGCGGGCGGCGGGGGTACGACGCTCGCGCGCGGTATTGGAGCGAGCCTCTAGCGCAGCCCTGCGTACAGTGCACAAAAAATATGATACTAAATTGTTTTATTAATGTGAAAATATAGGAAGTGCTCAAAAAAAATTTTTTTTTTGTAATGTGTTTGTTTTTCGATGTCGAGTATGTGGACGAAGTTCTTGCAGTTAATTTTTTTACACCTTATATAAGCCGACTTCCAAATAGCAGGCATAACCCCGGTATTAAGAGATCGTCTGAATAAGATTGTAAGAGAAACCGAGAGGCTTGCAGCACAGTTTACTATGAAAACTGGCGGGAGCTTGTCTGGACCAGCAGATTTATTTAAGTCCAAATGCTTTAGCAGTTTCATAACCTCATCTTCACAAACCTCGATAGCAGCTACATCGTATGGACTGTAATCAGTCTGCTCACTGGTACAATGGTATTGAGCATTATTCTCAGAGTTGGTGGATTCACGAAAGTTTGACAAAAAATACTCGCCGAAGAAGTTGGAAACTTCCTCACCATTGCAAGAAGACCGGTTTCCAAACTGCAGCACAGAAGGGTAGGAGTTGCTTTGTTTTTTTGATTTTATGTAGCTCCAGAAGGCTCGAGGGTTGTTGCGAATAGCGGATTCTACGTTTGCCATGTAATCATCGAACATGCACTTCTCTAATTCCTTTGCACGTTGCCGTAGTATAACAAAAGATTGGTAGTCCGAATCGTTCCCATATTTTTTAAACTTGGCGTGGAATTTGGATTTTTCTTTAATAATTTTGACTAAGGGACTTTTATACCAGAGGGGGTATTTAGACTGGGAAACAACCGTTTTCGATGGGATATAAGTTTTGTGTACTTTAAATAAAATATCATTAAAGAATGCTACGGCATCGTCCAGTGACCTGTGGCACAACTCGTACTGCCAGTCAACGATGTTAAGTTCCTCTTTTATTGCTGTATAGTCAGCAGACCGGTACAAGTATTTCACATAGGGACGTGCTAGCAGGCTATGCAGTTGAACAAAGTCCGCCGTAATACACAGTGCGTTGTGGTGCGGATCTTCAGGAACTAGGGGATCAATGCTGCAGGAGACAGAAACTTCATTATTAGAAAATATCAAGTCCAGAATCTTATTGTTTCTGTTAGGGTGACAGTTGTACTGCAACAGGTTACATGCGTTAATGTTGTCAAAAAAAAAATGGTTTGGACATGTCCGCTCAGGTTTGTAGGGTGCAGAGAATAACCATCATTTGCAGGGGTCCATGTTATGTTGGGTTGGTTAAAGTCACCTAGCACAATAAACTTTTCAACCGGGTGCTCCATTATAATGTTGGTCAAGTTGTCAGAAAAGTTACCCAGCTGAGTTGCTAATGAGTTACCTAGGTTTTGAGAACAAATATAAACAACGCATATATTCATTTTGTATGTTGTTCTAGGTATTTTTTGTTGCAGGGTTAATGTGACCCATAGGTCTTCTGCCGATGAGTGCCACTCGCCGCGCGCATGAGCCACAATATCGCGCCTAACAGCAATTAAAACCCCCCCTCCCATAGTCTGACCTGTACTGGTGTAATCCCGGTCCCGTCTCCATACCATATACCTGTCATCAAATAATTCGGAATCTGATATACCATCAGTTAGCCAAGTCTCAGTCAAGCAAATAACATCAAAACCATTAATACATATGTTTCTGTAGAAAACACCTGTTTTAGTTCGCAGTCCCCGCACATTCTGATAAAAAATGCTAATAGGCGCCATAATACACCATAAATAACACTAGAGATAGTTTAGAAAAAAGAATGCAAAGCACATTCAATCCGTTAAAATAAACATTTTTAAGAAATTGAGGCATGAATACAGATAAGTAAAATAACACTTCATCTCCATACGAATAAGGTTCGAAGAGTGTCGTACAAAGTTGAACGTCAAGAATTAAAATATAAATATTGTAAGGTAGACTGTTAAATTCCAATAAGCAATAAACATCTTTAAGGCAACGAGTCGAAGAATTATAATTGCAACAATGCACGAATTGGTTCAAAACTAGCGATAAGCAAACAAAAGGATGGCGTGAAAAGAATGCATAGAAAAAACAAATACATGTGGTTCTCAAACTTAATGAGGCGGAGTGATCGACATACAACTTACCAGGACGTCGATTCGACATTCCCAACACAGGAACTTTTAGAATAAGAATTTTTTTAAGTCGTGCTCCGTCTTGATGTGAAGTTTTGGGGATGTACTGTTTTTTCGAAGAAATATCTTGCAACCCGTGACCCAAACGTGCTCAAAACCACGTTCTTTGGCACGAGCTTTGGTCTGGTTCAGGAGAATTTTATTATCCAACGTAAGATGATCGTTAATATAGATCCTGTTTGTGCCTTGCAGACCTAGATGAGCAACCTTTAGGGTTTTGTGCTTTTTCGCCGCAGAAACAAAATCATTTTTGCTGTAGCAATAGCAATAATTTGTTCAGTACATAATAATGTACTGAACAAATTATATTTTTATTAAGTGGATCACTACGCATTGGGATTCGGGCTATGTAGTTAATCTGCTCCTTGGGTATATGACATCCAATAACATCCCCGATTTTCTTAATTATTGAGAATAAGTTTTCATCGCTAGTAATTGGCACTCCTTTGACTTCTATGTTGTTCATCCTGGACCTCTGTTCACTCTCACTTTGATGGAACTCTAATTTAGCTATGCGGTCCTGCAACTTTGAGATGTCATCTTTGGTCTTCTTCATTGACTCAATGTCATGCTCCAGAGTTGATACTTTGCAGGTCAGCTCATCCATTTTGTCACTAACAAACTGTAGTGACGACTTCACCTCTGAGAATTCGGCCTTTAAAGTTTTGAGCTCCACAAGTTCATTTTGCACAGCTTTAACGCTCTCGACCAGCGCTGGCAAGGCTTCCATTTGTGTAGATAGCCGCTTGAGCTCAGCTATGATGGCTTCCGTGTCTGCTGGTGAACTCTTGTCAGAATCAGCTCGGGGACTGGCTAGCATCGATGTTTTGCAACTGCTACATTTCCAAGCATTTTTACGTTCTCCAAGTCTTCTCCATCCTGCTTCCGTGATGCCTGAGCAGGGGAAGTCGAACTGCCCCGCGCACACAGAACATGTGACGCCGTCTCTCGCTACCACATCGCACCGTTTACAAGTAAACATCTTGGAGAGTTTGAGAAACGCAGTTGGGTAGTCGTACGTGAGTGAGTCACCAATTCGTCGCCGAGTAGTAACCAAGTATATGCGCGCGCGTTCGGTTTGCTGTCTACCGACGTACTGAACGTCTTGGAGGTATGAATACAGTAACGGAGTCAAATCGGGGGGTGGTGGTCTTTGAGGTGGAGTCCCTGCTTCCTCTGCACTTGGAGGTCTAGGAGGAGGTGGCGTTTGAGGCGCCTCTTCTTCAAGAGAAGCTTTCACTTCCGATTTTATTTCCTCCACTTTTTCAGTAGGCAGGTCATCTGTTTGTGTATGTTCCTCTCTACTAACTGGCCTTGGAGTTTCAATGACTTCTAGAGTAGCTGGTGCGGGGGGTGGTGGCGGAGGAGCGTGTGCAGTAGATATTTCGGCGAACTTTTTGACGATCTCATCAATTAGTGACTGGGAAAACTCAATACCACTTACAGAAATGTGGCCTGACTTGGAATCTAACTCTGAAACTTGTAATGTCATTCCTTCTATGTCTGACACCAAAATCTTATTCGCTTGAAGTTCGGATACGTTCAGCCGACCTACATCTAAATCTTTCACCTGAAGTCGTTGTGTCACCAAATTATCTAACTGCACTTCTCTGCTTGCGTCACTCACTTTTTCAAGAGCACGCTCTTCAGCAAGCTGTGCGGTATTTTTAGGTCTTTGTCTAGTGCTTGAAACGCCTCTTGACCTTGGGAGTGGAGGAACATCTGGTATTTGTGATTCATCAATATCTATGGGTTGAACAGTCAAAGAAGCTTCGGTTAGCATTACTTCACGTTCGTTGATCCTAGTTGGACTCGACACACGTCTTTCCACTAATATAACAATAGGCGATGTACGCCCAAGACTTGGTTTAGATAATTCAGATATTTTTGGATCAGAAAGTTTTAATGACTTATCAGTGCGAGATGTAGGCCGCGAGTCACGAGGCGTCTCCGCTAGATTAGCGTAACTTTTAGAAAGCATAGATTCTTCATCTATTATGTCCCTTAATGAGCTTGACATCGACAATTCTAGATTATCATCCATACCTAATTCAAACTCTACATCGTCTGGTAGAGGATCAGTCTGAGTAGAAACTTCAATCTCTACAATATCATCGTGTTTTATTTGATCTTCATCATAATCACGTGACATTCCCATTGTCGACTCGGCGTCTGTAGATATACTCCGCTTAAGATCATTTTTATCCCTCTTTCTTCGCCGGGATCCTCTTGGCGGACGTGGTGGAGGAGGCAGGGGTCTATCTTTCATTTTTTTGACAATTTCCCCAGATTAAGTCTTTGTGGACCTCTTCAAATGGTTCATCAATTTCTACGTACTGAGTTAAATCTCCACTCACCGAGCGCTTAGTAAAGCTATCTAATGTCATGAGGCTGGTGGATGACTTCTTTCGGGGAGGTCGATCGGGACAAACAGGTTTAG
Source organism: Fissipunctia ypsillon (assembly GCA_947568875.1). Taxonomy (NCBI): domain Eukaryota; kingdom Metazoa; phylum Arthropoda; class Insecta; order Lepidoptera; family Noctuidae; genus Fissipunctia; species Fissipunctia ypsillon. The sequence continues at coordinate 15,218,562 of OX387668.1, forward strand.
TGGGTCCGACAGTATAATATTTACGTTCTGAACTATTGCTCTTGCGGCGACTCGGTGGGGTCTTGCTTTTAGAACGTCGGACGCCTTTGCTGGGTGCGTAAGGGCCTTTGTCAACTGTTGCATATCCGGGGCTCTCGTGGCGAATTTCCCTTTCTATGTCAATGTCTTCAGGCTGTGCTATGTTAGTGTCTAGTATGAGTGACTCAGCGCCGTGCGACGTTCGGTCGTCGTCGCAGAAGGAGGTGCCCCGGGAGCTGCGAGAGCGGGTGCGCCCCGGAGGCACGGGGCTGTGCCCCGTCGCGGACTGCGCGTACTCTTGCGGCACGATGTACTCATGTTCAGTGCGATAAACAATTATCTGGAAAGTATAACATATTAAGTTAGTGTCTGCGTTTGCAAACAAACAATACAAGAAAAATAACGTAAAATTATGTTTTATTCGTGAAAACGGTAGTATAAATACAAATATGAATGGCCCATTCAAGCGAACAACCGAATTTCAGGTTTGGTTAAAATATTCAATATGGCGCCAGGACGTCAGCGGCGTCTTGACCTTGTATTTATTTTGAACTGGAACAAAAATTATATCTATATTGGGACCAATAACGTAACAGGCCGTAGGGCCTAATTGTGTTTTATTAAGATTGGTATAGAATGATTCCGTTCATACATTCACAATGTAATGAACTCAGTTTACATTGTTGTAACTACTAGTGAATAGGACTACGGGAGCTATTTTCGTGGATCGTATATATTGTGAAGTTGAGCTTTAAAGCACAATTAAAATTAATCTTTCCAATGATTATTTGTTGCCAAAATATGATTAATAATAAATAATTTGTGTTTATGTGAAGGTATTTTTCCAGACGCATTAAAAAAATCGGTAATAAAGCCTTTGTTTAAAAAACAAGACAGGGAACTAATGGAGTGCTACAGGCCGATTGCATTAATACCGATTTTCGCAAAAGTAATTGAATACTATATTTATAATAAACTTAGTTGTTATTTAGAAGTGAACAATATACTCTGTAACGAACAAAAAGGATTTAGAAAAGGGAAATCGATAAATATGGCAGTTTATGACTTTTTGCACTCGATTATGTCTAATATGGATAAAAATATTCCAGTCTGTGCAATATTTTGTGACATGACGCAGGCATTCGATTATGTCCAACATGATATTTTATTAAAAAAACTTGATGCGTACGGTGTTAGAGGGAATGTTCTTGAACTTATAAAATCATATTTGCACGACAGAAAGCAAATAACCGAAATAAGTAGACTAAACACTAAAACCAAACATGAAGAAAACAACTTATCAGAGGAACGGACTGTTGCCTACGGAGTTCCGCAAGGAAGTATTTTAGGACCCCCTCTTTTTTCTCTTTACATAAATGACTTTCCAAAGTCAATTGACCATCCTGTAACACTTTTCGCAGACGACAGTACTATAACTATACCCTGTAATAATAAAGACCTATATAAATGTGACATTAATAATACATTGATCAATACTATACAATGGTTAGACAATAATAATTTAAAAATTAATTTAAGCAAGACAGTAATTATGCATTTTAGCCAGCGTTTATTGACATTTTCCAATCTTGACATAATATATGATAATATAAAAATTGACACGGTTAATACTACTAAGTTTCTGGGACTAATTATTGACCGCCATTTAAATTGGAAAGATCACAAAGATTCTCTGAGTAAACGAATTAGTAGTAGTGCCTATGCATTGTACTTGATGTCACGAAATGTCAATGGGAGGTGTTATTAACAGCTTACTACGGTCTGGCTGAATCCGTGCTCAGATATGGTGTTATCTTTTGGGGTAACTCGACTAATAGAGAAGTAGCATTTAAGGCACAGAAGAGATGCCTTAGAGCAATGTTTCATTTGAAAACCACGGACAGCTGCAAACCCTATTTTATCATGCATAAAATTTTAACATTGCCATCCATATATATTCTTGAAAGCGTTATGTTTGTTAGGAACAATCCTAAATTATTTTCTCGCACAGCGGATCAATTTCCCAGGAACAGGCGTGACCAAACTCAACTATGTGTACCTCTCTGTAGGACTGCACTTATGCGCAAAAGTGTATTTCATATGGCTCCAATTGTTTACAATAAGTTGCCTAAAAGTTGGAAGGAGCTTAATAATGTACACTTGAAAAGAAAACTTAAGACATATTTAGTCCGCAGGAGACGCCCTGGGCGTCGGGAATTGGCAGCCGATTCCCGGCCACCGTAGGCGCGGGCTTGCGGACGGCGAGCAATGGGTAGCTCGCCGTCCGGTAAGGACCAAGCCCGAGTCGACGGCGCGTCGTGTTCCACGCGCGCCTCAAAGAGATGTCAGCACTATTGACGGGGTCCGCTAGGGCCGATGCCAGCTAGGGTTGCGGGATGTTCGAAAGAGTTACCGTGGCCCCGGCACAGGCAACAGAAGGAACACGGGTGGGTTTTAGTCAGTAAAAGTCTGACACGCCCTCCCGCTCCGCCCAGAGCGGGAGAAGTCATTTGATGATTTCCCATCCACAAAAAAAAAAAAAAAAGGGTAGTTTTGAAAAACCAATAGTAAGAAACTTTGTTGCTGGGCAAACATTCCTGCCAAGTTTCAAGTTTATTAACAAAATTAATAAGATTTTTCATATAAACTGTATCCCCTCTTTTCACCCCCACAGAGGCGGAATTTAAAAAAATGTTTAGGATACTACCAAAACTTGATTCAAAGATTGTTTATACCAATTTTAGGGTTAATCAAGCCACGCAGTAAAATCCTCCCCTGTAAAATTGACTACCCCTTTTCACCCCATCAGGGGTAGATTTCGAAAAACCTTGATACAGGTTATTCTTTGTTTTTGGAATTAAGTATAAATACTGAGTTTCGAGTTAATCGGACTGCGTGTTAAAATTCTTCCATACAAATTTTGACACCCCCCAATCCCCCTCGTGAGGGTAGTTTAGAAAAACCAAAAAATACAAAGTTCATAATTTACTAAGATAAGTATTTGGGCCAAGTTTCAAGTTTATTAATTCAAGGAATAAGATTTTTCATACAAAAGAAATCCCCCCTTTTCACCCTCTTAAAGGTCGAATTTCCTAAAACCCCTTCTTAGTGCTCCCCTACGTTATAAAAGGAAGTCGTGTGCAAAATTTCACGTTCCTAGTGCCAGTAGTTTCGGCTGTGCGTTGATATGTCAGTCAGTCAGTCTCTTCTTTTATATATATAGATAGATGTGTCAAACCGCCATATTTATTCCTCAGGTAAAAGTTATCTGACGATTGAAAAATCAGACCTAAATGCATAAAAACGTATTATTGAAGCTAACTCAAAAACCACTCAATAGAATTTGACCAAATTTATATGCAACCACCTCAGGACTATACCCTTTCAAATAAAAACTTTGCAAAAAGGCAAATTTATGTCGCGCTAAGTCGTGTCAGAAGTTTGGAAGGCGTAGTTTCATCAGGTTTGGACGCCGTCACCAACAAATTATTAAGTCAACCACACGACGACAGATCGGTGACCAAATCTGTCTTCTGACAATCAAGGCCACACATAACATACGACTCAAGTAGCGCAATTTGAAGCATATTACCATTAAAATAATTTATAGCCAGAGTACATCCCATGACAATTCCAATAAGCCCAAACACGGCTAGGATACATTATTTTATTACGGAGTTCTAGTGCCTACCTTCCGGCTTCATCGTCAAATCAGTTCAATGCTACCATTTTCATCAGAACCATTTATTTAAATTTACTTCGTCTTAGTCGCTTAGCTATCTTAATCGAGATATCGCCACCCGTGAAATACTTATCATTGAGGAGTTCCCGTGGACATATGTGGTCTTCTGCATCAGTTCCACTTCACCAAATGATACTTTCTGAATGCAAATGCTTGACTTGTTGATGAAAATACGTAATTAATATTAATTATATGCCTATAATATTTGAGGAGTTCCCTCAATTCCTCATGGATCCTATCATCAGAACTGGATTTTGATAAAAAATGGGACCAATCTGGAAGTATGTCCTTTCAATATAAAAAAAGAATTTTCCAAATCGGTTTAAAAAAATACATACAACCGAATTGAGAACCTCCTCCTTTTTTTGAAGTCGGTTAAAAATAAAGACTAAAATGTTTCCTCAAGAAGTCAAGATACGAACTATGACTACATTTTCAATCCCTTAAGTCTCTTAAAAAGAGGTACTTACACAAATTTTTTAACATTATTTGTGATTTTTAAAATCAACCCCTATTTTACCCCCTTAGGGGATAATTTTTCAAAAACGCTGAACCACATAATTCTTTATTTCCTACCAAAAGTATGAATTTGAATTTTCATATCCCTAACTTAAAAAATGCAGGGTTTCCCATACAAACTTTCATCCCCTATATCACCCCCTGTAGGGTTATTTTTGAGACAAAAAGTAGCCTATGTCCTTCCCCAGGATGCCATCTATCTCCTTGCCAAATTTTATCGAAATCCGTTCAGTGGTTTAGGCGTGAAAAGGTAACATACAGACAGACAGACAGACAGAGTTACTTTCGAATTTATAATATTAAGTATGGATAGCAAAAGATAACAATTGTATTCTATAATGCATTTAAATATAAGTCAATACTGAAACAATGCATCTAAATATAATTTTATCTATTTTATAATTGTATTTTTGTATTTTTCATAAATTTTCTTACTTACTTATTAAAAAAATACATCTCTTAACATTTTATTTTTTAATAATCTATCGGATATCTATCTAGTCTGTAGGTAATAGTTCAGAAACATAATGCAGACTGAGTTTAATATGTGTTAAAGTCTGTATAATTAAAGTCTGAATGTGACACCGGTGACTGAAAGTGCGGAAATCAGTTGTCATGGTGTGGACATATGATGCGAAGGAATGAGGAAAATATCGTCAGGAAAGTTTTGAGTATAACTGTTTATGGTTATAAGAGTAAGCGAATTCCCAAAAAAAAACGATGGATGGACTGTGTGAATGATGATATGGCTAGAAAGGGGGGGACTACCGAGATGACGACTAATAGAGAAGTATTGAATAAAAATACATGTTGCGCCGACCGGAAATAAATTGGGATAAGGGCAGGAGAATGATGTGTTATGATGTTACTTATGTAAATGATAGACATTTGGACTTGTGACTGTTTTATATTTATTAAAGTATAACATGAACTAGACGGGCTATGTTTAATTGAGAGCGAGCCATATTGAAAGAATAAAGACGACCCGTTGTCAGTCAACCGAAACTACTAGAGATGTCCCGGACAGGATACAGATAATCAATATAGTAATTAGGTTGTACTAACATCTCCCCTTTTGAGTATTTATTTATTAAGATTAAGAGAGTTGTCACATTTTGTCACCTCTCTCGCTCACACGGGACCACATTTTTAATAACGTTAAATGAAAAGATGCATTTTTGAAAAATGTAATCAATGGGCGGTCTACAAAATAATATTAATGTAATAGGTAATTATTAAAAACACGTTTTTATTGTGGCATTTATTTACAACATCTCAAAAACAGCTCATAACACTTAATTACGTAAGTTTATTAGGTAACATAATAGAAATGTGTTTTTGATAACCACCTATTAAATTAATATTATTTTGTAGACCGCCCATTGATTACATTTTTCAAAAAAGCATTTTTTCATATAACATTCTTAAAAATTTGGTCCTGTGTGAGCGAGAGAGGTGCAAAATGTGACAACGCTCTTAAACAACGTATTCAAACTGAGGTGTTCAAGTAAAACAAACGTGTAGCTAGTTCCGTGGTTTATTGGGGACTGTGCGTCCTTGACACGACCTCCGCATCGGCGCGTACGCACTCACACATAGACACACATACATCACACCTTCACCCTTAATCTAAACATCCTTATATTTAAACGTATACAATTAAGAACTTACATAACTAACAAAACCCAAAATATACTTATAACTAGGTAGCTTATTTACTAATATATATACGTATATAATTAATAACTTACGTAACTAACAAAAGAGGGAATATTACTTATCATATCTTATAACTAGGTGGATTATTCCTTCTGCATGCCCGGATGGGACGAGACTGGTTCGGCTCAGGAGAAGGCAAAGGAGTCTGTGTTTTTGGTTCGACACAATCATCAAAATGCTCTTGTTCTCCGTCACTCTGAGGTGTATTTGCGGCGGCGGAGTCGTCGAAGTCCCTGGGCGCTTCCTGGTTCCCAAATACATCCGCCATCTCTGGCTTCTCTCTAACCGGGCTAGAAGGACAGATTAATGAACTCCGTATCCGTTGCTTTAGCTGATCAACATGTTTATGGGATTCCCTACCTAAAGCATCTACTACTTTGTAATCGGTGGTTCCCATCTTTTCCGTTACTTTCCCTGATAACCATTTATCCTGTCCCCTATACTGACGCAACCAAACTTCATCCCCCGGATGCAATTGACGTGACCCAGTTGCGCCATACTTTTGTTGTCGCCACTGAGCGTCCCTAACTTTATTGTCCCTATTAGGTCTCAGGGCGTCGAATTTAGTACGCAACCTGCGGCCGAACATGAGAGACGCCGGAGTTTCACCTGTAGTACAGTGTTCCGTGTTCCTATAGTATAAGAGGAATTTATTTATAAATAAAGGTATGTTTAAATTTTCCCTAATGGCCTTCTTAATCACCCTTTTTACTGTGTGAACTGCATTCTCTGCTGCCCCGTTTGAGGCAGGGTGATATGGTGCTGAAAATATGTGTTCAATGCCATTGGCATTAAGGAACTGCGAAAACTCATGGCTTGTAAAGGGTGGCCCATTGTCCGAGACTGTTTGTTTAGGTAACCCAAAACGTGCGCACACGGCACTTAAAACGTTTATTGTGTGACTAGCCGCTGTACTAGGTACTTGACTAACTTCTAGCCACTTGGTTCTAGCATCAACCATAACTAAAAATATCTGCCCCGAAATAGGGCCTAAAAAATCTACATGTATACGGGCCCACGGTCTATCTGGCCATGGCCAAGGGCTGGGCATATGTCGCGGCGGCGATTCACTTTCTACAGCACAGACACTGCAAGCGCGGCACGTGTTTTCTATCGCTTCGTCCATTCCCGGCCACCAAATGTAGCTCCTAGCAAAAGCTTTCGTTTTAACTATGCCCATATGGGCTTCATGTAAACCAATTAGAACCTTACTCCTACAAACCTCAGGTACGACCACCCTATGGCCCCACATCACACAACCTAATTCCTCATAAAATTCTTTTCGGCGATTGAAATAAGGCTGGAATGATTTTATTTCGTTATCGGATGGCCATTCGTCGCGAAGATATCTTAAAACTCGGCCTAGTAACTGATCTCGGCTCGTCTGTTTTTTAATTTCGTTATAGTCTAATAGCATTGCATTTTGCGCGAAATGTAAATATGACTGTTCCGGAATTGTATTTCTTTGTTTACTCGCAACCACAGCTGGCAATCGCGATAAGCCGTCCGCCCCGTTCTGTTTAGAAGTGACGTACTCAATATCATAGGTATAGGCTGACAACTTTATAGCCCATCTTTGTAATCGACTTGCGGCCATCGATGGTATACCTTGTTTAGGGCCAAAAATAGTGACCAACGGTTTGTGATCCGTGCGTAGTATAAAACGTCGACCGTATAAATACTGGTGTAATTTTTCTAAACAAAACACAATAGCTAATGCCTCCCGCTCGATTTGCGAATAATGTTTCTCAGCCGCGTTAAGCGCGCGCGATACATACACAACCGGGCGCTCGCGCGCTCCGCCTGTGCTGCTATCCTGCTCGCACATCTGGCTCAGCACGCCGCCTATGCCTCTCGCGCTCGCGTCGCTAGTTAAAAACAACGGTTTGTTTGGTTCATAATGAGCCAGGACGTCCGCACTAATTAAAACATTTTTAATTTTCTTAAAGGCTGCCTCACATTCCCTGTCCCATTTCCACGTCACTCCCTTCCCTAATAACCTATACAACGGCGCCAGCATAGTGCTCAAGTTGTTGACGAATTTATTCCGTTATTATGTAATCGCTCTAAAATCTTTTTCAGTATAACTAAATGTTCCCTAATATTGCGTGATCCAATAATGATATCGTCGAGAAATACTTCTACATTTGGGATATCGTTGAGCAGGTTGGCCATAATTCTTTGGAATATGCCTGGGCTCGAGGATAGGCCATAAACTAACCTTTTATACTTAAAAAGACCCTTGTGGGTATTAATAACTGTACAATTGTCGGGGTCATCTAATTCGATTTGATTATATGCCTGTGTTAAATCAATTTTCGTAAATATTTTAGCACCGTTTAATTTAACTAACAAGTCATTAATACGTGGTAACGGATATTTGTCAACCAGTAGCACGGGATTTAAGGTTATTTTATAATCAGCACAGATACGGAGTCCACCATCAGCCTTACGTACCGGTACAAGTGGGGTAGCCCAGTCCGAGCTCTCCACGGGCTCGACGACACCTGCGCGCAGCATACCCTCCAATTCTGCCTCAACGCGCTCGCGCAGCGCGTACGGCACAGGCCGTGCGCGGCAAAATACCGGCACCGCTCCGTCACGTATCCGTAACCGGGCCTTGCCTCCCGTGAAACGGCCCAGTCCCTCCGAGAACAAATCCTTATACCTATGAAGCAATAATGTTAATTCTTTATTACAGGAGTTATTACAATTCGTTCTGTCTGTGTTTATGGTCAACATATTTTGATACATTGGTATTTTAATACCTAATTCTGTAAGCCATTGCCGACCTAACAAAGACGTGGTACCCCCATCTATCACAAACAACTCCATTTGTTTCGACTTATCTTTATAAGTAACTAGTGGCATTATTACCCCCATTGGTTTAATTATAGTGCCATCATAGAATCTAAATACCAATTTAGAATTTTTTAAATGTCTATGTCTGAACAGTTTATAATACATTTCCCCACTGATGCATGACACTAAAGACCCCGTATCAATTTCCATACCTAACTTGGTTCCATCGACACACATGGTTAGGCTCACCGGTTTATAACTGTTCAAGCTGAGTTGGTGGACGTCTTCTACCGCCTCCCAATCTCCCTCGTCTGACAACGGCGCTTCATCGTCCCCTGACTGGTCCGCAGGGGTTCTCGGCCTGGCCGCTTCGCTCGTTGCCCGCACATGCGCTGCCATGTTGTTGGTATCACATCGATCTAGGGGCTGTCGAGCCCCTCTTCGCATTGGACATACCCGACGTAGATGACCTTTCTGCCTACATCTCCCGCAGATAAACCGATTGTATCTACATCCTTCACTCTGATGATTTGAGGCCCCACAAGCTGCACAGCTAATCCGCGACTCCTCGGTATTGCCCTTCCGCGTGCCCGCTGATATGTCGCTCCGTACATCACGGCCTCTCTGGCCGCGGCCACTGCGAGTCGACGTGGCCACCACGTCCAGTGCTCCTGCCGTGACGTCACCGCCACTGCCCGGCTCGCCATTACTCCCGACTGTGTGTTCAACTGCCGCTGCATCACGTTCCGCCGCTTCCATAGTGCATGCTATTTTCACAGCATTTGTATACTGCATATTTTCTTCAGTGAACAGTCGTTGTCTAATCGCCTCGCTTCGCAACCCACATACTAGCTGATCCCGTAGGTTCTCTTCTAAAACGGCTTTAAATTCGCAATATTTCGACATCTTCTTAAGCTCTGATATGTATTGTAAAATCGATTCACCCGCATTTTGCCTTCTCTGTCGGAAACGATATCTCTCTGCCATGAACGACGGTTTTGGTTGCAAATGATCAGTCATAATTTTGACGACCATTGTATACGTTTTTGCACTCGGTTTGTCCGGACTTGTTAAGTTACTCAATAGTTCGTAAGCTTCGTCACCCATTGTTGCAATTAATGTGAGTAACCAAAGTTCCTCCTTAACATTGTTCACTTTAAAGAACATTTCCATACGTTCCACGTACATTGTCCAATTTCCCGATCTTACATTATACTCCGATAACTTCCCGATAGACATATTTAAATTTATTTGTCAGCCCGCTTTTAATTTATATCCTCGTCGCCAGTGAGGTGTTCAAGTAAAACAAACGTGTAGCTAGTTCCGTGGTTTATTGGGGACTGTGCGTCCTTGACACGACCGCCGCATCGGCGCGTACGCACTCACACATAGACACACATACATCACACAAACTAACTTAAAAGCTAATACAAGCATAATTATTGAGTGTGTGTTACACTAGTAAACAATCTGCTTATTAACTATTTTTAATAGAACTTTTACTTCTTTTCCTGACCTTATTTATAAAGTACTTACCTAAATCATTAAACTTATGAGCTAATTTTAACACAACTTCTTTTATTCCTGACCTTATATAAAAAAAGTATCTAAACAATAAGCTTATGAACTAATTTTAACAAAACTTCTTGGGTTTTCTTACTTCTCTTCCTGACTTAGTTCTATAATTAATACTGGATGTATTGTCTGCCACCATCTGTCTTTCACCCATGTTCTTTTCCCTTTCCAAAATGTTATTTGTTATTTCATTGTTGGATTGCATGTCACTGTTGTCAAACTTGTGACAACTTTCATTGCATCTGAACCTAATTTGTGTTCTATTTCTTCTATACTTATTACCTTTGTTGTCTTGTAATATGTATGACCTTTGACATTTTAATCTTTCTATTACAAATGCTGGTAGCCATTCTGAATCTGGTTTTTTCTTAAAATTTACATGATCTCCAGGTTGTAAAATTGATAATGGTTTTTTATTCCTATCATAATAGTACTTAGTTTGAGCACGGTCTTTTTTAAAGCCAGTTAGGTATTCATTAAAAGTAACTACCTTTGGTTTAAGTTTCTTACTACTAACCGGTATATGCATTCTTAAATTTCTGGACATTAACAATTGAGCTGGCGACGGAAAATTAGCTTTTGGTGTATTTCTATATTGCAATAGTGCCATGTATGGATCTGAGTTTGATTCTTGACATTTCTTCAATATATTCTTCATGATTTTAACTGAACTTTCAGCCTGACCATTTGACTTTGGGTGATATGGACTAGTAATGATATGCTCAATATCTCAATTGTATAAGAATGACTTTAATTCTACTGAATTAAATGGGGGACCTCCATCTGACACTAGTGACATAGGTATACCATGACGAGCAAAAATAGATTTCAATAAAATTATTATGTTAGTTGCTGTATAATGACTGTTAATTATTGCAAGCTCTATGTATTTAGAATAATAATCTGTGAATACTAAATAATTTTTATTATTAAAATACATCAAGTCTATTCCAACTTGTTGCCATGGATATTTTGTAATACTGTCATTTTGAAGAGGTTCTTGTTGATTATTTGATTTAAATTTTGCACAAATAAGACCATCAACAATATTTTTAATATCTGCACTCATATTAGGCCAAAAGAGAATATTCCTAGCTAGACTTAGACATTTATTTATGCCTTGATGACCTTCATGCACTTTGTGTAACATTTCACTTTGCATGGACTTTGGAATGATCAACTTGTCGCCTTTAAATAACAAATTATTGACGACATGAATTTCACCTTGGATATTCCAATATGGTTTTAGCCATTGACTAACCTTATCTTTATTAGTAGGCCAACCCTCCAAACAGTATTCTTTTAATAATTGTAACTCACTGTCCTTATTAGTTGCTCGACTTATTTTGTCTTTGTATTCCTGGGTAATTGCTAAATTTGAATATAAAGAATTGACATGACATACTAGATCAGGCTCATATTTTGGAATATAGTTTTCTTTCAAAGCAGCCCTAGATAATGTATCAGAAATGTACATCTCTTTACCAGGTACATGAATTACATTTAAATCATATGCTTGTAGTGCAAGCATCATTCTCTGCAAGCGTGCAGGAACATCATGAAGTGGTTTCTTGAATAGGTAGACTAATGGTTTGTGGTCAGTATGTACTGTGACTCTGTTACCATAGACATATTGATGAAATTTTTCACAACCAAATTGAATAGCTAGTAGTTCTTTCTCTATTTGTGCATATCTTTCTTGTGTAGAAGTTAAAGTTTTGGAACTATATGCTATGGGTTGCTTGTTTTGCATAAGTACAGCACCTAGTGCGGATTTAGATGAATCCACAGATAAAACAAGTTGCAAATTTGGGTTATAATGAGCTAAGACTGGTGCTTTTGTTATTTCTGCTTTTAGATCATCAAGACATTTGTTACAATTTTCATCCCATATCCATGTTGAACTTTTCTTTAACAGATTTCTTAATGGTTTTGTTTTTTCAGACAAGTTTTCAATAAAAGGTGATAAATAGTTAATCATGCCCAAGATTCTCTGCAAGTCTTTGACATTACTAGGAGTAGGCATACTGATAATGGCTTTAACTTTTTCCTGGTCTACCTTTGCACCTTCTTTATTGAAGACATAACCTAGAAAACAAACTTCCTGGACAGAAAATATGCATTTTGACTTATTTAGTTTTAAATTTGAGTCTCTAGCTCTTTGCAGGACCTTATGCAAACGTTGGTTATGAATTTCTTTAGTTTCTCCGTACACTAAGATATCATCGACAAATACCAAAACACCTAAATCTGCAAACATATCTGTCATTATTCTTTGAAAAATCTCTGACGATGCATTTGTACCATAAGGTAACCTTAAATAACGATAACGACCAAATGGTGTTTGAAAAGTACACAGATCTGAACTAGCATTGTCGAGTTTTATCATCCAAAACCCAGAATATGCATCTAGATGGGAAAAATAAGAAGCTCCTTTTTAAATTGACCTAATTTCATGTATAGTTTTAAGTGGATAGTGCTCCCTAATTATATACTTGTTAAGATTTCGTGGATCTAAACAAATTCTTAACTGACCTGACTTTTTCATTGTTATGACAACAGAATTTACCCACTCAGTTGGTTTTGTGACTTTTTCTATGACTTCCATTTTTGACATGCGATCCAACTCTTCTTTTAGTTTATTATATAATCCAAATGGGACTTTCCTTGGAGGATCAATACATGGGACTGCATCCCTTTGTAGTTTTAGGTGACAGGCAGGTGGTAGACAGCCAAGACCCTGAAATACATAATTAAATTTAGTGAAAATTTGGTCATTGGTAAAGTTTTCATTTACTAGTAAGAGCAAATACTCTTTTTAACACACCTATCTGTATACATGTTGGTAAACCTAAGACTGTCACACAATTAATGTTTGCTATTAAGAATGTTATAACTTGTTTGCTGTTATTAAAGTAACAATTTAAGTGACATTGACCCACTATAGGTATTGCTGAGCCATTAAACCCTTTGACTTTGGCTTCAGTCTTGTTAATTATTGATTTTGGTAATAATAATCTGTTAAATGTTGTTAACGACATAATATTTGTATCAGCTCCTGAGTCTAATATGCATTTAATTTCTACACTATTGACAAATATACTAAGGTACCATGACTTATCAGAATGATATATTATTGTTGCTATTTGCCATACCTATAAAAAAGTTTTCAGCGCTGACCTCGGCCTGTTCGTTGGAATTCTGCCGGGACTCGGACTCTAAGTTTCTGACATTATTTTTAGCAGTAAAACAATATTTTGCAAAATGACCAGTACGCTTACATATGTTACACTTAACTCCGGATGCTGGACACTTGAATCTATGATGTTGACCACACCGACCGCAGGATTTGTTGTTGTCCTTACGTTGACCCTGTGGGCTTTGACTGCACTGCCTGTTGAATGCTTGACCTTTATGACTTGTAGTACTCCTCTTGGTACACGTGGACTGTGACTTTAAGTGAGACTTTTTAATATGAAGTATATTTTCTGTGTTTTGCATGTCTATTCTCTGCGCGTTTTCTTGTGCCATGACGACGGTTTTTGCTAGTGAAATTGTTCTTTCTAACGTTGGGTCTATCTCTTGCAATAATCTTTGACGTACATGGATTAGTTTCGAGCTTAAATTGGCTATGAAGATATCACGAATCAGCGAATCCCTTAACGTTCCAAACTCGCACTTGTTCCTTATGTTTGTAAGATCAGTCAAGAAAGTATCTATATTTTCATCTGCCTTTTGTGCACGTGTGAAGAATGAATGTCGAATCATGGTTAAGTTTTTCAGTGGTTCGAAGTAATTTTGAAACTTAATTTTTACTTGATCTATAGTGACTTTGTCCATGTCCATGTTGAAAGAATTATATATTTCTACGCCTTTCTCCCCAATTGTATGTAATAAAATGGCTATCTTTCGTTTTTCGGAGGCAGCTTCATAATTGGTAGCTAACAAAAATACTTCAAAACTTTGCCACCATTTTTTCCATTCTAAACCATTATTTTGGTTGATACCTCCCTGTAATTCGGGTATCTTGCTAAAATTGGCATAATTCTGAGAGCACGCATCTTGACGTACCTCCTTGACTTCTGTATCGTCCGGCATTTTTTCAATCTTCTTATAAAATCTTCGTCGGTTTTGACTTCTGACACCATGTTATGATGTTACTTATGTAAATGATAGACATTTGGACTTGTGACTGTTTTATATTTATTAAAGTATAACATGAACTAGACGGGCTATGTTTAATTGAGAGCGAGCCATATTGAAGGAATAGAGATGTCCCGGACAGGATACAGATAATCGATATACTAATTAGATTGTACTAACAGATGATGTCTAATTAAAATTAATTCTTATCTCACTAATAATATATAATTTATTTTGAAACTTGAATTTTACTTTTACTCTGAAATTGATGCAAATTACATCTTTTTAGTATGAATAGATGCAATATTACATTATCTATATTACATCGTATCTAACTAGATACGATGAACCGCATCCGTAATCGTATTATTAGCGATGCCGCTAGAGCGGCAATGCCACTTTATTGTTACTAAAACTCTCGTCTAAAGCGGCATCGTCACTTAATTTCCACTAAACGCCTCGTCTAGAGAGAAAACGTCGTTTAATTGTTATTAAACGTCTCGTCTACAGCGGAATTGTGACATAATTTTCACTAAATGCCTCGTGTACAGAGACAATGGTGCCGATTCTCTTGTCACCAAATTCACTAAACTAGAGCAAAAATCACCAAAATTTAGTTTATTCCTGTCAAACGACGTTTCCCAGTTTGAAATAGAATTTTCTACTTCATTTAAATAATTATTCATAAACAATTAAAGTTAAATAATTGATTTTATTCAGGTTTTTTTTGCATTTCGGATCATTTCGTTCACTTTCATTCACTCTTTATTTTAGTTTCCGACAAATCTTGGTCTATGGTCTACTTAACTTAATGATTGTCAAACTTGATTTTAGTTGTGTCAAAATTGTTTTTATGTTTAAAGAATCTTGTTTGCAGAATAGCTTTTAAGATTCTCATGAGTAACCAAAAATAAGAAATTTTAGTGAGTTTAGTTGAGTTTGGTGTACAAGAGAATCGGCACCATTGTCGCTTAATAGTCACTAAACACCACGCCTTAAGCGGCATTGTTGCTTCATTTTCACTAAACGCCTCGTCAAGAGCGGCGTCGACGCCTCACTGATCAGCGAACGACACTGTTGAGGGTCTGGTGTATCATTCCCGCTGAACAGCAGCAGGGTCATGGAAGTGTCCACGGACCTGAAAATTTCAGCATCAAAATTTATATTACGTTAAAGTTTAATGAGCTATTGGTAGAATACTATGGGAGAGACTGATCACCAGGGCAAGCATAGTGTTTTTGGTTTTTCCTTCAGGATTTTTTTAGTAGCAGCCCAGAGTCTGGATTTGTGCCCGATTGATGACAACAGGCACGAGGATGTTATGTTAGTATTGGAAAGCTATGAAAGGGAATTTATCAAAGAATAAATAAAAATGAAAAGAAATTCGCAGATACTCGTAGCTACAGCAAAGCATTTTCGCATTACGTTCCAGAACTTACAACTTGCCATGATTTAGCGTCGATTTATTTGCTTTTGGCCGCAGTGGAGTTTAGGCAGTAGATTAATGAAACACCGGATGTAGATGTAATAATTATTATATTTTAAGATTTTTTTTTGTTGTTTTTGGGGAATGGCATCTCGCAGTTCAACCTATAGGAGGTTGTCGACTGCTTAACCGGGCTTTCCTGTGGATGCCTCAATAAATTAAGGCCTCCAGCCAGGCTTAAAACTAAGACTAAAAACTAAGCGACTACACGCTAAGGGCACCCCCTGTGGGGTACGGACCTCGGCTTAGGGCGTCGCTGGGAGAGGACAGCAATGGGACATGCTGGATCGGATTATAATATTTTAAGAAACACTAAGCCTACCTATGTACAAAATTAAATGGGTTGAAGTAGCGTGCAGGTTGCACCATCGTTGAATGGTAATCCACCAATAGCGACGAAGTACAAAATACTCAAGAATATGTTAAACGCACCGAGGCTATAAATATGAGTCACACACAGCTGAGCGCCATTCATTCCCTCGCTCGACTCCGCTGTGGACGGTCGTGCCGCTGACGCATTCCGCTCGCTGCACCGCTGACTCACCGCTGACTCACCGCCATCGAAGCTCGCTCGTGACGCCACGTCACGCACCGACTCCAGTAGTCTCTGACTGCACCCATTATCAATTATTGCCTTTTTCAAGGCGATCGTTGACAAATTATTTCTTTGACGTCGTCCGTCTCATAAACGTTCGGCGTGTCTCCTTGACCCCCTCAGGGAAAAAACCACAGTTTCGTGGTCCTTGACGGATACCTCACGGTGACAACCAAGTCAAGGGGGTGTTGACCCAACACACCCGCTGAGCCCCTTCAGGGTAAGGCAGTCAATTGGACGGGTCCCAGAGTTAACCGGCCTTGGGGGGTCTCCTAGTCGGCTCTGGTGACAGTTTTCCTTCCACAGCGACACACCTAGCGTCTTTAGGGTGTGTCTACACCCTTCGCGCTAGACTGGTCAGGGCCCTGTCGCACATTAAGATTGGCGACAGGTTTCAGCTCTAGGGCTCACAAGTAGGTACACACCTCCCTGTCTGCACCCGACAGGGAGGGCCACACATCCCCGGGCCCATCCACCCGGGGAGTAGGAGTAGGATCATTAGGTCCCCTTATTTTTCTATTTTCTTTTTTCCCTTTTGCTACGATGTCTGACGCAGACATCGTAGCCTTCGCAAGAGAGGTCCTTTTTAAGGATCCCGACTTCTTGCTGAAATACGGGAAGGCTTGGCGTAGTCGCCACGTCGACCCAAGCGAGGCTCTCGAGAGCCCGCTTTCCCCCCCTGTAGCAGACAGGGGCACCCCTCCTACGGCGGTTTCGATGCCGTCCGTAGTCTCCCCCCAGCCCGAGGTGATGGACACCTCCACCCCTCCTTCGGACTCTGAATCAGAGGACGCCATCTCGCTCACTTCCTCCTCCTCCTCCTCGGACGACTATCAAGTCGTCGGAAAGGGAGGGAAGAGGAAGAAGAGCGCCTCCTCAAAGGCCGGCAAGGCCAAAAAGCCTCTGGCGGCAGCTATCCCCGCCGCCTCAGCCTCCACCTCCTCCTCTGCCTCTGTCCCCACGGCTCCCATCTCAGCCAGTCCTTCCCAGGCCGGTAAGCCTGAATCCTCTACCCCTGCCTCAGCGGCAAAAAATAGCGCCCTCTCATCCTCCTC
Organism: Fissipunctia ypsillon; assembly: GCA_947568875.1. NCBI lineage: Eukaryota > Metazoa > Arthropoda > Insecta > Lepidoptera > Noctuidae > Fissipunctia > Fissipunctia ypsillon. The sequence goes on from OX387668.1 coordinate 15,236,216, forward strand.
GCAGGATGCCCCCCCGCCCTAACTCCTGCTTCTTCAGCCCCCAAGAAGCTGGCACCCCCCCCGCCTGTGTTCATTCAGGACAAGGCAAAGTGGACAGATGTGTCCCAATGGTGCACCGAGCATAAGATCGGCTTCACCAACGCCCGCTCTACCCAGCAGGGTATCAAAGTGAGCATCCCTACGTCCAAGGACTATAGGGAGCTCACCAGGCTCCTTCGGGCGAGAGGTGTGTCCTTCCACACCTACACTCTTCCCGAAGAGCGCCAGACCCGAGTGGTAATTCGTAGGATTCCGAAAGAAATCCCTACTGACGCCATCAAGGCCGACTTAGAGGCCCAAAATATCCCAGTTTCGGAGGTCCACCGAATGCACCGTGCCAGAGGCGGTCATGCATTCGACATGGTCCTCGTTGTCTGTCCCCCAACTGAAGGGCATCACCCTATCTTTGGTGTAAAAACCATTTGTCATCTCATGGACTTCGAAATCCAGAAGCCCAACAAATATGGCTTCATCGGCCAATGTCACCGATGCCAGCTATACGGCCACGCGCAGAAAAACTGCCACGCCAAACCCAGGTGTGTCAAGTGCCTAGGCGAGCACGGCACCTCTGACTGCCCCCGTCCCAAGGATCGCACCCTGTGCACCGAGCCACCTAGCTGTGTGCAATGCGGTGAGTCAGGTCACCCAGCAAACTACCGGGGCTGCCCTAAAGCCCCGAAATTATCCCCCAAACTGGCCAAGCGCGCAGTCGCCCGCCAGCAAAGGGAAGCCCCCGCCCCTTCGACCCAAATGCCAGAACGGCTAAGCCCTCAAAGGCCTAGCCCCTGGACGGCCCTTAACCATCAAAGGGCTTTCCCGGCCCTGGCCAAAACCAGCCCCCCACCTCCATCCATCCCAGCGCTGATGGACCCCCGCAACCGCGCCGCCGCGCCCGCCCCCGCCCTCCCCCCGAGACCAGTGCAAGCGCCTAAAACCGCCCCTGCAGCCGGTAATGCACCCCCCCACTCGCCGACTACGGTTGGCCCCAACCCCCTCGACCCCTTCAATATTATTTCGGGCACCTTCACGGCCTTCCTCACCCCACGCGCCAGGAAAATGGCAAGCGAATTAGTTGCTGCCAGAAATGCCGGTAACCTTCTGCAGATTCTGGAGATATATAACTCATATCCCGAGATCACGCAAGCCTTATCCTCCTTCGCCAACCTTCCCAACCCCCACTATGGATAAAGAAGCCAAAGGGAGAACTAAGCCCCGATCCCTTAAATTAGGCTACTTCAATGCCAACGGCATTCGCGGACAACGCGATGAGATCGCCGAGTTCCTCCGTGATCATCAAATTGATATTCTCCTTATACAGGAATCCTTCCTCAAGCCCAACGTCCGTAACCCGTCAATTGCTAACTACTGCGTAGTTCGCAACGACAGGACTCGGTGTCACAAGGGTGGCACCCTCATATACTATAGAAAGGTTCTTCACTGCATCCCTATGGATCCTCCCCCCCTATCCAAATTAGAAGTGTCTGTATGCCGGCTAGGCATGTCAGGCCACCAACCGATCACCCTAGTATCGGCCTATGTTCCCCCCCAAACCTCGTCAGAAAATCCCCAGTCGATTTCTGACGACCTCTCTGCCCTCTTCGGCCTGAGTGATTCCGTTATCATAGCGGGCGACCTCAACGCCAAACACCCTGCCTGGAACAGCAACACCACCTCAGCCAGAGGTAGGCAACTGTTCGGTCTCTGCCCCATACTAAATTTCGATGTCATCGCCCCGATGACTCCAACCCATTTTCCCCACGACCCCAACCATACCGCCGACGTCCTCGACATAGCGCTTCTGAAGAATATCAACCTACGGTTGGATTCTATAGAGGCGGTACAAGAGCTCTCCTCTGACCACCGACCAGTGGTCATGAAACTGGCCCCCCGTGTCGGTCTCCATGACCCCACTCAACCCCCTCTCACCAAAATAGTCACAGATTGGAGGAAAGTAAGCAAAAGCCTGAAATCCACTTCTTCCCATCACTTGGACTCCATCCCTGATCAGTTCGACTCTGTCGCGGACACGACGGCCGCGATCGACTCGCTCACTGAGCACGTACAATCAGTCCTGAACGACTGTTCAAAGGTAACTCCAGCGGACGATGACCGTCGCTGGAGATTGCCGGACGATGTGCGTGAACTGTTGCGCGAGAAGAACGCGGCTGTCCGTGCATACAGCAACTTTCCCTGCCTTGCGAACAAAGCCCATATGCGCCATTTACAGCGAGCTGTAAAGACACGCCTAGCGGAGCTGCGTACCGCTGACTGGGACAGGATGCTAAGCGACCTAGAGCCCACTCATCAGGCCTTCTGGGAACTTCAAAGGAAACTAAAGTCCAAAGAAGTAGTCTCCATGCCCCCCCTACTCCGCCCTGACAAGACCATCGCCTTCGACGATGCAGACAAGGCTGAATGCCTAGCCAACAGCCTCGAGGCTCAATGCTCTCCCAGCTCTCAACCAGTAGACCAAGCTCACTTGTCAAAAGTCGACGCTGAAGTCGAACGTAGAGCCTCCCTTCCCCCCGTTGAAAACCCTGACTATCCTCTGCCTCCCGTCACTCCAGACGAAGTGCACGATATCATCAAGGGTTTAAAGCCCCGTAAAGCTCCCGGCTCAGACGGCATCACAAACAGGGTAATACAACTATTCCCTGCCCACCTCATAATGCTACTGACCACCATCTTCAATGGTGCCATGAGCAATAACATCTTCCCAGATGCATGGAAAAAGGCCACTGTCATCGGCATCCCCAAGCCTGGAAAGCCCAAATCTGAGCCCTCGAGCTACCGCCCCATCAGTCTGCTCAATGTCCTCGGCAAAGTCTATGAGAAACTTATTTATAAGCGTCTCAGAGACTATGCCGAAACAAAAGGCCTCATCCCAAACGAACAGTTTGGTTTTCGAACCCAGCACTCTTGTGTGCATCAGGCCCACCGCATCATCGAACACATAAGCGCTGGCTTCCAGCGCGGCATGATGACGGGCGTTATATACTTCGACATAGCGAAAGCGTTCGACAGAGTCTGGCACAACGGCTTATTATATAAGCTCTACCAACTCGGTGTGCCGGACCGTCTCGTACTCATCTTACGAGACTTCTTGTCGAACCGCACCTTCCGCTATCGCATCGAAGGAGCACTATCCTCCCCCCACCCTATCCGCGCAGGCGTCCCCCAGGGCTCTGTGCTTGCCCCCCTCATCTTCACGCTGTTCACTAGCGACATACCCAGGAGCAAAAAGGCACAGTTGGCTCTGTTCGCAGACGACACGGCCATTTACTGCTCGGGCACCAAACAAGCCTCGATTTCTCTCACTCTCCAAAGAGCGGTCACCAAACTTGGCGACTGGTTCAGGAAGTGGAGAATTGAAGTGAATCCCGACAAAAGTCAAGCGGTTCTTTATTCAAAACCGCGCCATGGCCCAACCCCCCTCCGACCAATCTCCATGTTTGGTAAGCCTATCCCTTGGGAGAAGCGAGCCAAATATCTAGGTGTGATTCTCGATGAGCACCTCACCTTCGCAGAGCACATAAAGAAGGTTCGTTCGCGCGCCGCTTTCGCTCTCGGTAGACTCCACTCGATAATGAATGCAAAAAGCAAGTTGTCACTAAAGTGCAAGTTGCGCATTTACACGGCGTGCATACGCCCTATTATGACGTACGCCTGTGCAGTCTTTGCTCACGCGAAACCCCACCACATCCATAGGATGCAGACCCTCCAGAACCGTGCCCTCCGAATGATCACGGGATCCCCTTTCTATGTCCGGAACGAGATCCTCCATCTCGATCTAAAAATCCCCACCATCCTCCAGTTCATGAAACGTAACTCCAAGCGTTTCTTCGATACCGCCGCCAAACATCGCAACCCCCTAGTTGTCGAGGCCGCTAAATATACCCCCTCCAACATTAGTAAAGTCCGCCGTCCGAGGCACACACTATTAGACCCAGACGACCCTATTACGCTCCTCCAGGAAAGCAATAGGGCTACCAGTACAGTACACAAACACAAAAAACCGACATTCCGACCCCGCCGCCGAGGTCCAGCGCGAAAACCCCGAGTTAATAATTCCCCCCGACCCTTGCTCGAAGAAGCGCCAGCCCGCGCCGAAGCTGAGCCTGTAGTTTTAAATTCCCCAGATAATAATAATTATCCAAGTTTTGATCCAGCCTGTCCCAACTTGCTGTCCCCCCAGTGACGCCCTAAGCCGAGGTTCGTACCCCACAGGGGGTGCCCTTAGCGCGCAGTCACTTAGTATTGTAAGTAACACGCCCCTGGCTGGAGGCTTTGAGTTAGCTTAAGGCAGCCACAGGATTGACCGGTTAAGTAGTCACGGCCACTCTTGGCCAACTACGAGATGCCATAGTTAGGAAAAAAAAAAAAAAAAAAAAAAAAAAAAAAAGCTGAGCGCCAGTGTGATGTCGTGCGGCGCGCGCGCAAGACGTGTGTGCTGCCACAGTGCTTCCCCTCAAGCGAAGCGTACCGGTGGCTTGATGACTCGGCCGGAACGCGATGTTTTAATCCCATCTGAACTTGTAGGAACATTACTTGGGTTGGTATCTGCTTCGCATATGGTGAAAGCTGGCTTCAGGCGATCAATTGATATTACTGCTTCTCTTCTAGGCAGTTGTAGGGTGAATATTTTGCTGTCTCTTCGTAATACCGTGTATGGACCATCGTACGGTGGCTGTAATGGCTTTTTCACTGTATCGACTCGCACGAACACTTGCTTACATGTTGGTAGGTCGCGGTGTACAAACACAGGGCGATTTGTGTTATGCGACTGTGCGTGTACCGGTCGAATATTGTTGATTGTCGTTCTCAGCTTTTCGATGTAGTTAAAGTCCATGGTGTCTGCTGGTGACGTCACGAAGAAATCACCCGGTAGCCGTAGATGTTGACCGTATGTTAATTCGGCTGCGCTTACATCGGTGTCGGTTCTGATTGCAGTACGCAGTCCCAACAATACGGTGGGTAATTCGTCAATCCAACTATGTTTACTTAGGCGAGCAGTAAGAGCAGTCTTCATACAACGATGCCAACGTTCTTTTATGCCGTTGCTCTGGGGATGATACGGTGTAGTTCGTTGCTTCTTGATTCCAAATAATCTAGTCAGCGCGTTGAATAGGTGGCTTTCAAACTGTCGGCCTTGATCTGTCGTCATCCTAGCCGGACAGCCGAATCTTGCAATCCATCCTTCATATATCGCCTTGGCAACAGTCTCAGCAGTAATATCGCGCACAGCGTGTGCTTCGGGCCAGCGTGTAGCTCGGTCAATCATTGTGATGACGTAACGATGACTGTCAGGCGATGTTCGTAGGGGTCCGACGATATCTACGTGAACGTGTTCGAAGCGGTGTGACTGTTCGAACGTAGCTGTGGCACTTGATGTATGCCGTTGGATCTTGGACCGTTGGCAGGCGATGCATGTTTGAACCCATGTTTTGACATCTGTATTCATGGATTGCCAGAAGTATCTTTTCTGCATTAGCTTCCTCGTAGTTCGTATACCGGGGTGGCTGAGTCCGTGGATAGCGTTGAATGCGATAATACGGAACTCTTGAGGTAGGTATGGACGAACGTCGTGTGTTGAGATTACACAGTATATTCGCTGTGATGAGCCGGGTAACATTATTCTTTTAAATTGGACATTCGATTGCTGCTTTAGTGTGTCTATGTCCTTATCCTTTGCTTGAGCTTGAGCGAGTGCTTCGTAATCGATCGGGTTTGGACAGCTGATTGCATCGACGCGTGATAGTGCGTCCGCAACTACATTGTCTCGCCCACATATGTGTCGCAGATCGTTTGAAAATTCACTGATGAATAATAGTTGTCTTCGTCGACGTGGAGTCTCAGAATCTGACGAGATCTTTTGCATGGCGTACGTGAGCGGCTTGTGGTCAGTGAATATAATGAGTTCGCGCCCTTCAAATATTTTTCTGAAATGTTTGACAGCCATGTAGATTGCTTGAAGTTCTCTGTCGAACGTTGAGTAATTTTGTTGAGCTGGTGTAAACTTCTTTGAAAAATAGCCAAGTGGTTGCCATTTTCCCTTAACTTGCTGCTGAAGAACAGCACCAGCGCACCGATCGGATGCATCACACATCATCCCAAGTGGAACTGAGTGGTGCGGGTGCGACAGATAGGTTGTTTTTGTAATACATTTCTTGCAGTTTTCAAATGCTTGAGATGTATTATCATTCCACTGTATTAATGTTTTATCGCGCTTCTTCGTATTGTGTAAGTAGGTATGTAGTGGTGCTTGAATAGCGGTGGCGTTGGGTATGCTGTCTCGGTAGAAATTCAGCATGCCGAGGAATCTTCGTAGCTCTTCGATGTTTGTAGGTTTTGGATATTCGCTAATGATCTTGATCTTGTCTTCTGGCGGCTTAATACCTTCTGCTGATACTTTGTAGCCGAGAAATGTTACTTCGCGTTGGCCGAATACACACTTCGAAGGATTGATTGTTATACCGTACTCGTCCAACCTTCGCAATACAGTTCGTAGGTGCTGTCTGTGCGTGTCTTCGTCTTCCGAGGCCAATAGGAGATCGTCGATGAAAGGATACACGAAGTCAAGTTCTCGCAGTACTTCATGAATGAATCGCTGGAAGGTTTGTCCTGCATTCTTCAAGCCTGGACACATTCGCGGGAATTCGAAAAGTCCGAAAGGAGTGATAATTGCAGTTTTCTCTATATCTTCGGCACGTACTGGCAGTTGTTGGTAGGCTCGGTTCAAATCAAGAGTGGAGAATATGTATTTGCCCGTGAGCTGGTACGTGAAGTCCTTTATTCTCGGAACTGGATAGCGGTCTGGTTTCGTGACGGAGTTGAGACGTCTGTAATCTCCACATGCTCGCAAGTCTCCGTTTTTCTTTGGCACAATGTGTAGCGGGCTAGACCAAGCACTCTTGCTCGGTCTGCACAATCCTTGAGTCATCATGTTTTCGAATTCTTTCTTCGCTCGTTCATACAGATGCGGTTGTATTGGTCATGCTCGGGAGTAGATGGGTGGTCCCATTGTTTCAATGAAATGTTCCACTTTGTGTTTCGGATTCAATTTCATTGAAGACAGACGAGTAGTTCCGGGAAACTCGGCTAATATGTCGTGAAACGTTTGCTGTAGGTTGATACTACTAACAGTAGGTGTGCTTGTATAGCGGCCGGGAGCTTTGGAGGTGAGCTTCGTAGTGTTGTCGATGAGTCGCTGGCTTCGTAGGTCGACAAGTAAATTGTGATAGCCGAGGAAGTCTGCTCCAATAATTGGTTTCGTTACTGCGGCGACTATGAACTTCCACTTGTACGGTCGACGAAGATTTAGGTCGAGCTGCAGTGTCTTTTCACCATATGTTGGTATAACAGTGTTGTTTGCGGCGTATAATTGGTATGGTAGCGGTGTCGATCGTATTCCTTTCCTCTTCGGTATAACGGATATATTGGCACCCGTATCTACCAAAAAACTCATGGATGTCGTCTTATCAGTGATAAATAGGCGGTAGGATTTCTTCTCGACGTTTGGTTCCGCCACTGCCAACGCCTCCTTTAGTTTTCCGTCTTTCCTTCATCATTGAAATTGCACGGTGTAGTACAATGTCTTGCATTTTTTCCGAAGCACCGATGATAATAACAATGCGTTGACGGTGTAGTTGAACGAGTACGGGAGCGAGATGTCGAACGCGCTCGGTCTCGGTACGGGTTGCGCCTGTAGTGTCGCGGCGGCGGCGTGCGCGAGCGGTCGTAGCGGTATGATGTCTTTAGTTCGGCGATCTCGACATGCAATTTTCTTATTTCTTCGATAAGATTTTGTATGTTCACTGGTGGGTTTTGTGCTTGCTGAGATGTTATCGCTGATGCGACAGACACTGCTGACACCTCGCATGCTTGTTCAAGCATTTTGTCGGCGAGCTTGGCTAGTTCTTCGAGTGCTGTATCCTTACTTATTGTATCACTTACTACAAGCACTGAGCGGACGTGCGCGGGTAGTAAGTTCATCCACATCAGCCGTAGTGTGTTGTCTGGCACCTTATTGTGAGCGAGATTGCGCATGCGACGCAGTAATTGGCTAGGTTTCTGGTCGCCAAGTTCCATTTCCGAGAGTAGCTTCTGTAGCTGCTTGCCATCTGATTCTTCATATACAGATATTAGTCGTTCTTTTATGACGGTATATTGACAATCGGCAGACGGATTGTATAACAGGTCACATATTTGCTCGATGTCTTCTTTTTGTAGCTGGGCGATGACCATCTGTGCCCTCTGTGCTTCGCTTTTCTTGAGATCACCCGTAGCTGCTTCAAAACTGATGAACCATAATCGGGGTTTGTCGCGCCAGAAAGGTGGTACTCGGAGGGAAAGGGAGATACCGGCGATATGTTGGGGCGAAACATCTTGTGAATTCGCTGAGCTCGCTCCTGCTGACTCCATACGTGGTCACTCGATGTCACTCGGCATAACTTTGCTGCGGTTGCTTCGTTCGGGGTCACCACTTTGGCCGCAGTGGAGTTTAGGCAGTAGATTAATGAAACACCGGATGTAGATGTAATAATTATTATATTTTAAGAAACACTAAGCCTACCTATGTACAAAATTAAATGGGTTGAAGTAGCGTGCAGGTTGCACTATCGTTGAATGGTAATCCACCAATAGCGACGAAGTACAAAATACTCAAGAATATGTTAAACGCACCGAGGCTATAAATATGAGTCACACACAGCTGAGCGCCAGTGTGATGTCGTGCGGCGCGCGCGCAAGACGTGTGTGCTGCCACATGCTCAATTACCTGCAGTTTGGTCGCTAGCTCCATGACAATACGGGTGAGTATCGGGTGCTCGTAGAGGTCGTCGGGGATGGCCGGAGAGCAGCGCGTGCGCTGCGCTCGGCCGCGGAACATGCGGTGCATGCGCAGGATCGTCTCGCAGAAGATGAAGCGCAGGATCAGCAGCCGCAGGAAGTCATCACTCAAGAAGGCCACGTACATGCAGTCTGAAATTTGACATTCAGATTTTAAGTTACTAGTTCAATTAAATAAACCTTTACATTTTATTTAAAATAATCACGGCTACTTTCATTTTCACGTTTATAAGAAAAATATTGTATTTATTAAGAACGTACCACGACTCCTTGACAATAGGATCGCTGCTTCTTTCATGTAGGCTTCGATGGTAGCCTGAGCCCGCTCCCACTCGTCCAGCGGCATCCTCTTGATGTCGCAGCAAAGACAGACTGCCGACAGCGGGTCGTGGAGGAATAAAGTGAAGAGGCTACCTTCCATACGCTGGTCATCCGTCCCCGCTGTAATGTTTTGAAAGAGGCTGTTAGACTTAAGTTGCCTACTACCAGCCTTCGGACCTAACTTAATGCCAACGGCGGGTAAGGTGCATCACTTTGTTTTCGCAATGTTGTCGCCAATTTGGGTACAAAAAAATATGGTCATTGTTTTCTCTGATTATAATTTCTCATTAATTTTAACTGCCAAATATATATTTTTTTGGCTTTAGTGCAGCTCACCCGGTATTTTATTAATTTACTACATCATAGGTAGTATTAAGAAAACAACGCAATACCTACTTCAAATACAACTATAACTTGTTTTAAATACATAATGCAGATTTGTAAGACCATGTTTATTCAGTTTACGGTGGGAAATGTTAGAATCTGCCAATTATATGTACACTAGCTTTTGCCCGCGGCTTCGCCCGCGTGTATGTCGGAATATATCAAATTAATACCTACCACCTACCCTATGTGTTAATCCAGGTTCTAAAACATCTGTATGCCAAATTTCCTCTAAATTCAATCAACCGTTTTTGCGCCAATCCGGAACATACATCCCGACAAACAACAAACGGACAAAAATTCTAAAAACTATAGTGTGCGCAACAGACTCGTTCAATCACTTCTTTTCAAATATATGCAATGCACAGTTCTGACTTCGTTACTATTTTTAACCGACTTCAAAAAAAGGAGGAGGTTATCAATTCGGTTGTCAAGTATGGTTTTTTTTTAATGTTTGTTACCGTTACTCCGTCATTTATAAACCGATTTGAATTTTTTTTTTTATTTGAAAGGATTGGACTTTCAGATTGGGCCCTTTTTTATCCAAATCCAGTTCTGATGATAGGATCCGTGAGGAATTGAGGGAAGTCCTCAAACATTATAGGCAAACACATAGTGATTTTGGTATTTTCGTCAACAAATCAAGCATTTGCATTCAGAAAGTATGATTTGGTGAAGTGGAACTGACGAAGAAGACCATAGATGGCTACAGGAACTCATCAATGATAAGAATTTCACGGGTGGCGATAAGATATCTCGATTAAGATAGTTAAACCACTATGAAGAAGCAAATTTAAATAAATGCTTCTGATGTAAATGGTACCATTGAACTCAGATCAGTAATAAAACAACGTATCCTAGCCGTGTTGGGGCTTATTGGAAATGTCATGAGATGCACTCTGGCTATAAATTATTTTTAACCGACTTCAAAAAAGGAGGAGGTTCTCAGTTCTTCGGAATATTTTTTTTATGGTTCCCCGATTACTCGAAGACGGCTAGACCGATTTGGAAAATTCTTTTTTTGTTAGAAAGGGTATACTTTCCAGGTGGTCCCATTGTCATCAGGTCAGGATCTGATGATAGTATCCTGGAAAAATCGAGGGAACTCTTCAATATAGGCACACCTATAGCGATTTTGGTATTTTTTATAGTAGCTTGTGCATTTGCTCTTGGAAAGCAACATTTGGTGAAGTGGAATTGATGACGAAGACCACAGATGGTAAGATGGCCACCGGAACAACTCAATAAGAAGTATTTCACGGGTTGCGATTCCATCACTTTAAAATTATTGCTAAGCAATAGAAGCTCGTCACAATGCATATGGTGAAGTGGAGCTGTTGGTAAAGTACCAAGAGAACTCCTCAACAATTACGTCCCTGCATCGGGAAAAGCAATATTTTGTAAAAGGTGATGAGCACTTGTCATTAGGCTATTGTAACTCAGATAAATTATAAACAGACCCATTAAAAAGTGAACAATAAAAACAACCGACTTCCAAAACAAACACTACAAAATGAAAAATAACTTTAATTTCGGAAGTCAGTGGCAAAAACCTAAAATACAGATCCAAAGACACTGACTTCAGAAAAAGTATTAGTACCGAGTTTCGAGTTAATATGACAGCTGCGCGTTAAAAATTTTCCTTACTATTCTTACGGTCTTAGTGTTCCTTACTTGTTTAAAAAAACTAAGAGTGACAATTTTTATTATTTCCTGAGGCAAATATTGCCATGTTTCAAGTGTATTAACCAAATGAATAAGATTTTTCATCTAAACTATATCCTCACTTTTCACCCCCACAGGGGTGGAATTTAAAAAAATGATTTAAGATATTTCCATCACTTGAATCAAAGATTTCTTATACCAAGTTTTGAGTTAATCAAGCCACACAGTAAAATCTTCCTCTTAAAAATCTAATTACCCCTTTTCACCACGTCAGGGGTAGTTTTGAAAAACCAATAGTAAGAAACTTTATTGCTGGGCAAACATTCCTGCCAAGTTTCAAATTTATTAACAAAATTAATAAGATTTTTCATATAAACTGTATCCCCTCTTTTCACCCCCACAGAGGCGGAATTTAAAAAAATGTTTAGGATACTACCAAAACTTGATTCAAAGATTGTTTATACCAATTTTCGGGTTAATCAAGCCACGCAGATCCTCCCTTGTAAAATTGACTACCCCTTTTCACCCCATCAGGGGTAGATTTCGAAAAACCTTGATATAGGTTATTCTTTGTTTTTGGACTTAAGTATAAATACTGAGTTTCGAGTTAATCGGACTGCGTGTTAAAATTCTTCCATACAAATTTTGACACCCCCTAATCCCCCTCGTGAGGGTAGTTTAGAAAAACCAAAAATTACAAAGTTCATAATTTACTAAGATAAGTATTTGGGCCAAGTTTCAAGTTTATTAATTCAAGGAATAAGATTTTTCATACAAAAGAAATCCCCCCTTTTCACCCTCTTAAAGGTCGAATTTCCTAAAACCCCTTCTTAGTGCTCCCCTACGTTATAAAAGGAAGTCGTGTGCAAAATTTCACGTTCCTAGTGCCAGTAGTTTCGGCTGTGCGTTGATATGTCAGTCAGTCAGTCTCTTCTTTTATATATATAGATAGATGTGTCAAACCGCCATATTTATTCCTCAGGTAAAAGTTATCTGACGATTGAAAAATCAGACCTAAATGGAAAAAAACGTATTATTGAAGCTAACTCAAAAACCACTCAATAGAATTTGACCAAATTTATATGCAACCACCTCAGGACTATACCCTTTCAAATAAAAACTTTGCAAAAAGGCAAATTTATGTCGCGCTAAGTCGTGTCAGAAGTTTGGAAGGCGTAGTTTCATCAGGTTTGGACGCCGTCACCAACAAATTATTAAGTCAACCACACGACGACAGATCGGTGACCAAATCTGTCTTCTGACAATCAAGGCCACACATAACATACGACTCAAGTAGCGCAATTTGAAGCATATTACCATTAAAATAATTTATAGCCAGAGTACATCCCATGACAATTCCAATAAGCCCAAACACGGCTAGGATACATTATTTTATTACGGAGTTCCAGTGCCTACCTTCCGGCTTCATCATCAAATCAGTTCAATGCTACCATTTTCATCAGAACCATTTATTTAAATTTACTTCGTCTTAGTCGCTTAACTATCTTAATCGAGATATCGCCACCCGTGAAATACTTATCATTGAGGAGTTCCCGTGGACATATGTGGTCTTCTGCATCAGTTCCACTTCACCAAATGATACTTTCTGAATGCAAATGCTTGACTTGTTGATGAAAATACGTAATTAATATTATTTAAATGCCTATAATATTTGAGGAGTTCCCTCAATTCCTCATGGATCCTATCATCAGAACTGGATTTTGATAAAAAATGGGACCAATCTGGAAGTATGTCCTTTCAATATAAAAAAATAATTTTCCAAATCGGTTTAAAAAAATACATACAACCGAATTGAGAACCTCCTCCTTTTTTTGAAGTCGGTTAAAAATAAAGACTAAAATGTTTCCTCAAGAAGTCAAGATACGAACTATGACTACATTTTCAATCCCTTAAGTCTCTTAAAAAGAGGTACTTACACAAATTTTTTAACATTATTTGTGATTTTTAAAATCAACCCCTATTTTACCCCCTTAGGGGATAATTTTTCAAAAACGCTGAACCACATAATTCTTTATTTCCTACCAAAAGTATGAATTTGAATTTTCATATCCCTAACTTAAAAAATGCAGGGTTTCCCATACAAACTTTCATCCCCTATATCACCCCCTGTAGGGTTATTTTTGAGACAAAAAGTAGCCTATGTCCTTCCCCAGGATGCCATCTATCTCCTTGCCAAATTTTATCGAAATCCGTTCAGTGGTTTAGGCGTGAAAAGGTAACATACAGACAGACAGAGATACTTTCGAATTTATAATATTAAGTATGGAATATGGATTAGAAAGAGATAGCAAGTTGTTGTTTACTACTAACTAACAGACATGCGCAAGCGCAGTGATTCGTTGGAATAAATGAGCGACGCGTGTGGGTAAACTTTAAAAAAAAAAGAGTTCTTGGTTTGTTTTCATTGAGTTTGTGGTAAGTTAGTTTTAAATATATTAATTTTATCGATCAAATAACCATTTTATACTATTTATTGAATATAAAACATTACAATACCTTCAATTTTAATTGTTTTAGGTTCAAGACAATGCTTGGATTTTTTTCCAGAAAATCTTGGTGCCGTGTCTGATGAGCATGGGGAAAGATTTCACAAAGACATTGAGCACATGGAAAAAGGTATAACGGCAAGTGGACCCCAGCAATGCTAGCTGATTTTTGGTGGGAAATTAATCGAGAAACAGGACTTAACAGTTGTAAAAGGAAGCGATCTACCAAATAATTATTATTTCTTAAGTTATATTAGTTTTTTAATTCATTGGTATATGATTTAAAATTATATTGAAAAAGTGAATATCAGTGTAATTTTTTTTTTCAAAATAAATACGTATTTTAATATATCAATTCCGGTATTTTATTTCAATTGCAGTATTTCGAAACCTAGACGTGGTAGCATAAATCTGTATCCAGTTTTAGACTCAGCAAACCAAAGCCGATAAGAATCACATAGCAAACTTTTTGCTCCCGAATTTTTATTTTATTTTTGCCGACCAGAGTAATCAACGTGAATCGATAATTTGTACAAACTGGCAAAATAAGTTGACAATTTGTAAGTTTCTCTATATCATTTGAAAACTTGTCGGGACTATGGACTTTATAGTAATAATAATTTACTAGTGAAATCAGTTTGTAACACTTGGCAAATATTTTAAAGCAATTTAAAAAATTTAAGCCAACTTTTGAACTTGAAATGAAAGTAATTACCGATTGCTTTTCTCTTTTTGCTCTTTCTCTACCTATGATGAAATCTTTGATTTTCTTTGAGCTGCGACTAGATTTTTTTCTGTGATGAATATCAAGAATGTTTGTATTTTCGAACTGGCGTACATCGCACTCGTATGCTTCCTAACTCACGATACGTCGGCCTTGCATACTTCGCTCCAGTGAACTTTCGAACTGGCGTACATCGAGATCCTGTACTTTAGAACTAACCTACGTCGACATTTCAAACTTCGACATTCAGTAGCGGAGTCTTTGAGTAGGTATCTAGTAGGTTCAGAATACACTACTTCCAGGACTTGCATGTGTTGTGTTAAAATATCTATATCCTAACTATGCAGCTATTCCGCGGTCCCTATTCTCGTGTTGAGGTCGGTGTTTCCTAACTAACTAACTTTCTGCGAAGAAACACCGAAACAAACTCAGTGTCAGAATCCGCACTAGATACATTAAAATGATACTTAAGCCCTATACTACAGTCGGTTTATAAATCTTAAAAGTATTCTTAAACATTTTGATTTCGATATTACCAGATGTATGAACATAAACGAGGCAAAATGAGGTGGCGTTCTGCAGTTTCTGCCTACCCTCGTGGGAAGAACTCACAGAAACTCACGCCGAGTTTATGTATGTATGTATTATTTCGATATTATTCTAGGGGCGACTAGGACATTTAAAACTTAGTTTTACTTTAAAAACGTTGCCTTTCATTCAATTTTCTCTTGATTTCATAAATAAGCACATTGACGATCCTTGAATGATCAATTTTGACGAAATTTTAAACAATAATTCAGTGAAATTAGGGCGTAATTTTATGTGTAAACGTAATTTAAATTCAAACATACTCAGGATTATTGTTTTTCTGTAGATAATCATATAAAGTTAAAAATACTCTCTTTTGGTTGTAACCACAAAGCCATCGACACCCAGTTTACGATGTAGTATGTCTTCTGCTTCCATACATTTAAACCATCTCTGAGCAGTCACCCTATTTGAAGCCATACTATCTCTCACTCAATCCATCCACCGAAGTGATCTCATTGAAGATAAATTAACTAAAATATTAGGGGAATGTGTGGCAAATGTAATCTATCTAGTCTGTCTGCAGAAGAAATATTTTTGCATAATCGAACTTCGTACTGCCATTTCACAGGTTTGACAGGGAAAGACAACTTGCGTAAGCATTATGAAACGTAACGTGGCTGTGAAAAACGTCGACAAACAAAGAAAAAGTCATCATAGTAGCTATATAGAGATGTTTGTCGAACTCTAAATGTGCGCTCAGTTAAAATGCGCGGCAATGACCCTTCGACCCGACGATTGTGAAGTAAGTACTGGCATTAGTCGCGTACGATCAGGTGCCAAGCGTGGACTGCTCTCGTTTCTTCGACCAGAAATTCAGAATATGTTCCACTTTGATATTAGTATGGCTGTGACTGTGCACTAAATGGCTGGGGAGAGAGGTTCACTCAGATGAATATGATTTGATAAATAGCTAGGGACATCTGCCCGTGAATTGGATTATAGTGGACAAAACGTTGCGCGGGTACAGCGCGGCCACCACACGCGCGGGCAGGAGAGTACATGGGCAGCCATTACCTCCTTCTGCGAAGCAGTAATGCTCGTGAAGGAGGAGGCGGGACGCGTGAGGGAGAGGCAAGCTTTGCGCCCTCATGTCCCTAGTCGGCGCAGGAGACGCCCTGGGCGTCGGGAATTGGCAGCCGATTCCCGGCCACCGTAGGCGCGGGCTTGCGGATGGCGAGCAATGGGTAGCTCGCCGTCCGGTAAGGACCAAGTCCGAGTCGACGGCGCGTCGTGTTCCACGCGCGCCTCAAAGAGATGTCAGCACTATTGACGGGGTCCGCTAGGGCCGATGCCAGCTAGGGTTGCGGGATGTTCGAAAGAGTTACCGTGGCCCCGGCACAGGCAACAGAAGGAACACGGGTGGGTTTTAGTCAGTAAAAGTCTGACACGCCCTCCCGCTCCGCCCAGAGCGGGAGAAGTCATTTGATGATTTCCCATCCACAAAAAAAAGAAAAGGGGTGCGCGCGGGGGCAGCGGGTCCACTCTCTCGTCCCTTCCTCTGTAGTCCAATTGACTGGTAGAGCAGTACAATCGGTGAAAAAGGAAATAATTTTAATTAATTTAATTTTCAAAGGCAATTGAAGGTTATCGAAGTCGATAAGGAGGACTATATATCTTCAGAGTTACTGGTAACTCGACATATCCTTGCAGGACGTCATAGTAGGGTTAAAATGCAACAAATTAAGCCACCATATGTTCTACTGGAATTCAGTAGTTCTCGAGCTAGTTAGATTTCTAGTTTTTGTAATGAAAAATTCAATTAAAAAAAATCTTAAAAAAAAAACATCCAACTTCCAAAAAACACTACAAAGTGAAAAATTCGGAAGTCGGTGTCTTTGGATCTGTATTTTAGTTTTTTGCCACCGACTTTTCCAAAATTAAAGTTATTTTTCACTTTGTAGTGTTTTTTGGAAGTCAGTTGTTTTTTTTTTGTACAAAAGGTTTTTATTTGTCACTTTTTAGAGGGTCAGTTTGTAATTTATCTAAGTTACAATAACCTAATGTTAGCTGCTCATCACCTTTTACAAAATATTGCTTTTCCCGATGCAGGGACTTTAGTGGTTGGGGAGTTCTCCTGGTACATTACCATCAGCTTCACTTCACCATATGCATTGTGATGAGCATAAATTGCTTAGCAACCATATTAAAGTAATCGAATCGCAACCCGTGAAATACTTATTATTGAGTAGTTCCGGTGGCCATCTGTGGTCATCATCATCAGTTCCACTTCTTCAAATGGTGCTTTCCGAGAGAAAATGCACAAGTTACTATTAAAAATACCCAAATCGCTATAGGTGTACCTATAATATTTGAAGAGTTGAGTCGATTTCTTCAGGATCCCATCATTAGATCCTGACCTGTTGACAACGGGACCCTTTGGGAAGTGTACCCTTTCAAACAAAAAAAGAATTTTCAAAATCGGTTCACAATTGACGGAAAATCGGTGGACAAACATAAAAAAACATACAGTACAAAAATGCCAAAAACTTTATTATAAATTATATTTTTCCTAATTTTTGTTATTATTTCATTAAAAACTGGCTTAATTTGTTGGATTTTAACCCTTCTGTGACGTCGTGCAAGGAATACGTCGAGTTTTCAGTAACCCTGTTCAATACATTTACCAAATGACAATTTCCGAGGAGAAGAAGAAAATCTGCACTCAGCATAGGGTCACCAATTGAATTTGCCGCGGAATGAATTCAGGCTAACAAGTATTTGTTCATTTACGAACACAGAATGTATAAGAACATTTTGAAAAGCAGGTGCAGGTGGTTTGACGGATATGAGTATTGATGGGTCCTATCGACATTGTGAAATGTAGGCATGTCTAACTGTATTGAATATGCCGATGGAGCACAAAATCCTATCTTCGGCTTTTCCTGAAAATGACAATAATACGAGTAGTATTACTTTTCCATCCAGATCCAAACATCTCTCACTTACCAGTTTTCATGTTTTCATTAAGGCACGTCTGTTAATGATATTGTGTCAAACGTTCTCCATTCATAAGGGTCCAAGGAAAGAGCTGTTTATCGAAAGTATAGGCTCCTGCAAACAAGCGCGACACGTGACGCTGCACAAAGGCACCGCGTGTCGCGCGACGAGCGGTTTCTTTGTGTCGCTCGCGATTTGCATTGCCTGTCGCGCCTGTTTGCAGGAGCCTTAAAGCCACTCATGTCTTATATTCGACTACAATATAATAAGTGCAGATCCAGAGGATCCCGTTGTGCCGTCTTACCTTACAACAAAATTATACTCGTCAGTTTGCCCATCGACTTCATTGGCAATGATAGAAAAGCATTGTTGAACCCAACATTTAAATTAGTTCTTATAAAATCTAAACTACACACACAAGGAACAACGTGCAACATAAGCGGCTTTGTAACCTACGAAACTGCTGGCGCGATTTAATATAATAGAGAGCATTGGGGAGTAACGGATATTATATACCCACGCTCTCAAGCTGCAAAGTGACTCTTTTTTAAGCGTCGCTTCGTTCGCCCCGTCTCGTGGCGCGGGGCAGTAGAACGACGCCTTACAGAGTGATTCACAAAAACGTAAAGAATCAATACAAAAACTATAAGATAACTTTTCAAAGAGAGTAAGTCAGAAGTTGACAGTAAGTGGCAAGTAACAATCTATCATGCGACGAGACGTGGGGCTGAAAAGATTAGTTAATAAAATCACCAATAAGCCAGACCTCATATGTCTGGTTTAGCCGGAGATGAGACTAAAACCACTAAAGTTGACAACAACTAAATGTACATAGAAAAATAAAGCCCTCTAAATTTAGTTGACCTTTG
Organism: Fissipunctia ypsillon; assembly: GCA_947568875.1. Lineage (NCBI taxonomy): Eukaryota > Metazoa > Arthropoda > Insecta > Lepidoptera > Noctuidae > Fissipunctia > Fissipunctia ypsillon. The sequence goes on from OX387668.1 coordinate 15,255,100, forward strand.
GTCAATGTCCGATGGGTAAGATACTGCACGGTAAGAAAATAATATCTACGAAGAACACATGTCATGACATCTGTCAGTAACTCCTGGCAACTATTCGGGGATCTCTATGCTCAATACTCTAGCTCTCTCCACTTTACAGCGGGTGTGGTTCGTGTGGAAGACATCTTGTGTGTTTCATCTAATTATTTATTTCATTGTAATGAGTTATTGTTGTGAGTCACGAAATATACAGTCGGCTTATACGATAATCATTTCGAGAGGTTTATATAGAGGCTCGGTTAAGTATGTACAGTCTGCAAAGGAGATTTAACCAACGTACACTATAAAACTATATTGCTAACGTACTGCTATCAACGACAGCCACGCACACATCGCATTCGTAGAGTGAGAGCGCTAACGTCTTCTATATGATAGTATAACATAATTTAGCTACAAAGGATAACTGCGCTCGTGGCGCAACAGGTAAGCATTCAACCTACAGTGGCAAATGATTTTATTTATTTATTTATTTATATATACTTTATTGTACACCAGATTACACATTACATAAAGATACATCTTAAACTACAAAATATACAATTGGCGGCCTTATCGCATACTGCGATCTCTTCCAGGCAACCTTGGAATGGACAGTGATTTTATGGACATTAAATGGGGTTGTTCTTGGTGCAAATAAAAAGTATATAAGTACAGTATACTATAATAGATACACAGACACATACATATGCTATATAGTAGATAAATATGCCATATAATATATACATAGATACATACATACTAAATATATAAGAGACGAAAACAAAAGAAGACTGATTTGAATTCGAGCCATGAGTTTACTACAATACAATTTTTGAGATTTTGTAATTTCGAGTTATTTATACTAACTGAATAAAGCGATATTCTGACCGATTTGATAATCTACTACCACAAGTTTCTCGCCTACATATAATTTTTGGCCAGTTTAGAAGCTAACTACCCGCTTTAAAAATATATTCCTGCCTTTAGAAATTGTGAACTTACGAGTCAGTCTGACAACTACACCCACCTATACATACTCCTCTTTTTGCACTTTTACGAAGTTTGTTGTAATAAATTGATTAACTTAGGGTCTAAATCTTAGACCATGCATCATTTAACAATATTCCAAAAAGATTATTGTTTTGTATGAGCAAAAAATTTCTGTTAGTGAAATTGTAAGGCGCCTCATGATATCGATGAGTACAATTATTATTAATTTAATTTATTTTATTCACTTCAGATACAGTGATCCATATTTTTGTTAGTATACTTACGAAGATTCAAATACACACTACAATCATATTATTATAACTAAAATTAAATAACAACAGTGCATTACTAACATAAATAAAATTAAAATTACAATGATCTTTAAGTTCATTAAAATGTTTAAAACGATCAATATTATTTAAAATCAAGAAATCAATTAAAATATTTAAATTCAATAATAATGTATTAATTTATTATGTCATCGTGACTTTAGTTCTATTTTTTTTTTTGTAGAGAAAAACCGTTCGAATGTGGGTGCATCATCACGCTGAGACAGGCAAAATAAACCGTCGCCTGCCTGGACCGCACCTGGCTTACACAAATGCTTCGCCTCGTCACCGTGAGACTGTTGCCACCCAAGATCCATTTGCTAATACCAGCATAACAGCAGCAGCACACAACGTCACTATGCAAACTGTACGGAACTGACTAAACGAAATACTTAATACTATTACATCTTCTAAACTGTCACAACATAATTAGCCATAATAAAATAAGTCGGCGGTACTGCAGTGTGAGTGATGTTATTGTCACTGGATCAGATTATATTTTTTTATCTATGTGACATGTTAAGTAACTAAAATAGTTATACGTATATAAATATTTTACTAGTTTTTAAATATAATTGAAAATTTTACACCTTTTGGTTACGAATTGTTACTGAAGTAGGTATGATTAATGTAGTAGGTAGGTTTGTGTTTTATTTTCTAAATACTAAAAGCGTTTACAGAAAGGGATTCAACATTACTGGTATAATCTAAAAGATCTACAAAAAGTAATTCTCCAAAATGGATTAGGAAGCCTGTCGTTTTATTTAACAATTAAAATAGTGTACAAAATATCAATTTGAAGAACTGTTGTTTCATGCCCTTATTATCTATGGGTGAATTTAAGTCAACAGTGCGTTAACTGCCATTCTCCTCACCTTGCCATGTCAGACTTATTCTAGAGCTGCATTCCGAGTAAATGCCGTTTAATTTTTTGTATTGTTTTTATTTTTTATTCCTTTATTTGTATTTTGTACATTTTAGTATATTTTCCTTTTTCTAAACTGATTTTCCTCCGAGTTGTGACACCAACATAGGACCTGAGATGTTTATGGCATTTGTATTACTAAACCAAGAGTCTTCGTCTTCATCCCAGCTAGATCCTGATCTACCAATATCTAAGGTAAGCTTTGAAGAAGTCGAAGAACGAATAAAAGTGTGATTTTTTTACTTATGTATTTAGTTCAAGTAAACAGTTTAAATATTTCAAAGACTTGCAGAGCCGAAATTCTTCTTCTTCCCAGCTCTTCATGTATGTATATATTGCCAGTAAGCCGAAATTGGCACGGACGTAGAAATATCGCGGTGGTATTTCATCGCGCACTGGATTTTCAAATTTCGGTGTTGAGACGAGCGTTGAGAATCCAACAGAGTGCATTCCAGCGCGTCGAAAAAGCACACTGTTCGATTTTCAACTCTCGGCTCTAAGGAGACCGTTGAAAATCAAGTGCGCGAAAAAAAATCGCCACGATATATTTACGTCCGTGCTAACGTCGGATAAGTATATGTGCTGTATTCACAGAAATCTTACTTAACATATATAAGTCACTATCATTCTCCTGCCCAGTTCCCAGATCTGAATTTATTTTAATTTACTTCCTCCTTGCATTTGGCAAATGTTGAAATGAAATGCAGAGAGAGATTTCTCTAATCTGCTCTGGATCTCAGGTCCAGACACCAACAAATATACTAAAATAACATAACATCTCGCCAGTATTACCCGAAGGGTTAAGCAGTAGTGTACTTAGAGTACACCCATATTTCGCCAGTTATGTTTGAGTCCCATGTAACAGGGGGCGAGCCTATCGCCATCAACCGGACACAAATCCAGACTCCGGGCTACTACTTTGAAATCCCACATGGAAAAACCCAATGACACTTCGCCCAACCCGGGATTCGAACCCAGGACCTCGTGCTAAGCAGTAGCGCTTACAACCACTAGACCAACGAGGCAAAACTCGTATATATAAGTGAACCAATATAAATGCATACCTACGTGAATTATTAGCAGTGTTATAGGCCGACCGCATAACTGAGACGTTGCCTGAGGTAGCAGCGCGGTGAGGGAGGGGAGATAGTTGTCATAAGTTGACGAATCACTCTCGCATCACGTCACCACAGCCACAGCCCTCCCTCACCGCGCTGCTACCTCAGGCAACGTCTCAGTTATGCGGTCGGCCTATAGGATAATACACTAGGTTCTGCAGTTGTGCGAAGAGTCCGAAGAACTTACCTTTTTTTAAATTAGTTACAAAAATGAAATGCTGGTCGTTGGTAAGCCCATCACTTTAGAACGGCTGGACTGATTTGGAAAATTTTGGTTTTACAATGTTCGTAATAGTCCGAATCAGGTTTACAAGGAAAGAAAAATTTGAAAAGTTGCTACGAAAATGGGAAAATTCGGGAAAACTGAAATTGCATTTTCTATGGGAATTTTGTATGAATTATTTTTTGGACAGGACAGCGTCTGTGGGGCACCTAGCTAGTTAGTAATAAATATGTTTAAAATACATAATTTATTATTAAAAAGTAACTGATACTATGTTTAATTCAGTATCTACTTTATATTTTTTTTAAAGTAAATTCAGGAAATGTGATAATGAATGGGGAATCATTTTTCTGTTCAGCCCTAATCGCCCTGTAGAGTCGAAATATCTACATACAATCAGCTATTATGTACAATAACAGGGTATTAGACGTCTTTTATTTTTTCTGTGCCAATTTTATATACAAGGTGTAACATAATTAATGCACAAACTCTTAAGGGGTCATTGTACTCATCATTAAGAACTACTTTTACTATGGGACCAAACCTGAAATCGCGAAAAAATAATCAGCTGCTCCCTACATTTATGTTCGCATAACTCGTCAAAATGTAGGGAACAGCTGATATTTTTTTTTTGCGATTTCAGGTTTGGTCCCATTGTAAAAGTTGTTCATAATGATGAGTACAATGCCCCCTTAAGAGGTTGTCCGTTAATTATGTTACACCTTGTAATAAGGAATAATTGAGTTTTTTTTTTGTCAAATACCTTGTTATGTAACCGACTGGAGCCCTACTCACGGTATAGCGTAGCAGGCAGTTCCATCGGTGACATCAGGATGATTATCGGCTGCCCGAAGTATCTTGGTAGGTTGCTGAAGATGTAGGAGTTATCAGAGTCTATGATGATGAACAGGGGGCGACGAGTGAATGGGTACAAGTCCTCTGGGTGCAGGACTGGAGCCTCCTTCAGCTTTGGAGCCAGACCTTTTTAAAAATAAACAATAAATCATATTAGTGTGCTATTTACATACCGTATATATAAAAAAAATAGATATACTTACACACAAAACACTTTAGTGCTGGCAATATAATTGCCATATACGAAGAAATAAGTATTGCAAGATTTTATGTACCTATACGGTTCATAAAAGAGACTTGTGACTTTCTCTGTTTTCGGCAAACCAGACGCACTACATCGCCATGGCAGAGCCAGTATGAAGTATGCAACGTGTTGTGAGTACGCTGCGAGTACTTTATTTATTTATAAAGGTTACCAACAGCTTCTGTATACAATATATTATAAGTACCTATAGGTAATAATTACTAGTCTTGGACCAACAGTCTCCAATTATAGATAAACCAGCATTCTTAAACATAAGTGAAACACAGAAAAATAAAAATATAAAATGAGTGGCACTAGAATTAAGGTATGGCAAAATTAGGACAAAGAAATATGAAATTATAAAACAAAACTGTACAGACAGTATTGCAATTTTGTGCAATTACTTAAAACTAAGACATAAATACCATTAAATATAATAACAGTGGGCTCAAAATAAAAAGTGTTACTAATAAGTAACAATAATTTTGAGTAAAAAGTTAGGTTACAATAAAAATTAAATGTTTCTAGAATATACTAATATAACTATCCAGGTCGCTTTTTTCGGGACTTAAGTATTTCATTTATGGTATCTATCGACATCTGGCACAGATTTTTTAAAGGAGTTCATCTCCATACTGAGTCGAATAAGTGGTGAGTTTACCCCAATATTTGTGTTGGATGCTTGACTGCTTGAGTGTGGAATATAACAATATTAGCTAAAGGATATCTAGGTATTTTGTAAAGGACTTTTAGTCCAATACGCTCATCTAATTTGTTGCAGTCTAATTTATTATTGACCAGTTTGTAGAGGAACATCTGGGGGCCAACCACCACCTTAAAGCAGTATTATTTTAATGTTACTTCAGTGTGAGAAAGAGATGGAGCTATACAGGACGTCTAGCTCCACTTCTTTCCCACACTCAAGTAAGATTAAAATAATACTGTTTTAAGAGGAGGAGGGAGCTCCAGATCTTGTGTCTATCGATGGTCACGCAGAGAATTCTTATTACTATCATAGCATTGAACACGTTGTTCATACGGACACCGGGGAGGTATTGTACCAAAGGTATACGTTAGATGTTTTGTGTAGGGGCCTCTGAATGCTTTCGACTCTTTGTGATTGCTCCGCATAGTGCGGGATCCACACCACGCTGGCAAATTCAAGGTGGCTCCGAACTAAGGCATTATAATTATAATACAATTTTAATTCTTACCAGTTTAAAACCTTTAGTGCTTCTCTTAAAAAAACTCAAACTCAAAGCATTTATTTCAATTAAACTAATAGGGAACATAGCTGACAATTTATCCCGCTAGAGGGCGCACCTGAAATGCTTGGTAAACAGAACAACATGGCGTCCGTTAGTGGTAAGACTAGCTAACAAAAAGGTTATAGTAAAACGGTTAAAGTTCTTAATAATTTTAAATTGTACATAATTTTAATAATACGTTAATTTTATGAGACCGTACCGTATTAGGTAATGCAACCTGTAATGATCGTTATAAGGGGAATAAATAATTAAATAAATAACGTAAACAGAAAAACAAACTTCATGTTTATGCCTCCTTTTTATCTATGGTTACAAAAAAATATCTATGGTTAGATGACTGTTAACTAGAAATCCGGTGTGTTTACAATCTACTAATATATGTCGGCGGCGCATCCGCTTCTCAATACGTCAGCTGTCACCTTATGTCAATGTCCATAACGAACACCGAGCACTGGAGAGGCGGCCATCTTGTAAAAGTGACAGTCAAGGTTGAACCATAGTGAAGTGCGCACGCAGCCACGTGCTCGGTGGACGTTACGTTTTAAATCCACTTTAATCTTAGTTATCTTTAATTAGTTTGTGAAACTATTGATTGTATTATCGAGAATTATAAGTGAAGTGATTATTGCAATAGTGATTTTTATTGAAATACCGTCTCCTTACCCGCCAATCCACGCCTACCTAAAGATGTCTAACCATTCTGATGATAGTCGAAAGACTTCATCAGAAGTGGGATGCGAAGGGTCAAACGAACAGGAGACAGCATCCAATCGAGGAAATAAAGATCTTGGTGCAAGTACCCACGATTTGCTCACTGGTATGGAATCAATCTTGACAAGACTGCTAGCTGCAACTTCTCACAGCATCCACCCATCGCCGCAACAACATAATTCAACTGTGTTGGTGAAATTTGATCCAGACGGCGCTGAAGCGGATATTGAAGGTTGGTGTAGAATTACTGACATCATAGTTGCTAGCCGAAATCTCTCCGGAACGGAGTTGTTACTTGCCTTAATCAACGCATTGAAGGGACGCGCTGCATCTTGTCTGACTAAATTAAAAAGTACAGAAATAGAATGGCCACGTATTAAGGAGTTGCTACTCGCACGATTCGGAAAACCCATGTTAATGCAAGACTATTTTGACAGCGTGATGAGATTTGAAATTGCGCCCCAAGAGTCCGCTTCTGAAGCAGCTATGCGTTTGTGGAGTCTCATTGAGCGTATACCGAAGGTGGAAATGAACGAAGAAGTCATTACTGGTTTTGTCATATCAGTCCTCAGCCAAAGGAGCTCTTTAATACGTAGAGAGCTCAATTCATACACCATCACAACAAGAGCTCAATTGTATCGCGCCCTTAGTGGAATATCACTAAAGAGACGCCACGATGAAAATGAAGAGCAACCTTCCAATCTAAAGAAACCACGTATGACTGCTGATTCGAAAGAGCGAGAGAAGACAGTCACATGTTTCACATGTCAAAAACCGGGACATGTCAGTACGGCTTGCCCAAACAATAAAGCAGAACCAGCTAAGAAGGATGTGAACATTTGCGAACGGAATCTCGCAAAAGGTACGCTGTCAACGTCGACTGGTAAGTCAATTCCGTTTCTATTCGACAGTGGTTCGGCATGTTCATTGATCAAAAATAGCTTAGCTGCCCAGCTTCCGGGCTCCGTACGCAAGGACACGGTTTATTTGACAGGCATAGGTGGTGAGGATGTAAAATGCTCGACTCAAATTTCTAGTCTCGTTCATATTCAGGATATTCCAGTTAGTGTACTATTTCACGTGGTCCCAGATGACACTTTGGTAGAGTCAGTCATTGTAGGTAGAGACATTTTAGATCAAGGATTTCATGTTGAAATTAACAGTGATTCAATTCGATTTTCATCGCGCAAACGCATCAACGCCTGCCGAACCTCTGGTCACCTAGATTTCATTTCGATTGACACAGATTTAGAAGGAAAAAAGAAGGAGCAATTGTTCAGCATCTTGAGCAACTATAGTGAGTATTTTATAGAAGGCATGCCCAATCGTAAAGTCACTACCGGAGAGATGAAAATTGACCTGATCGACCCACATAAAACGGTGCAGAGACGTCCCCATCAGATGTCACCATCAGAGAAGGTAATTGTTAGAGACAAGATACAATCGCTTTTAGATGCAGATATCATCCGAGAGAGTTCATCACCTTTTGCAAGCCCCATTGTGTTGGTGAAGAAAAAAGATGGTACAGACCGGTTGTGCGTTGATTATAGAGAGCTAAACGCCAACACTCGACCAGAACATTACCCACTCCCAAGAATAGAGGAACAGGTAGACCGTTTAAACGGAGCGCATTTCTTCAGCTCTCTAGACATGGCGGCAGGCTACCATCAAGTCAAGGTCAGTTCTGAGTCCATCGAGCGTACAGTCTTCGTAACCCCTGATGGGCAGTTCGAATATCTCGCCATGCCCTTTGGTTTACGAAATGCTGCATCTATTTACCAGAGATGTATCAACAAAGCCCTTAAGTCTCTGAAAGACACAATGGCGTTAGCGTACATGGATGACGTCCTTTCATATTCGTCCACTATTGACGAAGGGTTACAGCGTCTCGACGCCGTACTCGGTGCTCTGACAGAAGCGGGGTTCTCTTTGAAGTTAGCCAAGTGCAAGTTCATGAAAACCGAGGTTAATTATTTAGGATACGTCATAAGGGCCGGAGAGGTAAGGCCTAATCCTGGAAAAATTCAAGCCCTTCTAGAAGTCCCATTTCCTAAGACAGCACGACAAGTAAGGCAATTTCTAGGATTGGCCTCCTATTTCCGACGTTTCATACCCAATTTTGCCAACATTGCCAATCCCCTATATCCTTTGACTAAACTCAAAGGCCGTATAACTTGGACACACGAGCATTCGGAAGCTCACAGGAAAATTGTCAAAATTCTGTCTTCTGAACCCGTATTAACGATCTTTAATCCCGACAAACCGGTAGAGCTACATACTGATGCCAGCTCCGAAGGCTATGGTGCCGTATTGATTCAGAGAGAACAGAATGTACCACATGTTGTGGCGTATTTCAGCCGCCGTACAACCGAAGTAGAGTCGAGGTACCACTCGTACGAATTAGAAACCCTAGCGGTTGTACGAGCGGTCGAAAGTTTCCGCCATTACCTTTACGGCCAACATTTCACAGTCTACACCGACTGTAATTCCTTGAAAGCTTCCAAAGCTAAAACAGACTTGTCACCTCGCGTTCACAGATGGTGGGCGTTTCTCCAAGCATATGATTTCGATATCATTTATAAAGAAGGACGTCACATGGCACATGCTGACTTTTTATCTAGAAACCCTTTGCCTTCCTCATCGGGTACGGAAGAACCCGGCACCACTTTCGTTAATTCGAACCCCATAGACTTTCGTAAATCCGTTAATTTTGTAGAATTACACAATAGTTGGATTCAGGTAGAGCAGAAAAGGGACCAGGAAATCCAGAACCTCATAAGCCAGCACGAAAGAGGTGAACTACCAGGAACAGTCGCTCACACCTACGATGTTCGAGAAGGCATCCTTTATCGGAAAGTAGAAAGGAATAAGGTAAGCACCTGGCTCCCCATAGTTCCACGCTCCTTGGTATGGACGCTTATAAATCATGTACACACCGAGATCAAACATCTAGGCCATGATAAAACTCTCAACAAATTATATGAGCAGTACTGGTTCCCACAAATGTCGAAGAATGCACAAAAGTTTATCGACTCATGCATAGTCTGCAGGGCCTCTAAAGGCACTTCAGGGGCACAGCAGGTAAGGTTGCACCCCATCCCTAAAGTTTCAGCACCATGGCATACCGTGCACATCGACATCACAGGCAAACTTAACGGCAAGAGTGATAGGAAGGAATATGCCTGTGTCATCATAGATGCGTTCACAAAATATGTCCTCCTAGATTATACACAATCACTAGATTCAGCTTGCGCCGTGAAATGTTTAAAGAAAGCCGTGTGTCTCTTCGGTTCCCCTAAGAAAATAATAGCAGATCAGGGCAGATGTTTTATTAGCAAAGAATTTAAAGAATTTTGTACTGACCACAACATAGAGCTACATCTTATTGCAACTGGCTCTGCCAGAGCGAACGGGCAGGTAGAGAGGGTAATGCGCACCTTGAAAAGCCTATTAACTATTATCGAAAATGATACCAATAAAGTTTGGAGAGATGAGCTAGATGAAGTACAATTAGCTCTAAATAGCACTAGATCTAGGGTTACCGGTTTCACACCAACAGAACTCATGTTTGGCATACGCGCACAATCCTTAGGAATGTCCCAAATAGCTTCTAATGTTAGCACCCCTTCACGGGCTGATCTAGATGTCATAAGAAGTCAAGCTTCAGCAAATATTATTGAGGCGGCTAGTTCACAAGAACAACTGTTCAATAGGGGTAAGGCTACGATAAAACCATTTGAGCTGGGCGATTATGTCTTCATCAAGTGTAGCGAGCGTAATCAGACAAAGTTAGCTAAAAAGTTTAAGGGACCATTCGTCATAACTAGAGTCTTAGACAACGACCGCTATGAATTAAAGAGTATTAATAGATCTAACAGACTCTATAAGTACTCACATGAAAACTTGCGTGCGGTGCCTAGGGGTTTTGGGGGAATGGTAGAGATATCTACAACTTTGATCAATGATGAGGATGACGTGTCGGCGGTCGATGAAAACGGCATTGACCTAATAGAGTCCTCAGACACCGATACCGAGACAGTGTCCAGCGCTAGTGAACAAACCATTACTGCCAGTTCCGGCACACTTTCGGCTTCAGAAGACGACTAACGAACAATTGTGGACTAAGCACAAGTACACCGAAGTAAATGAGGTCGATTTGTACGATATGGCATGTCTGTTTTAATGTTGTAACGTAAAGCTGGTTGAAGGGGCCTCGTACGCCCGGGCCACGCTTTAGTAGCTGGTTGAAGGGGCCTCGTACGCCCGGGCCACACTACGAGATACGGTTGAAGGGGCCCAGCACGCCCGGACCATAGTTGAGTAACCAGATGAAAGGGCCTTGCACGCCCGATCCAAGTTTCTTTATAATGGCATTGATTCTCAGTCTGGTCAGAAAGGACCGAGCGTATGTTAACATGTATATTCGCTTTTTCGTTGAAACAGGTAGACATCTCAGCATGTAAATGCACGACATTATGCGCACGAGGTCGTGCGACCATCAGGATTGGCCGTGTCGGCGCATCCGCTTCTCAATACGTCAGCTGTCACCTTATGTCAATGTCCATAACGAACACCGAGCACTGGAGAGGCGGCCATCTTGTAAAAGTGACAGTCAAGGTTGAACCATAGTGAAGTGCGCACGCAGCCACGTGCTCGGTGGACGTTACGTTTTAAATCCACTTTAATCTTAGTTATCTTTAATTAGTTTGTGAAACTATTGATTGTATTATCGAGAATTATAAGTGAAGTGATTATTGCAATAGTGATTTTTATTGAAATACCGTCTCCCTACCCGCCAATCCACGCCTACCTAAAGATGTCTAACCATTCTGATGATAGTCGAAAGACTTCATATATTATCCGTTCGTCAGGAATATTCTGTAATAGATAGTAACAATGCATCAGTCAGTGGATCAGTGTTGTGCCATTAGGTAGTATATTCAGGAACGAAGGTGTTTATTAAATTCACTAAAACCGGATAACTTCGCAAGCAGTGGTAAATTGCTACGTTGCTAGCATTTTACAGTCACAAAACATTGAAGGTTGTGTTCTGAACATTTTAGAGCTGAAAACTATAAGAATGAAGTATATTTTACAGGTCAGAGTATTAACCTAATGTAAAAACACAACATTTTTAGTGCTATTTACTTAAATGTAAAACTAAAAGTTTATTGTAAAGTAGTTCAATATCACAAAAACAAATATATTTGAAATTCTTATAAGCATGTTTTTTAACCTTTTGGTATTATTAAAAACTACAGTTATAGTAACAAGGATAAGATAAAGCTGAAATTATATTGAAAAACGCCGAAAAATGTCGGCGCTCGCATTTGACAGTTTGCTTTGTTTACTTCGTGTTTATGTGGCACCATCTGCTGTCTCAGCTTTGCGTAATATTCCCTATTACACTTTTGAATTGTCAAAGATTCGGCCAGTTAGTCAGAAAATTGAAGCTAGCCGCCCATTCCAAAACGTATATCTCCATGGAGAAGAATGGGCAAGAAACTCCATGGACACTCTTTTAAATCAAAATTATTACAAAGTCCTGGGTACATTGTTCTTGTTGCTTCTATATATGAGAACAATGTAAAAATAAATAATTAAAAACAATTCAAAATATAAGATTAAAATAAGCCAGTTAAAAGATGACCAGTCTCAACTGACGGCGCCCGTTCACGAACATGACGCGTGGATCAGCACCATCCAGCTCAACCATTTTGTAGGGAACCGAATGATCCAACACACGCGCCACCATCAGCGAGACATTTAAGTGAGCATGACATACTCTCCAAACTCTTTCAAATCAACGTACCATAAAACAGCTCCATGGTACTCACATTTACATAATTGAAAAAATGCTTCTAATTTATACAAAACTATAGTTTGCAATGATTGTATTTAAAAGATTAATAAAATCTTACTACCAAAAGGAAAGAAAATCCTACCTATTGAATTACCTATTCAACATCTAAAACTTGATGAAATAAAAATTAAAAGTAAACATTAAGGTCATAATGTCAGAAAAAAAGGAACGCATTTCTTTAAAAAAAAAAAAATTTTAACAAAGCCCAAGTGGTTGTGGAGCAGGACCAGCATTTAGCCACACATTTTTTATCTACGATATAATGAACTTATGATATGCTTGTCTACATAGTGTGCGTTTAATGCATGTTTTAAATTGCTTCTCATTTAGTTGAAGAATATCGAGTGGTATTTTATTTTAACATTTTATACAGTACCCCATAAAAGAAGTGTGTACTTTAGACAATCTGAAACGTGGTTGATCTAATTTGTTCCTATTTCTAGTGTTAAAATTATGCCTGTCACTTATCTTACTAAAAAGATGGTAGATTTTTCTAACATACATAATGTTTTCATTGGCAAGGTACCGTCATGGTGTTAATTTTTTTAATCAGTCCCCTTAGAGATTCTCGTCTGCGGAGGTTGTAGATGGCTCTCACAGCCCTCTTTTGCAAAATAAAGATTGAATCAATATCTGTAGCCCGTCCCCATAACAAAATACCGTAAGACATGATCCTATGAAAGTAACTAAAACAGACCAGTCTCGCGGTATCCACGTCTCTTAGTTGGCGGATTTTCCTAACAGCGTAAGTAGCCGAGCTTAGCCACCCTGCAAGTGATGTTAAGTAAGGACTCCACTGCAGCTTTGAGTCCAGCGTAATTCCCAGGGAAACAATCTTTTCGACGAATTGTAGTGTTTCCTTATTCAATACAATACTACGTGACATTCACTACTTCTAACATTTGAAAGAAAAAGAAAGAAAGAAAGAAAAATAGGTTTATTGGTCACAGAAACACGTGCATACAAAACGATAAGAATAATCAAAAAAATAAAACAAAATAGAACCACATTATAATCACTTTGGTAATCAATTTGGTAACGCGAATCTTACGCATTTATTTTTCTTCTCATTTAATACTAAATTATTTACAGTGAACCAATTATGGACCTTAAGCATAGCGGTTTGTGGCATGAGGAGATTATTGCGGATCTGTGAGGCATATGCTGAAGAACACGGTCTTAAATAAAATGTGACGAAAAGTCAGTTCATGGTTTTTGAAGCGGTCTCTAAATGCCCTATAGCAGTACCTCCCATCAAAGTGTACGGGGTTCCTTGGTCAAAGTGGACCATTTCAAATACTTGGGGCATTTGGTGACAGCCGGTCTCAGACACGATGCTGATATCGAGAGGGGGCGGTGGGCTTTGGCTGTTAGAGGTAACATGATAGCTCGCAGGTTTGCACGCTGTTCCGGGGCGGTCAAGCAGACCCTTTTCAGGGCTTATTGTACCTCTTTCTGCACGTGCAGCCTGTGGGTGAATCACACCCAAAAAGCATACGAAGCCCTCCGCGTCCAATATAACAACGCATTCAGAGCGCTGATGGGGCTGCCGCAACACTGTAGTGTCTCGGATATGTTCGCCGTCGCTAGCGTTGACTGCTTTTATGCAACGATGTGTAAGCGGAGCGCCTCTCTGGTGCGCAGGGTGCGCGGCAGCTCCAACCGCGTGATGATGATGATAGCCGACAGACTCGACTGTCCTTATATAAGACGCTGCAGCGACTTGCACGTCACCTGCAGTCGTCGGCTGTCAATATTATTGTGACAGATATACTGTAGCTGTGTTTTGTATTGTGTTGGAATGTTTTGTGTGCGTTTAATGTATCATTTGTGTAATTTATTTATTGAATTTTGTGTATCCTTGTTACTTGAATAAATAAATGAATCATTATTATTATAGCGTTATTTACATCATCAAGCTCTTGTGCATGTCTATTAACTTTAAAAATTTGTGACGTGTCATCAGCAGATAATCTGTGGTCGGTTTTTCAGTAAATGAGGTAAATCATTTATTCAATTAGAAAAGGAGAAACTGACTGACTGACATATCAACGCACAGCCGAAACTACTGGGACTAGGAAAATGAAATTTTGTACACAGCTTCCTTTGATAACGTCCCCTGCGTTATAAAAGGAAGCCGTGTGGAAGGAAACTACTGGGGCTAGGAACGTGACATTTTGTACACGGCTTCCTTCTATAACGTCCCCTACGTCACGTCGTACGTTACGTCGTTATTTCACGTTCCTAGTCGCAGTAGTTTCGGGTGTGCGTTGATATGTCAGTTAGACAGTCAGTCAGTCAGTTTCTCCATATATAAGTACATATATATCGCACATGACAACATGTACAGTCATAACTCAAAAAACACTAAAAAGGGGTGTTTGGAAATCCGACCTTTAAGGGGTGAAAAGGGGGGATTTCGCTTGTATGAAAAATCTTAATCCTCGAGTTAATAAACTTGAAACTTGGCACGAATACTTATCTAAGTAAATTATGAACTTTGTAATTTTTCGTTTTTCTAAACTACCCCCAAGAGGGGGGTCGGGGGGTGTCAAAGGTTGTATGGAAGAATTTTAAGGCGCAGTCCGAATAATTCACGAACAATTGGTTAAAATTAAAATAAGTTTAGATTTCATGTTCAGGTTATTGGAATTTTGACATGTTTTTTGTCCAGTTATTAATTAAAGTAGAGAAAATAATGATGAAAACATTATGATATAAATACTAGGTATATTGAATCCTAAACACATTCATGATATTCAATGGTGACCTATAAACTTAGCCACATCGGGAAAATTCATTTAGAAAGAATATTCCAAGTTATAGACATCTAATACCTCCTCACAGGGTGGGGATTATCATAAATGATAAGCTAAAGCTCTCAGACTGCGGCACATCGGCAATAGACTGAGAATGAAGCCCAGTTTTCACATTAATTCCCTTAATTAATTGCTTTCTTGGGATAAAAATATTCCGACAGGTTTTGATTTGGAGACTGTGGGATCATGTTAAGGATTTTCAAATCTATTACTGCAGTGTCATCATACAGCAATGAATGAATGTCAAGAAATTTGTTATATTTTGGTAATAAAATAAGAGCACTTGCACTGTAACTTGGCGTGCCGATGTCATTGGACCTTTGCCCTGATTTTTCTAAGCCATTCATTTTACAGTGTGATGCTTCAGCAGTTGGCCTCGGTTCTGTTCTTTCACAAAAAATCGATAACCTTGAACATCCTATTGCTTATTTTTCCCGCCTATTTTCCAAAGCTGAACGCAATTACAGTACCTACTACTGAGCGTGAACTTTTGTCTGTTCTTGATTCCATAAAGCATTTCCGCTGTTATTTAGATGGGATGAAGTTTACTGTTATAACAGACCATATGGCTTTGAAGTGGCTCCTTATGTTAAACAACCCTTCTGGACGTTTAGCTCCATGGGCTACTATCATCTCTCAATATACCTTTGACATCGTTCACCGCAAGGGTTCACAACATGTCGTTCCAGATGCTTTATCTAGAATTTATGTAAGTCCGGTTACATTTGATCAGGATCCCGAGCACACTAACGACAGGTGGTATAAAAAGATTTATTTAGGTGCTCGCAATACACCTCAACTGTTCCCTGCATACGCCATTCAGAACGGCGTTCTCTTTCGACGCATGCCTATTACTAGTCCTCTGACCCCTGATCCATGGCGTATAGTTTTACCCGCCGAGAAGATCCCACTTGCGATTTGGGAAATACACAAGAACTTTCCTTCTATACATCCTAGCGTCACAAAATCGTACCTCAAGATCAAGGAGATTTTTTACTGGCCAAACATGTTTCGTGATGTTTCTGAAACTTTGAGGCAATGTGAGGTACGTAAGGCACATAAAATCGCAAACACTCAGCCACGAGGCCAAATGATTTGTCCGAAAGATGTTTCATTGCCCCTACAGGTAATTTCTATCGATGTCATTGGACCTTTGCCTGTTGCTTACTATGGTTTTATGTATATTCTGTCCATGGGAGAGGTTTTCTCCAAATATAACTGGTTATTTCTCCTTAAGAAAGTTGACGCCGGTTCTGTTATTAGAGTTCTGGAATCTGAATTATTTTTCAATTTTGGTGTACCACGAGCTATTCTCTGTGACAACGCTACCGTTTTTCGTAGTAATCTATTTTTAAACTTCTTTAGATCTTTTCATATTGATTCACCTACATATGCTCCCCAAGCCAACACTGTTGAACGGTAGTCAGAGAAAATCAAAGAAATTCAACCTCTATCTCAACTCATGTATTAATTTAGCTACAGGTTTTACTCGAAATTTTCTCATGTTCGGCAGGGAGGTCTTTATGAATTCTTCTCATGCGAATAGTTAGACTCAAAGTACTAATTTAGCTGAAAGTCGGGCTTAACACGTGTCGAATCTTTCCTCTCTTGTCGAGGTTTATGCGAAGCTGGCTAAGTTAAAGTGGCATTTTTTATTGCTTTCCCATGACAGAAGGACTATTTACTAGGGTTATTTAGTTACCTGTTCGGTCGGCGGCAACGTATTTGCATCGGAGAGACCTTGTCTTCCTGGAGTAATACTTCTGCCGGTGTACCACAGGGTGGCGTGCTATCCCCTTTACTTTTCGCAGTTTTTATTAACTCAATCTCCAACGAACTAATTCCTTCTTACCATCTTTATGCAGATGATTTACAAATTTACTCTCGAGCTCCTCTTGAAAATCTGTCAGAGGCTATCTTAACAATTAATCGAGATCTGGCCCGTATATGCGACTGGAGCAAGAGGTATGGACTTAGGGTCAACCCCATAAAGACGCAGGTTGTGGTGGTGGGCAGTTCTAAAACGGTCTCAAGAATTGACTGGACGACTCTTTCCCAAGTTTCTTTTGACAACTCAGTTATTCCCTTCAGCGAGAAAGTAAAAAACTTGGGGATATTCATTGACAAGAACTTCTCTTGGACTGCCCAGCTACAGGAGGTTAGCCGCAAGCTTTTTGCTTCCGCTGCATCTTTGAAGAGACTGCGTAATTTTCTGCCGACTGCCACCAAGATTGCGCTTGCACAATCGCTTCTTCTACCCATCCTTGATTATGCTGATGCCAGCTATTTAGACCTTACTCAAGACCAACTCGATAAACTTGAGCGGCTTCAAAATTTTTGTATAAGGTTCATATACGGTTTGCGCAAATATGACCATGTTTCCGAATTTCGCGTGAAGCTCAAGTGGTTACCAATTCGCCTCCGCCGGAATGCTCATATTCTTTCCCTTTTGTATAATGTGCTCTTTTCCCCTTTCACCCCTCTCTATCTCAAGAAACGCTTCCAGTTCCTTTGCGACTCCCACACGAAATCCTTAAGGTCATCAGATAACTTGAAGCTTAAAATGCCTATGCATTCCACAACTTTTCTTGACAAATCCTTTACTGTCCAGGCCGCTCGTTTGTGGAATGCATTACCAGTTCCAATAAAGCGCGCGCAATCGCTGCCTGTGTTTAAACGACTCGTGAAGGAACATTACTTGTCGTTGTGATTTTGTTCTCGTTGCTGGCTGACAGTCTTCTTTTGTTTTCGTCTCTTATATATTTAGTATCTATGTATATATTATATGGCATATTTATCTACTATATAGCATATGTATGTATCTGTGTATCTATTATAGTATACTGTACTTATATACTTTTTATTTGCACCAAGAACAACCCCATTTAATGTCCATAAAATCACTGTCCATTCCAAGGTTGCTTGGAAGAGATCGCAGTATGCGATAAGGCCGCCAATTGTATATTTTGTAGTTAAGATGTATCTTTATGTAATGTGTAATCTGGTGTACAATAAAGTATATATAAATAAATAATAAATAAGGACCTAACAAAAATATTTTGCAATCGTGATTAAACTTTATGTTTGAGTAATAAGGTTTATAATAAACTGAAGTTGTTAATGTTAATGAACTTTTTTCTATATTTCGTAGTAAGAAATATAAATGTTTTAAATGTGTGTGTAAACGTGGCCACTTGAGCGACTTATTTTTGTTCCTGATCCTTTATCTAGTGCTATTATTGATCGAAGGGTCTGTCTAATCGATAGATGTTATAATTTAAGGGTAGCCATCAATTTTACTTACGTTTTCTTTATAAAACTAATCCAAACCCTCAAGTTACAACTACAACGTTTAATGTATACGTTCACTTACAACGACGAAGAGTAAACGACTACGATTTACCCAATGTTTTTTAAAAATGATTTCTAGTCTTATGAGAATCTTTGTAGTAAAATAAGATCAAAGTTTTGTTAAATAATAGCAATAATAACCCCATCGCCGTATCTCTACGTTGACGTCGTGGTGGGGCTTGCGCGCTCCGAACTCTAGGTCTGTGCCGGGAGAGGTTACTTTGCCGGAACGGGTCTAGGGTGAGGAGCCAGACCAAGAGAGATACAGAAACCCGCAGGGCAGCATGTGGCGAGCTGCTGGGCAGTAGCGACCCCACGTACCCTATCTCCCGGGAGAAGTCATGTTCCTCATCTCTGGCTTGACTTTATTGGCCGGCTGGAGTGAACACTGACGAGAACTGACCTCCCACCTCATTCTTGCCTTTATTGGCTGGCTTGAGTAGAGATTCGCAAGAGCAAACGTGCTCGGAGGAAGGAAGTAGTCCAGTAAGATGCTGGTAGGGATCTTGACTGTACTTCCGAGATCGTCCTGATAGCCGTGGAATACCTCTCCACTCCTCTTAAGCACCTCAAGACATGTTGCCCTCTTGTCGCTACGACACTATGTGCTAGCGACCGTTTCCGGGAGCTCATTGTGGAGTGTGCAAGTCACCCCCTGCCATTTTATCCGTGTATTGTATTTATCAAACATTGGTCAGGCAGGGGCCATAGTCCTTTCATAGTTTTAGATAACCAATCCACTTTAACCATCCAAACCCATAGCCCAATATTTTTTTTTTTTGTCTCCATATCCTGCAATAGTCCTACACCAACCGGGGGTTGTCCTTGGGTGCACTTGCAAAGTACGCACAGGGATAATCGTCGGTTGGTGCCTCGGTGCCTCATTTCCATTGAAAGCGTCTAACGGGCCTCTGTGAGTTGGCTTCGGCCCCTCATATGCCTTCCAAAGGTCCGGGACCCTAGGGTCCCGAGAAATATAAAAAAAAGGCAATAATAAACATTATGAAATGATTATTAAAGAATTTTATTTTTATTTATTTCTAAATTTTATAAATGTTACTAAAACAAAATAGAAAAATGCTTTATATAAAAAAAATATAATGCATGGCAAAAAGCATATTTCATGCTGAGAATTCAAGAACCTCCAATCTTATGCACGGCAAGCGGTCTTGAAACCTCCGGTCTATTTACACTTTTAACATTTCGTAAATGTTAACCCTATTATTGCTTGTCGTTATACGCAATAATATGTTAACATTTTATGAAAAAAAAAACAAGATTAAAAAAAGTTTTTTTTTTAATAAACTTATACAAACTTATTTATTTACTAAAACAATACATTATGTACAGACAACTGTACAGGTTTAATTTTTATTTTATATACATAATTATTGTCGCGGCGCGCGTCAGCACTTTTATACGGTATTTAAACTGTAACTTTCGCACTATGTATCACTGCACCTTATCATTTGTATCAACGAAAGTATCAATTAAACACTCGCCGCAGAAGATTGTGTCGTTTACCATTTAATACGCGATCTTCCTGCCTATATCAACGAGAAGCAGTCATCTATCATTTATCATCAAAAATCCCTACATTTTTTGGTCCTTCGAGCCGTCAGTTATCAGTGTATCACTATCGGATTTGTGTTCTGAAGATTTCTGGTACGATAGCGAATCGGTCTGCTGGCCTCCCACAAGCGGGTCTCACCAGTTAGATTGAGAAGGCGCACATATCGTGCTGGAGATTACAGAAACAAGCATCAAGCAAATCAATCAAGAATTTTATCATCATCAGCATCAGAGAATCTTCTTATATCAGCAAGAACATCAGGATATTCTTATATCAACTTTAGGTATTTATCATTTAATTTTTATCAATTATCATGGAGAGCATACAATCAATCTTCGAACGTCAGAGTTTCCTGACCAAGGAAATTGAGAGGATAAATATAAATTTCCGTAAGGACAGTTCAAGCAGGAAGACACCGGAATATCTTATCAGCCGTTTAGCCTCACTAGATAAATGTTGGAAGAAGTTTGAAGACAATCATAGCAAGCTGCAGGAGTTTGAAGATGATCAATATGAATACTTCTCCAAAGAGATTCATGGGTACATGAAGAATTATTATATCAAAACTAAGGAAATGATATCATCATATAAAGAGACTAAAAGTTCCGGTCTTTTCCTTACCCGCTTTTGAAGAATATTCCTATCAAGGGGATGACCTACTTAGTCAGCAGGACACCAATTTTAGAGCATTAGAACGACTACTGAATAGAATCAGCGTTCAAGAGTTAGAGGAAAAATGGGAACTTCAGGATGAACTAAAGAATCTTCAACATCTCTGGAAAGTTATTGACACAATTCACCTCCGTCTCGATAATCAATTGAAAGGAAGCAACGATGCATATGAAGCCAAGTTTTTGCAGATTGAAGAGCGCTACCTCGCCATCAAAAGGGAGTTGAACAGAAAATTAAACTCTACTGCTCACCTTGAGCAAGCCACACCTAAATTAGAAGTCCCTACATTTTACGGAAAATATACTCAGTGGCCGACCTTCTTTGATTTATTCATGGAAACGATTCATAACAACAGATGTATCACGAAGGCGCAGAAAATGCAACATCTGAAAGGGAAGGTCAAGGGTGAGGCAGAAGGTTTAATCCAGCATCTCACCATATCAGCAGAAAACTACGAGACGGCATGGGATATCCTCACTCATCGTTATAACAATCCACAGATTCTGTTTTCAACGCAGATGGATATCTTCCTAAATCAACCGCTGATCACTAAGCAATCATCATATCAGGCTTACAAAAAGTTGCATGATACCACGACACAGTGTATCAACAGCATTCGGAACCTAGGCATTGACATCACTACCTGGGATCCAATATTAGTTCATCTACTATCAAAGAAGCTGGATGAAGAAACGCGTACTGACTTCATGGAGTCGCGTGAGTCACCTCGAGATCTACCATCATATACAGAGTTCCTGCATTTCCTTGAAAATAAATTTATGGCTCGAGAGCCTGTAGGCAAGAAGGAGAAGCCTGCAACTTCAGATTCATACAAGCCGAACTCAAGTCAACCCAGGCCTCAAAATCATAACAACTTCTCAAAGAACGCATCATTTCACAAGAAATATCAATCAAACGCCACAAATAATAAGAAGTTTTGTCCAGTATGTAAGGCGCCTCATGATTTGTTTCTATGTAAACGCTTCCTTGCGCAAACATCGGACGCGAAATTGAGGACAATATCTCAACATAACATTTGTCGTAATTGTCTATACAAGCATTATGACAGAAAATGCATTTCTACAAGAAGGTGCAAAGAATGCAACGGTGATCATAACTCAATAATGCATGACGCATTTTCAACGATGCGAGGTGACCTACTGGAACAAACTCAAACTCAGCACTCTCAAACGTCATTGAACTCAGCTTCAACGTCTCGTAATAGTCACAATGTTAATTACGTTGCCAGTCAGAATGAAGAAGTTCTTTTGACTACTGTAGCATTGAATATCAGAGCTTCAGATGGTGGCATTGTGAGGTTCAGAGCTCTACTAGATTAAGGGTCGCAAATATCCCTTATATCAGAAAATGCCGCCCAATTATTAGGGTTAAAGAGGCAATATTATCAAGCAGCAATATCAGGAATTGGTTCGACACAAAAACA
Source organism: Fissipunctia ypsillon (assembly GCA_947568875.1). Classification (NCBI taxonomy): domain Eukaryota; kingdom Metazoa; phylum Arthropoda; class Insecta; order Lepidoptera; family Noctuidae; genus Fissipunctia; species Fissipunctia ypsillon. The sequence continues at coordinate 15,277,503 of OX387668.1, forward strand.
AAGCAAAGACTTAGTGTCACTTGAATGCATATCAATTTACGACGACTATCATTTTACAACGGAGGCTCTAGTCGTATCACGAGTTATAAATAACTTGCCTAATGCCTCGTTTAGAAAACAAACTTGGCCCCATTTATCACACACCAGACTAGCAGATCCTGAATATAACATATCAAAGTCAATTGACTTGCTCTTGGACGCCAGTGTCTACTCAGATATTATCATGAGTGGTCTTATCAAAGGGCCAGTCCAAGCTCCTATCGCTCAGCAAACAAAACTTGGGTGGATATTATCAGGCAACGTGAACACGTTTGCATGTCATGTTGTCGTCAACGATGTAGACAGCATCTCCAAGTTCTGGGAGGTCGAAGATATACACGAGCCCACATCATCATTATCATCTGCACATCAATATTGCGAGGAGTTTTATCAATCAACCACTAAGAGATTGGAGTCTGGCCAGTATGAAGTAGCATTACCCATGAAACCTAACTTCGAACAAGAGATGGGTGCATCAAAATCAAAGGCTGTAGCTCAGTTCATTCAACAAGAAAAGAAGATGAGCAAAGATCCAGCATTAGCAGAAGGTTATCGCAAATTCATGCGAGAGTATGAAGAACTAGATCACATGCGTAAAGTCGAGCAACAAGATCACACAGCATGCTACTTTCCGCATCACGGCGTGCTGAAATTAGACTCTACAACGACAGCTCTCCGTGTTGTATTCAACGCTTCGTCTAAGATGTCATCTGGACGCAGTTTGAATGACTTGATGTATAATGGACCGAACCTTCAACAAGACCTTCAAAATCTCATCCTGAGGTGGCGACAATATAAGTACGTAGTCACTGCGGATGTGGAAAAAATGTTTCGAGCAATCTTATTGAGACCTCAAGATCAGCATCTTCAATCTATATTGTGGATAACTCATCCTCGAGAATTACTACAAGAATATAATCTTACCACTGTTACATACGGTACAAGAGCGGCCCCGTTCTTGGCGATGAGAACGCTGAAGCAAATTGGCATCGATCATGCTGAACAATATCCATTAGCAGCGTCTGCCTTGGAGTCATCTTTTTACATGGATGATTATATGGGAGGAAGCAATACCATCGAGCACGCCAGCCAATTACAACACGAATTAATATCGGTGTTAAAAGAAGCTGGAATGAACCTGAGGAAATGGTCTAGCAATGAATCTCAGCTTATCGAAAATCTACAGCCAGAACAAATGAACGCTCCATTCGAGTTCAAGGACACTGAATCTCGAAAAACATTAGGCCTGCGATGGATTCCTTCTAGTGACATGTTTACCTTCGACACAAGAATTGAACCTCAAGACAGCGATAAGCCCCTTCTGCGAAGCAGTAATGCTCGTGAAGGAGGAGGCGGGACGCGTGAGGGAGAGGCAAGCTTTGCACCCTCACGCCCCTAGTCGCCGCAGGAGACGCCCTGGGCGTCGGGAATCGGCAGCCGATTCCCGGCCACCGTAGGCGCGGGCTTGCGGACGGCGAGCAATGGGTAGCTCGCCGTCCGGTAAGGACCAGGCCCGAGTCGACGGCGCGTCGTGTTCCACGCGCGCCTCAAAGAGATGTCAGCACTATTGACGGGGTCCGCTAGGGCCGATGCCAGCTAGGGTTGCGGGATGTTCGAAAGAGTTACCGTGGCCCCGGCACAGGCAACAGAAGGAACACGGGTGGGTTTTAGTCAGTAAAAGTCTGACACGCCCTCCCGCTCCGCCCAGAGCGGGAGAAGTCATTTGATGATTTCCCATCCACAAAAAAAAAAAAAAAAAAAAAAAAAGACAGCGATAAGCCATACACAAAACGGCAATTATTGTCAGATATTTCAAAAATATTTGACCCCCTTGGCTGGTTATCACCGCTCACAATCGAGGCAAAAATATTATTCCAGAGCACTTGGACTACGCATCTAGCATGGGATGAAGAATTACCGGCCAACATATCATTAGAATGGCAAAGGTTGCGAAACGACGTAAGAAATATCAACATTTATCAAATACCTAGGTATCTAGGTCAAACAGACAAAAACATTCAAGTACATGCATTTTGTGACGCCTCGGAAGTGGCTTATGCGTGTGCACTTTACATAGTAACAAATAATCATAAGGGCGAGCGCATATCGAAGCTAGTGACTGCAAAAACAAAGGTGGCACCAATCAATAAATCAGTCACACTACCTAGGCTAGAGCTACTAGGTGCGTTATTATTAGCACAACTGATGGAGAAATTTCTTCAGACACTATCTTCGGAGCGAATAGAAATCTTCGCCTGGACTGACTCGATGGTAGTACTTGGCTGGCTACACGGAGACATATCAAAATGGAAGCAATTTGTGGCTAACCTTGTATCGAAAATTACGGGGATCATCCCAGCATCAAATTGGCGTCACGTCAGGTCCTCTGATAATGCAGCAGACTGTGCTACGCGTGGATTGAGCAATGAAAATTTATCAGGAAATCGCTTGTGGTGGCAAGGGCCAGAGTGGCTTCTTAATTTTAACTCATGTCATATCACCACAACCGAGTATCAAACTCCAACAGAAGAAATGAAAAACCCATTGTACACACAGCCTTATGCCAAACGAGTTGGACTTTGGTAATTGAATTATTAAATAAATTCAATTCATTAACAAAGATTGTGCGAATAGTGGCATGGTTGTCACGTTACATCGCTAACCTGCGCAATAAAAAATCACGTGCAGCGAGGAGTGCACTGACCGGTGTCGAGATACAAACCGCACTACATCTTATTATCAAACATGCACAAAGCATAGGTTTTAAAGAAGATATATATCATCTAAAGAAAAAGGGCTTCGTCCGCAGCAACAGCAAATTGTCCTGTTTACGACCATTCTTAGACGATCACGGGATACTAAGAGTCGGTGGACGCCTGGAGCAAGCAAATATCACATATGCAGCGAAACATCCCATCATTATATCACCTGGAAGTCGCTTGGCAGAGTTAATCATTCAGCAGGCTCATATCACTACGCTTCACGGCGGGCCGCGACTTACATTATCATTCATCCGGGAGAAATATTGGTTGATCAGTGGCATCAGCAGTGTCAAAAAACATCTCAAATTGTGCGTAAAATGTCGCAGATATAACCAAGAATCATATCAACAACTCATGGCTGACCTCCCAAAGCCTAGAATTACACCATCTCGGCCCTTCACTAATGCCGGAATAGATTTCACCGGACATGTGGATATAAAATCCAATAAGGGACGAGGCATTAAGATTACCAAAGGATATGTAATGTTCTTAGCCGCGAGTGCGAGGAATAAAACACCGACACGTCCGTTCATTAGCTTTGTATTCAAAGACTGACATGTACAATATTTGCGCCTACCTACATACATCACACTCCTCCACAACAAGCTTTTACATAATATTAATAGCTTAAAAATACCCAACACCTCTTACAACTATTACTAACTAGACCTTATAATTATGTTTATTTTTAATTCGACATTGCCTAACAAGGCGCTCTCGAAGCTGGGGCGATACTACACTCGGCAAGGCATCTTGAAATTCCGGGGAGGGTGGCGCTGCCGGGGACACAGCCTCGGCGACCTCACCCTGTTCCGGTGCCGGAGGCGGAGATCTCAACCCTGGCTCATCTGTGGACTGCGCAGACTGACCCCCCTCACGTAACACAGACGGCTCATTACCACAGTCCAAACCCGGATTAGCGACCACTTGCTGACCAATCTCTGGAACGGATATTAACGATTGTCTGACTGATCTTCTTTTTATTTGATCGATGTGCCTGTGAACTATCTCTCCCCCGCTACCCCTCACTTTGTAGTTACTAGGCCCGACACACTACTACCTGCCCCGGTACCCATTTCTCCCCCTTCAAAAATTGTCTGTACCATACCTCCTCATCCGGGCCTACTTCCCTGTGCCCCCCTTTTGCTGCCTTTTTTTGTCGTTTCTGTGATTTAGCGACTGAAGTTTCCCTATCCGGTTTTAATACATCTAACTTAGTTCGTAAGCGTCTGCCTAACAATAACATAGCTGGGCTTTCCCCTGTTGTTGAATGTGCGGTGTTCCTATAATGTAACAAGTAAGTCCATAATGCCCTATCTATGTTTTGTTTACCCAGTGCGGCTTTCTTTATTACCCGTTTAAGAGTTTTCACTGCGTTTTCCGCTAGGCCATTTGACGCCGGGTGATATGGGGCTGTAAATATATGTTCTATTTATTTATTTATTTAAACTTTTCACACTTAAAAAAGTACAAAGGCGGACTTAATGCCTTAGGCATTCTCTACCAGTCAACCCATCCATGGTCCATGATTGCTTGCGAAGTTATGGAATTCCGTGCTGGTAAAAGGTGGTCCATTGTCTGACACAATTTGTTTGGGAAGCCCGAATTTACTGAAGAGTTCGCACAGTTTATCTATGGCCGCCCCGGCCGTGGTACTTGTCATGTTGAAAACTTCTACCCATTTAGACGTGGCATCGACTAACTAAGTATGTTTTACCAAATATGGGTCCCATGAAGTCTAAATGTAACCTAGACCACGCACGATTTGGCCAAGGCCACATGCACGGAGTCTGCCGCGGCGGCGCGTCGGCCTGCGCTGCGCACAGCTCGCATGCACGGCACATGCGCTCCACTGCTTCGTCTAAGCCAGCCCACCACACATAACTACGCGCCATAGCCTTTGACTTGACTATCCCCATATGCGGCTCATGGAGCATGTGCAAAACCCTCTCTTTACAATTCTCCGGTACCACTAACCTATGGCCCCACAAAACGCAGCCCAATTCCTCATAAATTTCCTTTTGTCTGTTAAAAAATGGCTGTAGTGCCGTTATATCGCACTCAGTAGGCCAACCATCTCGTATGTAACTCAAAATTTTAGATAATAGTGGGTCCCTTCCAGTTTGGCGTCAGATTTCCTCGTAATCTAACAATAAAGCTTGTTGAATGAAATGCAAATAAGTTTGTTCGGGCACCGCGTGACTCATTTCTTTACGTTCGCTAATGGCGACCGGTAAACGCGACAGTCCGTCGGCTCCGTTCTCATTAGTTTTCACGTATTCTATATCGTAAGTATAAGCCGAAAGAATTATAGCCCATCTTTGCATGCGACTCGCTACCATAGTCGGTATGTCCGTATGCGGTCCGAAAATGGATACTAGCGGTTTGTGGTCCGTTCTCAACACAAAACGGCGGCCATACAAGTATTGATGGAACTTATGGACACAAAATATTATAGCCAACGCTTCGCGATGAATTTGTGAATAGTTTTTTTCCGCGTCACTCAGAGTACGCGATATATAAGCTATCGGCCGCTCGCCGCGGCCGTCCCGGGCCGGCTGTGTCAGGACCCCCCCCCCCCCCCCCCCTACCCCGCGCGCACTCGCATCGCAAGTCAAGATAAGAGGGCGGTCCGGGTCGTAATGATCTAATACTTCCGAACTAACTAACACATTCTTAATGTTATTAAACGCTCGCTCACAGTCGCGCGACCAATACCAAACCTTTCCCTTCTTGAGTAACTCATACAAAGGCACTAACCTAGCACTCATATTCCGTATAAACTTGGCGTAACAATGTATCAATCCTATAAATGATCGTAACTGGGTGACGTTGGTAGGCCTAGGTATTTTAGTTATGGCCTCCAGTTTCCTGGGGTCGGTCTTTATACCCTCCTTTCCTAAAATATACCCCAAGTACTGCACTTCGTTTACCAGAAAAACGCATTTATTAGTTTTTAACTTTAGTCCCTTTTGATGCAATCTACTGAATACCGTTTCTAAAGCCCTCATGTGTTCCTCTTTACTTTTTCCTCCGATTATCACATCATCCAAAAATACCTCCACATTAGGAATATTACTCAACAGATTGCACATTGTACGCTGAAAAATTCCGGGGCTAGACGCGAGGCCGTAAACCAACCTATTGTACCGGTATAAACCCCTATGAGTATTTATCACCGTATATTTTTTTGTGTCGTCTAACTCAATTTGGTTATAGGCTTGTGAGAGGTCTATTTTTGAAAAATATTGCGCCCCACTCAACCTTACTATGACATCATCAATTTTAGGTAAAGGGTAACGATCTACAAGCAAAACAGGGTTTACGGTGGCCTTGTAATCTGCACAAATCCTTAATGAGCCGTCCGCCTTATTTACCGGTACCAATGGAGAAGCCCAGTCTGAACAGTCGACAGGTTCGATGATGCCATCGCGCAGCATGCGTTCCAACTCTGCGTCGACTCGGTCGCGCAGCGCATACGGCAGCGGCCGCGCGCGATGGAATACCGGCACCGCTCCGTCCCGTACCCGTAATGTTGCCTTGCCTCCTGTGTACCGGCCCAGACCTCCATCGAATAACTCCTTATACTTGTTTAGTAATAATTGTATTTCTTTATTGAATTTTACACTATCCACTTTATTACAACTACTGAAAATAGGTAATTTTATATTTAATTCGGACAACCATTGTCTTCCTAACAGTGATGTCGTTCCACCTTCAATAACAAACAAATCTAATTCCTTCTCTACCCCCGCATATTTTACTTTTGTCTTTATGATTCCTAACGGCTTTAAAACAGACCCATCATAAAACTTAAACCTAACACTAGTTTTTTCTAACTTTAATTGCCTAAAAAACCTCTTATACGTGTCACTGTTGAGACAGGACACCGCCGTGCCTGTATCCACTTCCATATTTATCGTATTATTCTCGATAGAAATTGGCAAACTAACCGCTCGGTAATCGTTGAGGCATAAGTGATGGAAGTCCTCTTCCTCCTCCCAAGTCATCTGCCCGACTCCCGGTTCCTCCGCATTCGCATAATGCATAGTGCGTTCTTTCTTGTCCGCTATTCCCGCGGCTCCCTGCTTCGGGCACACTCGCCGCAAGTGACCCATCCGACGGCACCGGCTGCACTCGTATTCCCGAAACCGACAGGTCTCGTAACCATGATTGGTCGCTCCGCAGCCCGTACAAGCCCCCATGCTCCCGTTAAACATTCGCTTTCTCTGCATGTTCCCGCCTGTTGATGCTGCGCTAAGCGCTCCACCGCGCGCTCCGCGCTGCGCTTGCGCGCCTCCTTTGCCGCACCGGCTGCCTCCGCTCGCGTCTGAACGCCGCCCGCCGCCCGCTACGGCCATGGCATGCATGTCTCCGAACTGCGCCGCGCTGTCCCCTCTGATGCTAGCCGTCCCCGCTGCATCTACCACCGCCGCGTTCCGCTCCGCCGCTTCTAACGAAGTCGCCAGTTTGACTGCGTTATTATACGTCAGAGCGTCATCCTCCGCAAATAATCTTTGACGTATCGTGTCACTTCTAAGCCCGCAGACGAACTGATCTCGCAGGTTTTCACTTAGGTTGGAACCGAACTTGCAGTACCGCGCCAACCTTTTCAATTCTGCGACATAGCATGCTATAGTTTCTTCCGCCCGCTGCCGCCTCTGTCTATATTTATACCGTTCCGCTAACGCTGACGGTGCCGGCTGTAAATGCTGTGCCAGTAAATCGACGGCTTCTTCGTACTTCAACTCTGACGGCTTACTAGGACTTGCTAGATTTACTAGTAATTCGTATGCTTCGTCCCCCATAACCGCGATTAATGTAGGTAGTTTACGCTCACTTTTTACCTCGTTCGCCGTAAAGTACATGTCCAGTCGTTCTGTATACGACGACCACACTCCCGTCTTTACGTCGAATTCGCTCACTTTGCCGATAGACATTATCCAACACAATGTATAATCGTATAATACACGAAATCCATCAACTCGTCGCCACTGTAATGTTCTTAGCCGCGAGTGCGAGGAATAAAACACCGACACGTCCGTTCATTAGCTTTGTATTCAAAGACTGACATGTACAATATTTGCGCCTACCTACATACATCACAGGATACATTGCAGTATTCGTCTGCCTAGCAACCAAGGCCGTGCATATGGAATTGGTATCTGATCTCAGCACAGCATCCTTTCTAGCAGCTTTAAGAAGGATGTGTTCCAGGCGTGGAGTACCCAAGAATATCTATAGTGATAATGGTACGAATTTTGTGGGCGCTTCACGACTTTTGAATCAAGAGTATAGAGAGATCATGGCCTCAATCAACCCAAATGCTATCAATGACGTCCACAACATGGAAATACATTGGCACTTCAATGCCCCTGTCTGGCCAAACGCAGGAGGATTATGGGAAGCAGCGGTGAAGAGTTTGAAATATCATTTAAAACGCGTGCTAGGTAATCAAAAATTAACCTATGAGGAGTTCACCACGTTGCTGTGGCAAATAGAAGCCTGCCTCAACTCGAGGCCGCTCTGCGCACTCACTGAAAATCCAGACGATACCCATCTCACTCCTGGGCATTTTCTTGTTGGCGGATCCTTGCTATCACGACCACAGACAGATCCTGATCATATGAGCCTGACTATACGTTGGAAATTGATTCAGGCAATGAATAAACAGTTCTGGAAAAAGTGGTCCACGGAGTATCTTCAACAGCTTCAGTCAAGAACAAAGTGGCGTACTACTAAAGAAAACCTAAAATTAGATGATGTGGTTCTTATCAAAGAAGATAACATGCCGCCAGGCAAGTGGGCAATGGCGCGAGTTCAAACTCTGCATCCCGGTCAAGATGGCTGTGTAAGAGTTGTGACGTTGAAAACTGCCAATAATATTATCAAGCGTCCGGTCAACAACCTTATTCCATTACCAGTACAAGAAAATACTATCATGAGGGAGCCCACTTCGAGTAGTTCCCATCAAGGAACATCCCACAGGCGTCGCGATCGGTCGAAATTCAACATGAAAACATTATTTACATCAGCACTTCTTATGTTAATGATGATAATATCGCCTAGCATGCAGCAATCATCAATATCATACAATATCACGCAATTCGACGGTCAAAGGAATATGCTTTTCGACAAGGTATCAGAACTACAACACATCAGGGAAGAATGGAAGTTAATAGTCTACTACAACATGTCCACATATTGGTCTGGATTCACTGACTTAGAAACATATGTTCGACATTTAAAACAATTATGTCAGCGATCGTGCCTACCGCAATCAAGAATGCCGTACGGAGCTATCATATTACAACTGCAAAACGAGTTGAGCGAACTTCAACATTATAATTCTTTACTGCGGAACCCTAACAAACGATACAAGAGAGGACTAGTAAACGGAGTCGGCAACCTGGCTAGTTACTTGTTTGGGGTGTTGGACGACAAGTTTGCAGAGCAGTATAAACAAGATATTGAGCAAATATCACGTAATGAAAATCATTTACAGAGCCTTATCAAAAATCAAACTCTTATTATTGAATCGGAGTATAGCGTTATTCGAAGAAATGAGGCCATAATGAATCAACAATTTACGTCCATGAATAAACAGATGAAGGCCACATTGCAAGAAGTAAACAACGTGCAATTGGACACAACGCTAGGCCTTTATTTAACGTCGTCAGCACTATCAGCATATGCCATTTTATCCAACTTACGACGTGTACAACAAGGTCTCATCGATGTGATTACTGATATCTATCATGGGCGCATAGATACTCACCTGTTCCCGCCTGAAGAACTAGAGGCTCAAATAAACATCATAACACGCGAGGTACAGGATGATCTCAATGTGCCATTAGATAAATCAAGTATCAGAAGTCTTTATAAATTACTGCGAGTGTTTGCTCGAGTATATAACGGATATCTTATTATGGAAATCAAGATTCCTCTGGTTACGACGGAAAAATATGAGCTGGATAAAATCATACCCCTACAAAGGGAAGAATCGGGAAAAAGCTTTCAAGTTACATCGACTTATCCATATTTGGCATTTAGTTTGAGAAAGGACTTGGTTTTATTCTTCACAGAAAACGACCTACAACAGTGCCTTCATGCAAATCCAGATAAGATGTTATGTTCCATTGATAAGCCCATCTATCAAATACAAGAAAAACAATCCATTTGTGATATTAAAATCAATGATATAATCACAACGCCCTGTATTCACCAACAGTCGAAGTGCGAAAATAAGTGGATCAAGTTACGGCGCCCGTACGACTGGCTGTATCAATGTTGTCAGCAATGCACTGTCCGCATTTTTGGCATACGGACTACGGAAGTGAAGACTATCAGGCAATGGCATAATCACCTTATGTCCAGGATGCACGCTCAAAGGAGACTCTTTCAAGATTTACTCTCATAAGAATTTCATCAATCACGTGGACCACTATGCAGAAGAGATGGAACTTCCACAGATGTCTGTTGTAAATGACATAGTCAACACCAGCATACCCTCGCTTGAGACTTTTGTACCCGAGGATCATCACACTTTGTGGAGCCAGTTGAGATCAGAAATAAACGGTCTAAAGCAGCAGTCGTCACAAACACTGAGTGTCCACGACGTGCATCAGTACAGCGTGCTATACTCGCTGGTGGCCGGAGCGATCCTGACGGGCTTTATCTTAATTATAATATGGATCCGACGAAGGCGGAGACAGCAGCATACATTGGAGTCAAGATTGGAATTAGCAGAAGTACAGGCTATCCCCAAGCCGCAGCCTACCCCTCGAGAGATCACCGAGAGCACATCAACCCCTAACTTGCACCTAATCAAGTTTGATATTCCTTTATGTGAAAGTTAGAGGGATAGATTTTGTAATTAGTATTTAAGTTGAGATTTTTAAGTTGGTATTTGTTTTAATTTTGTTATTTTTTTAATGTATATTTCTTTCTTTGCGCCCTCGGCAGCATGTACAGACAACTGTACAGGTTTAATTTTATTTTATATACATAATTATTGTCGCGGCGCGCGTCAGCACTTTTATACGGTATTTAAACTGTAACTTTCGCACTATGTATCACTGCACCTTAACATTTGTATCAACGAAAGTATCAATTAAATACTCGCCGCAGAAGATTGTGTCGTTTATCATTTAATACGCGATCTTCCTGCCTATATCAACGAGAAGCAGTCATCTATCATTTATCATCTAAGTGTAGGCGTGATCAAAAATCCCTACACATTACTTAATAAAATTGTAATAAAATGTTTTTACAAAATACAAAAACCAACTTGGGCCTATCACGGATCTGAACGCACATGTCCTTTGGGGGGGGGGGGGGGGGGTAACCTCTTAAATATATTTTGATATAAATAAAATTAACTGGCGGCATCGTTGTTTGGCAATACTTACCCTCTGGCCAAGGTAAAAGCCGGCCCTTGGGTCACGGGAAGTGTCAACTAGCCGTTTTGAGATTTCGTTAAACAAACCATGAGCGCTCGGACCCCACGGCCCGAGGGTTTCAACCCCAAACAGCTCGAAAATATAATTACCGATAAGGTTATTATACTTTCGCCGCTTGAGGTTTTCTGCAGCCGCAGCAGCAGCGCCAGCACAGCACGCCGAGCCAGGAAGATGGGATGGCGCAAGAGTATCGACACAAGTTGCGTCCCACACTAAAGGCCTACCCACCTTCCATAGAAATAAAGACATGCCGTCCGGTCTCTTGCCATCGTCGCGTGCCAAGTCATTGGTTATAATACTCGTACAACTGGAATGCCAACGGTGACAAGAGCTCGTCGGATGATATCATTAAGGTTCGCGTGCCGCGCTATGCGACCCGCACTTCGGCTGCAAGACAGGCCGTGGTATCCTTGGTGACAGTGATGAGGAGAACAACAAGGGGCTCCTAGTCGCAGGGAAGCAGCGAGGCGGAAAGTAGTGTCGTCGAACAAAGTGCCTATGTTCGACGACGGTAGTGCATGAAGCCAAATACCCAACTCCCACTTATCCACAACCAGCAGGCGCGCACGATCCGCAGTAGTAGCAGACGTGTTTAGTAAATTGTTCTGTAACACTCTACAAAGCGGCTCATCCCACCGTCTCTGGGTAGATGGATTGTCGGGTGAATCTGAATTCGGGCAAGCGAGTCTCCAGGCATCCATAGCCTCGGTAAAGCACGCACATCAAATTTAATCAGTGTGGATGCTAGGGTTTTCCTGATTAAATCCTCAGTGCCGTGGACCGAGTATATGAAAGCCGGTAAACTGATACTAGAAATTTTGCGGACGCCGAGGCCTTTTTTTTTTTTTTTTTTGTGGATGGGAAATCATCAAATGACTTCTCCCGCTCTGGGCGGAGCGGGAGGGCGTGTCAGACTTTTACTGACTAAAACCCACCCGTGTTCCTTCTGTTGCCTGTGCCGGGGCCACGGTAACTCTTTCGAACATCCCGCAACCCTAGCTGGCATCGGCCCTAGCGGACCCCGTCAATAGTGCTGACATCTCTTTGAGGCGCGCGTGGAACACGACGCGCCGTCGACTCGGGCTTGGTCCTTACCGGACGGCGAGCTACCCATTGCTCGCCGTCCGCAAGCCCGCGCCTACGGTGGCCGGGAATCGGCTGCCAATTCCCGACGCCCAGGGCGTCTCCTGCGGCGACTAGGGGCGTGAGGGCGCAAAGCTTGCCTCTCCCTCACGCGTCCCGCCTCCTCCTTCACGAGCATTACTGCTTCGCAGAAGGAGGTAATGGCTTCCCATGTACTCTCGCTCCGTACCATGGCCTGGACCAGGGCCGGACGCGAGAGATCGCCGCCACCGATCGCTTCCGCGAGGACACGGCGGTGCTCCGCCCAAGCCGGGCAGACCTCCACCGTATGCTCCACCGTGTCCTCCGGGCGATCCACACAGTGGTGACACCCGGGCGTTTCCTTCCGCCTTATCCGGAACAGGTACCTCCCGAAGCACCCGTGTCCGGTGAGGACCTGCGTCAGGCGGAAGGTGAGGACGCCGTGGCGCCTCTCCAGCCACTCCTCAAAGAGGGGACTTATCGCCGCAATTGTGGCGTGCTCAGCGCTGGGTTGCGACAATCGCACTCTCCATGCCGCCATGAGATCCTGCCGGAGCTCTGTCCACCGTGCCGTGATTTCTCGCGGCAACGGAGTTACGCCCCAGCGTCCTGCCTCCTCGCGCCACTCCCACATGTGCGCGAGGACTTTTGACTCCAGATCCCATGGCGGTAATCCAGCAAGGAGGTTCGCCGCCTCCCCGGAGACCGTGCGGTATCCCCGGGCTAACCGGATGACGGCCGCCATCTTGGATTTTCATTTTGACTTTACCATCGGTTTTAGCACCCTCGAAAACATTGAAAACGAGCCTTGAAAACGAAACGAGGACGCCGAGGCCTGCCATACGAATGGGAGGCCATCCATTAAATTAATTGTATACAATCGTTATAGCTGAAACTTTCTCATGGATTCAGGCTGTGATAAGTTGCGAGTTATATTGGCAAAATTCTACATTTTGAAACTTAAATTTCCGTTTAAAATCCTGCTCAACGTGTAAATTTCTTTAGCTGAACCAATTATAGCATATGCAATTACGAGTTAAGGGTGAATGTTTAAATCATAAAGATTTTCAAAACTGCGAGCTAGTCTTTTAAAACTCATCATACCTGACGTATTCAGAAAGATAAAATACCAAAGGTAACGTCATTGAACTATATAAATATTAAAAAAAATCCACTACAGACTAGACTTAGTATGGCCTCTCAAGTGAACAGTTGAATAAAAAAAGCATTTCAATACCCCTAACACATAAAACAATCACCAGAAATATCACCAAAAATAAACTAACAGTACCTCAGGCTAGAAAATTATTATGGCACCAGTAACATTTGTAATTCCCACTATAATCATTGAAATACCAGAACTCATGAAAACAAAATAAACTCGAAAACTGTTAGCAAAAGCACAAAAATACTATTGTAACTACATTTACTGGGCTCGACATCAGATGTCATATTACTATACTCTATGTGTTCGGTACTATAATTGCAACCGAACAGCTCAGCACATTTACCTGCGTGCATTTCCATAAATGCATGTATCGCTACTGTTACCAGTCAGTACGTGTTCGGATACCAATCGCGTAACTCAAACCAAACCAAATCAAACCATCTTAGTGCTAATTTAGCTTAGATTTACCATTTAATAAGTGTAACTAGTATTCAATATAGCCTTTAAACCATATTAGTTCGTATCATTAAACCAGTGGTCGTAAACCAACAATCAAACCGTAACCATACTAACATAATATCAACCAACCCAAAGGTTAGTGCTACACCAAGCAAGCACTAAATTCTACATGGTCCTTCGAGCATTAAGAGCCTCGGTTCGCGAAGTACAGTGAAGTGTTTGTGCGCCGGGACCTTGCAACCAGTGTTTTTTATTTTACCAGCTAGTAGGGAAAGTAGGTAGGCAGTGAGATCAATTTGGGAGAAATTGGGCAGCTGTCGCGTAAGGAGAATATAAGGTCAGACCAAACCATTTTATACATATACTTTATTTTCACTTGCGTTGTTAATTGACCGTGAGAATAATGGAGCAGTTAGCAGTCAGCCAAACGGAGATTTACGACTCCTTGGTTAAACTTCTAACTAACATCAAGAAAGACGGAGCTGAACGAAAAACCATAGATTACTGCAAACGGAAGTTGGAGATATTAGAAAATTATTGGAGAGAATATCAACGCAACCATAGAAGGTGCTGCGAACTTGCTGAATTTAACCATGTGTATTTCACAAAAAATTGTTTTGATAAGGCGGAGGAAGTCTATCTGTCGATCAAGCAGCTAATTACCAAAACCATGGAGCACTTGTTAAAACAGCAAGAACCTTACCAGCCGACGACGGAGGCGGAGCCAACGAAGCAAGCAGGGGATTCGTCTCATTCACAGGTACCGCAACAGCAACGTAGGGATACGCGAGATCTAAATGATGGCAGTAAACTAGATGGAATGATAAAAAAGCAGACTATCAACTTTAGAGCGTTCATGAGAACAGTAGCTACCATAGAAATCGACCAACTGCAGAACAAGTGGGAGTTCGACGATGCATTAAAGTCTCTTCAAAGTCGGTGGGCTATTATAGATAGCCTGCACTGGGATATAGAAGGTGAAAACGGGGATGAAGATGTCTGGTACCAAGAGGAATTCAACAGATATGAGAGAATGTATAACGATTTGAAGAAAACCATCAACTCAAAAATGTGGTCTGTATCTCATCGGGACAAGTCTACTCCACAGATGGATATTCCAACATTCCAAGGCAACTACCACCAATGGACGTCGTTTAAAGACTTATTTAAAGAAACCATCCACAAAAACCCATCGTTATCAAACGCACAAAAAATGCAGTTTTTAAAGAGCAAAGTAGCAGGAGAAGCTGAGCGTCTGATCCACCATCTTCAGATCAGCTCGGAAAATTACGAGGTATGCTGGGAAATACTAAACCACAGATATGGCAACAGTAGGCTTATTTTCACGTCTCACGTCAACATATTACTGAACATTCCTAGTATGCAGCAACAATCCATCGGGGCGATCAAAAAACTGCATGATGTGACCAAAGAATGTCTCCACGCAATTCAGAACCTAGGAGTAAATATCACCACCTGGGATCCACTGTTGGTACTTTTATTAGCACAAAAACTAGACAGTGAGTCATTCGCTGAATACATTGAGTCGGTGAAGAATCCCAGGGAACTACCAGTCCTTCAAGAATTCCTAGATTTCTTGGAAAACAAGTTTACTGCCTTAGAAGCATCGCGGCGTAAACAAGAATCAAATAACCAAAAGATGACCATCCAACCACAAAACCATCAAAATTATCAAGCAAACCAGAAGAAATATTATAGTACAAATAATAACCAGCAATCATCAAATAAAAGCTATTCAAATAACATGAAAAACCATACGAAATCGTTACATGTGTCGCGGTCAATCACCTGCGCATTGTGTAATGCTGATCACGGGTTATGGATGTGTACCCAATTTTTGCAAATGTCGGATGAGCAAAAACTAAAAACTGTCAACCATTTAAACTGTTGCACAAATTGCCTATTCAACCATTTAAATAAACCTTGTTTTTCTAACAAAACATGTCGCAAATGCAACGCTAAACATAACTCATTATTGCATGACGCAATTTCAACCAAAACCAGGCCAAGCACATCAGCAAAACCAAACCATAAGGCTGCGCACACACTTGTGACATCATGCGTGACCAATGATGAACAAGCAGCAGCTTCAACACATGTATCTTGGGATGACGTGTCCGAGACACTCTTGGCTACGGCCTTAGTGGAAGTTCCAGGATACAATGGTACATACCATACCATGAGGGCCTTGATTGACCAGGGTTCTCAAATTTCTTTAATAAGTGAGAAGGCAGCACAAGTTTTGAAACTACGAAGACACCCTTGCAAAGGAACCATATTCGGAGTAGGAGAAAAAGAAAACAGCTGCAAAGGAGTAATAACCATCCGAATTAAATCAATTCATAGCGAGTTTGCCTTAGAAGGAGAGGTTCTTATAATGAATAATTTAATCAAAAGTTTACCAAATAAATCATTTATAAAACCAACTTGGCCTCACATACAAAACATTAATTTGGCAGACCCAGAATTCAATACCAGTCGACCAGTGGATCTACTGCTTGGAGCAGATGTATACTGCAAGATAGCTTTAGGTGGCCTTTTGAGGGGTGACAGCGACGATCAACCAATAGCCCAACAAACGCAATTAGGATGGCTGCTATGTGGGACAATGACACCACAATACAGGTGTAACGTGGTTCTTCACAATACGGACGATTTACGCAGATTTTGGGAAAACGAAGATATCAACCAGCAGATTGAAATGTCCACCGAAGATCATGAATGTCTGCAATATTTCCTGTCAACAACAGAGAGGCTAGAAAATGGGAGATACCAAGTCCGATTGCCGTTCAAACCAGAAACTAAAGAACAGCTGGGGTCCACTAAACCATTAGCATTGGCACAATTTCGTAACTTAGAGAAAAAGTTACAGAAAGATCCAGAATTGAAAACAGAATACACAAAGTTTATGAACGAGTACTTTAAGTTAAACCATATGATGCCATCAGCAACAAGCACGAAACCCGAGTGCTACCTACCACACCACAGCGTCACTTGTGCTGAGTCAACTACCACTAAATTGCGTGTTGTGTTCAACGCGTCTGCTAGATCATTATCAGGGCTTAGCTTGAATGACATCATGTATCGAGGTCCCAACTTACAACAAGATCTGCAGGAGCTGATTTTAAAATGGAGACAGTATCAGTTCGTCTACACTGCTGATATCGAGAAAATGTATCGACAGGTAATGGTACATCCTGAAGATCAGTCGTATCAGAAGATATTATGGAGGGACTCACCATACCAACCCATTCAGACATACCAACTTACAACCATAACTTACGGCACAAAACCTGCACCATTTTTGGCTATGATGTGCCTAAAACAACTAGCTGTCGAGGAAAAACAGAATTTCCCCGATGCAGCAAAAGCATTAGAAGAATGCTTCTATATGGATGACTACTGTGGCGGAGCAGATTCAATGGAACAAGCAAAACAGTTAAAATCAGACCTAATAAACCTACTTAGCAGGGGTGGGTTTAACTTACGAAAATGGGCCACAAATGAACCAAAGTTACTCGCTGACTTAGAAAAAGATTTGTGGAACCAGCAAATCTACGAGTTTAAACAGTCAGACTCGACAAAGACATTGGGGCTTGGATGGAATCCACAACAGGACACCTTCATCTTTGACTCGAAACTGGAGCCAGTATCATTATCAAAACCAACCAAAAGGTCGCTTCTCTCCGACATATCAAAAATATTCGACCCATTAGGCTGGCTCACACCATTAACCATCACCATGAAGATGCTATTCCAAAGTGTCTGGTCATCAAGTCTCAACTGGGATGACGCACTACCAGAGGATATCAAGACCAAGTGGCTAAACTTAAGGGGAGAAATAAAACACATAAACACCATAGAAGTAAAACGATGGCTAGGAATAAAGAAAAACGATAACTTGCAATTACACGGATTCTGTGATGCGTCGAACAAGGCGTATGCCGCTGTTATATATTGCAAAGTCAACAACCAAAATAATTGTAACGAGGTAACTTTGGTCGCAGCAAAATCAAGATTAGTGCCTGTTAGTAAAGACGTATCAATACCAAGGTTGGAGTTAATGGGTGCCCAACTATTATCACAGCTGATGCAAAAAGTTCAAACTTGCTTGGAGTCTTATAACCAGGAAATACATTGCTGGAGTGATTCAACAGCAGTGTTAGGATGGATTCAAGGAGATCCAGCGAGATGGAAACCATTCGTCTCAAACCGCGTGAAAGCTATCACCAAAATCATACCAAAAGATAAATGGAGTTATGTCAAAACCATTGAAAATCCAGCCGACTGTGCCAGCCGCGGATTAAAAACCAAACAATTAAGAAACCACGATCTATGGTGGCAGGGGCCATCATGGATTCAATCATTCCAAAACCATGACATACCTCAAACCATCTATGAAACCAGCTTAGAGATTAGACAGGCTAATGCAGTAGTTGTAGAAAAACACCAGCAAGCAACCATGACCATACCAAACATTATTCACCATTTATTAAATAAATTAAATTCCTTCGCAAAAATCGTACGCATTTTTGCATGGATACTACGACTACCTACTGCAAAGGCAGGCCGTCAACCTTATATCACATTACATGAACTCCGTCGCGCAAAACTGCTGATTATTAAAAGTGTGCAACATATGGAGTTTGCGAATGACGTCAATTGCTTAGTTAAGAATGGAAACGTGCATTCGAAAAGTAAACTTTTACCATTACACCCTATCCTAGACCAAGACGGTATTCTGCGAGTAGGGGGCAGATTAAGAAACGCACAAATAAGTTCAGATATGAAACACCCAATCATATTACCACACAACCATCGAATTACCACGCTTATAATAAAATACGCTCATGAGCTAACCTACCACGGTGGAGCGCGGCTTACTTTATCAAACATTCGTCAAAGTTATTGGATAATCAGCGGATATTCAGCAACAAAGAAATTTATACGACAGTGTGTCACATGCAAGAAGCAAGAGCCCATCCAACAACATCAGCTCATGGGTGATCTACCATCATCCAGAGTGAATCCTGAAAGCGCCTTCCATCATTGCGGTGTCGACTACACAGGCTTTGTGGAAGTAAAATCAAACAAAGGGCGCGGGATAAAAACTACCAAAGGCTACATAGCGCTTTTCGTATGCATGGTGACGAAAGCTGTGCATTTAGAACTTGTGTCAGATTTAACCAGCTCAGCTTTCTTAGCCGCACTAAACAGAATGGCAGCACGACGCGGAGCTCCACGTCACATCTATAGCGACAATGGAACCAATTTTGTTGGAGCCAACAGAATGCTGCAAGAAGAATACGACCAACTTCAAAATGTTCTCAATGAGGCATTCTTTAAAGAGATAACAGAACTACAAATTGAATGGCATTTCAACGCACCTTCTTGGCCAAATGCGGGAGGACTTTGGGAAAGAGCTGTGCGAAGTCTCAAACACCACCTCAAACGCGTGATTGGACAGCAAAAATTTACGTTTGAAGAATACACCACACTGTTATCAAAACTAGAAGCTTGCCTGAATACACGACCACTTTGTGCGCTATCAGAAGACCCGGAGGATTTAGATTTTCTCACACCAGCCCATTTCCTGTCAGCACGACCAGGCTTAACCATAATCGACACAGCAGACGACGCCAGAACCAGGTGGCATCTAGTGTCGAAATTATTTCAAGATTTATGGAAGAGATGGAAAACAGAGTACCTAACTCAACTATCAACCAGAAACAAATGGATGAAATACCAGAAGAATGTCAATGTGGGTGATTTAGTCACGATACATGACGACAATTTACCAGCAGGGAAATGGCCAATGGGTCGTGTGATGGAAGTCCATCCAGGAAAAGATGAACTTGTCAGAGTTGTAACTTTAAAAACCAAAAACGGCTACATGAAGCGCCCTGTAGTTAAACTATCAGTTTTGCCAGTACACCAAACGGAACCAACCATACAACAAAAACAAAAAGGCGAACCACTACAACATCAAAGTACCGAAAAGGAACCACGTAATCACCCGCAACCAAACACCAGAACGTACAGTACCAATCCCAAGATAGTAAACATTGCATTGACATTGCTACTATTCTTAAGTATAATATTACCAACAACAGCTTCATACCATATTACGCAATTCGACGCAAACAAAACTTTGTACTTTGACACTATGGGGAAAGTACAATTGATTCGGGATAAGTGGAAACTAGTCACATACTTTAACATGTCTCCATACTGGCAAGGAGACAAAGCCATCAATGACTTTACCAGCTATCTCGACAAAACATGTGAATCAATTATGGAATCAAGTCACTGTCATATGATACTCCTACAAATACGTCACGATTACAATGAACTCCAATACTACAACCAGCTGTTACTTAGTCAGCATTACGGCGAGCGCTTACGAACACGACGCGGCCTTATCAACGCTGTCGGCTCAATTGCAAACTCATTGTTCGGAGTATTAGATGAAAGTTTCGCAGAAAAATACAGGCAAGACATTGAACTTATACATCGTAATCAAAAACACCAAGGTCAGTTATGGAAGAACTTGACATCTATCGTCGAAGCAGAGCACAATGTACTACAAAGAACTGAAGACATAATAGCAAAGCAACACAAAACCATAAATAAACATTTAAATGCTTTGGACAAAGTTAATAACAATCTGCAACAAGAAATCGATGTTATGACAAAACAACAGGACTTCACATTAGTCTCTATAGCCACCATTAACATGATGCAAAATTTGAAACAAATACAGGATACTTTGATCGATACCATATCGGAAATCTACCATGGTCAAATCAGTTTGCATCTACTGACACCAGCGCAGCTCAAACGAGAGCTACAAATTATCTATGGCCAAATGCCACAAGATTTAACCTTACCAATCGAAAACATAGAGACAGACCTACAGCACATCTACAAGTTACTGAGAACAAAGGCTCGGGTCACCGAAAAATATATTATTTTCGAAATGACTTTCCCGCTCATAGCAAGAGAAAGTTTTCAATTATATAGGATACTACCAGTTCCGCACCAAACCAATTACAGTATGACCAGTATAATACCAATATCGGAATACGTCGCAGTGAACCTAAAAAAGGATGCTTATTTCGTACCGACCATACATGAACTTGACACATGTCTGTATCACGGAGACTCTTTCATGTGTGAGCTCTTCAAACCCATCCTGAATTTGGAAAGTGACGAAAATTTTTGCGAAACAAGTCCAATAAACAAAAGGTGCAAAACAGAAAGAACAATGTGCAAAAACAGATGGGTAGAATTACACTCAACGTCACAATACCTATACTTTTGCTGTGACACATATACCATCAAAATCATATGCGACGACCAAGTTACCGTTCGTCAGCTATCTCGAGCGGGGGTTGTTAGCATGACACAGAAATGCTTCGTTAAAAGCAAAGATTTCACGCTGTATTCTATACAACAACAATCCAACCAACTAAATTTTTCACCAAATATGCTCGTACCAGAGCTAGACCAGATAAACCATATTGTGAACGTCAAAATACCAATGGAAACAGCATTACCAGAAGACATGAGCCTGAATAGATCTCTGTCCATACTTGGAGAAGAGATCAACACATTGAAATCCACCAAAGCAGAGGTCGATGACATATCAGTACATGACATCCACCAGTACACCGTCGTCTACATATTGCTAGGAGTTGTCCTATGCGCGGCAGCAGTCTGGGTCTGGAGAGCAGTGAGATGCTGTTCGCTTTCTACGGCCGGCCGGGCGGAGCCTCACCACAGACAGGAGTCTGTGGCGACTACATCGGAGTCAACCAGAGTGCATAGTGAAGTGCAACCGCGAAAGCAGAGTACTGCTGACCGTCAGCAAAGTGAGAGTGAACCGATAGGTTTAAGTGCATATTTCGCCAGACGATGGCCCAGTGCTATGCGTAGTGCGGGTAAAAGGGAAAGGGCTACGATGCCTATAGCGCGAAAAGAACGTGTGCTTACAGTTGAAGACTCATTAGTGTAAATAATTTATGTTTTTTAAGGACAGCCGTAATTCATAATACTTTTACTTTTGTTTACCATTTTATAACACTTTTACTTTTGTTTACCATTTTACTTGTATTATTATTTAACTAAGGTGATTTGAGGATTTCTTTAGTTTTTTCTTATCTCATCTTGTGCTCGGGAATATGTTCGGTACAATAATTGCAACCGAACAGCTCAGCACATTTACCTGCGTGCATTTCCATAAATGCATGTATCGCTACTGTTACCAGTCAGTACGTGTTCGGATACCAATCGCGTAACTCAAACCAAACCAAATCAAACCATCTTAGTGCTAATTTAGCTTAGATTTACCATTTAATAAGTGTAACTAGTATTCAATATAGCCTTTAAACCATATTAGTTCGTATCATTAAACCAGTGGTCGTAAACCAACAATCAAACCGTAACCATACTAACATAATATCAACCAACCCAAAGGTTAGTGCTACACCAAGCAAGCACTAAATTCTACATGGTCCTTCGAGCATTAAGAGCCTCGGTTCGCGAAGTACAGTGAAGTGTTTGTGCGCCGGGACCTTGCAACCAGTGTTTTTTATTTTACCAGCTAGTAGGGAAAGTAGGTAGGCAGTGAGATCAATTTGGGAGAAATTGGGCAGCTGTCGCGTAAGGAGAATATAAGGTCAGACCAAACCATTTTATACATATACTTTATTTTCACTTGCGTTGTTAATTGACCGTGAGAATAATGGAGCAGTTAGCAGTCAGCCAAACGGAGATTTACGACTCCTTGGTTAAACTTCTAACTAACATCAAGAAAGACGGAGCTGAACGAAAAACCATAGATTACTGCAAACGGAAGTTGGAGATATTAGAAAATTATTGGAGAGAATATCAACGCAACCATAGAAGGTGCTGCGAACTTGCTGAATTTAACCATGTGTATTTCACAAAAAATTGTTTTGATAAGGCGGAGGAAGTCTATCTGTCGATCAAGCAGCTAATTACCAAAACCATGGAGCACTTGTTAAAACAGCAAGAACCTTACCAGCCGACGACGGAGGCGGAGCCAACGAAGCAAGCAGGGGATTCGTCTCATTCACAGGTACCGCAACAGCAACGTAGGGATACGCGAGATCTAAATGATGGCAGTAAACTAGATGGAATGATAAAAAAGCAGACTATCAACTTTAGAGCGTTCATGAGAACAGTAGCTACCATAGAAATCGACCAACTGCAGAACAAGTGGGAGTTCGACGATGCATTAAAGTCTCTTCAAAGTCGGTGGGCTATTATAGATAGCCTGCACTGGGATATAGAAGGTGAAAACGGGGATGAAGATGTCTGGTACCAAGAGGAATTCAACAGATATGAGAGAATGTATAACGATTTGAAGAAAACCATCAACTCAAAAATGTGGTCTGTATCTCATCGGGACAAGTCTACTCCACAGATGGATATTCCAACATTCCAAGGCAACTACCACCAATGGACGTCGTTTAAAGACTTATTTAAAGAAACCATCCACAAAAACCCATCGTTATCAAACGCACAAAAAATGCAGTTTTTAAAGAGCAAAGTAGCAGGAGAAGCTGAGCGTCTGATCCACCATCTTCAGATCAGCTCGGAAAATTACGAGGTATGCTGGGAAATACTAAACCACAGATATGGCAACAGTAGGCTTATTTTCACGTCTCACGTCAACATATTACTGAACATTCCTAGTATGCAGCAACAATCCATCGGGGCGATCAAAAAACTGCATGATGTGACCAAAGAATGTCTCCACGCAATTCAGAACCTAGGAGTAAATATCACCACCTGGGATCCACTGTTGGTACTTTTATTAGCACAAAAACTAGACAGTGAGTCATTCGCTGAATACATTGAGTCGGTGAAGAATCCCAGGGAACTACCAGTCCTTCAAGAATTCCTAGATTTCTTGGAAAACAAGTTTACTGCCTTAGAAGCATCGCGGCGTAAACAAGAATCAAATAACCAAAAGATGACCATCCAACCACAAAACCATCAAAATTATCAAGCAAACCAGAAGAAATATTATAGTACAAATAATAACCAGCAATCATCAAATAAAAGCTATTCAAATAACATGAAAAACCATACGAAATCGTTACATGTGTCGCGGTCAATCACCTGCGCATTGTGTAATGCTGACCACGGGTTATGGATGTGTACCCAATTTTTGCAAATGTCGGATGAGCAAAAACTAAAAACTGTCAACCATTTAAACTGTTGCACAAATTGCCTATTCAACCATTTAAATAAACCTTGTTTTTCTAACAAAACATGTCGCAAATGCAACGCTAAACATAACTCATTATTGCATGACGCAATTTCAACCAAAACCAGGCCAAGCACATCAGCAAAACCAAACCATAAGGCTGCGCACACACTTGTGACATCATGCGTGACCAATGATGAACAAGCAGCAGCTTCAACACATGTATCTTGGGATGACGTGTCCGAGACACTCTTGGCTACGGCCTTAGTGGAAGTTCCAGGATACAATGGTACATACCATACCATGAGGGCCTTGATTGACCAGGGTTCTCAAATTTCTTTAATAAGTGAGAAGGCAGCACAAGTTTTGAAACTACGAAGACACCCTTGCAAAGGAACCATATTCGGAGTAGGAGAAAAAGAAAACAGCTGCAAAGGAGTAATAACCATCCGAATTAAATCAATTCATAGCGAGTTTGCCTTAGAAGGAGAGGTTCTTATAATGAATAATTTAATCAAAAGTTTACCAAATAAATCATTTATAAAACCAACTTGGCCTCACATACAAAACATTAATTTGGCAGACCCAGAATTCAATACCAGTCGACCAGTGGATCTACTGCTTGGAGCAGATGTATACTGCAAGATAGCTTTAGGTGGCCTTTTGAGGGGTGACAGCGACGATCAACCAATAGCCCAACAAACGCAATTAGGATGGCTGCTATGTGGGACAATGACACCACAATACAGGTGTAACGTGGTTCTTCACAATACGGACGATTTACGCAGATTTTGGGAAAACGAAGATATCAACCAGCAGATTGAAATGTCCACCGAAGATCATGAATGTCTGCAATATTTCCTGTCAACAACAGAGAGGCTAGAAAATGGGAGATACCAAGTCCGATTGCCGTTCAAACCAGAAACTAAAGAACAGCTGGGGTCCACTAAACCATTAGCATTGGCACAATTTCGTAACTTAGAGAAAAAGTTACAGAAAGATCCAGAATTGAAAACAGAATACACAAAGTTTATGAACGAGTACTTTAAGTTAAACCATATGATGCCATCAGCAACAAGCACGAAACCCGAGTGCTACCTACCACACCACAGCGTCACTTGTGCTGAGTCAACTACCACTAAATTGCGTGTTGTGTTCAACGCGTCTGCTAGATCATTATCAGGGCTTAGCTTGAATGACATCATGTATCGAGGTCCCAACTTACAACAAGATCTGCAGGAGCTGATTTTAAAATGGAGACAGTATCAGTTCGTCTACACTGCTGATATCGAGAAAATGTATCGACAGGTAATGGTACATCCTGAAGATCAGTCGTATCAGAAGATATTATGGAGGGACTCACCATACCAACCCATTCAGACATACCAACTTACAACCATAACTTACGGCACAAAACCTGCACCATTTTTGGCTATGATGTGCCTAAAACAACTAGCTGTCGAGGAAAAACAGAATTTCCCCGATGCAGCAAAAGCATTAGAAGAATGCTTCTATATGGATGACTACTGTGGCGGAGCAGATTCAATGGAACAAGCAAAACAGTTAAAATCAGACCTAATAAACCTACTTAGCAGGGGTGGGTTTAACTTACGAAAATGGGCCACAAATGAACCAAAGTTACTCGCTGACTTAGAAAAAGATTTGTGGAACCAGCAAATCTACGAGTTTAAACAGTCAGACTCGACAAAGACATTGGGGCTTGGATGGAATCCACAACAGGACACCTTCATCTTTGACTCGAAACTGGAGCCAGTATCATTATCAAAACCAACCAAAAGGTCGCTTCTCTCCGACATATCAAAAATATTCGACCCATTAGGCTGGCTCACACCATTAACCATCACCATGAAGATGCTATTCCAAAGTGTCTGGTCATCAAGTCTCAACTGGGATGACGCACTACCAGAGGATATCAAGACCAAGTGGCTAAACTTAAGGGGAGAAATAAAACACATAAACACCATAGAAGTAAAACGATGGCTAGGAATAAAGAAAAACGATAACTTGCAATTACACGGATTCTGTGATGCGTCGAACAAGGCGTATGCCGCTGTTATATATTGCAAAGTCAACAACCAAAATAATTGTAACGAGGTAACTTTGGTCGCAGCAAAATCAAGATTAGTGCCTGTTAGTAAAGACGTATCAATACCAAGGTTGGAGTTAATGGGTGCCCAACTATTATCACAGCTGATGCAAAAAGTTCAAACTTGCTTGGAGTCTTATAACCAGGAAATACATTGCTGGAGTGATTCAACAGCAGTGTTAGGATGGATTCAAGGAGATCCAGCGAGATGGAAACCATTCGTCTCAAACCGCGTGAAAGCTATCACCAAAATCATACCAAAAGATAAATGGAGTTATGTCAAAACCATTGAAAATCCAGCCGACTGTGCCAGCCGCGGATTAAAAACCAAACAATTAAGAAACCACGATCTATGGTGGCAGGGGCCATCATGGATTCAATCATTCCAAAACCATGACATACCTCAAACCATCTATGAAACCAGCTTAGAGATTAGACAGGCTAATGCAGTAGTTGTAGAAAAACACCAGCAAGCAACCATGACCATACCAAACATTATTCACCATTTATTAAATAAATTAAATTCCTTCGCAAAAATCGTACGCATTTTTGCATGGATACTACGACTACCTACTGCAAAGGCAGGCCGTCAACCTTATATCACATTACATGAACTCCGTCGCGCAAAACTGCTGATTATTAAAAGTGTGCAACATATGGAGTTTGCGAATGACGTCAATTGCTTAGTTAAGAATGGAAACGTGCATTCGAAAAGTAAACTTTTACCATTACACCCTATCCTAGACCAAGACGGTATTCTGCGAGTAGGGGGCAGATTAAGAAACGCACAAATAAGTTCAGATATGAAACACCCAATCATATTACCACACAACCATCGAATTACCACGCTTATAATAAAATACGCTCATGAGCTAACCTACCACGGTGGAGCGCGGCTTACTTTATCAAACATTCGTCAAAGTTATTGGATAATCAGCGGATATTCAGCAACAAAGAAATTTATACGACAGTGTGTCACATGCAAGAAGCAAGAGCCCATCCAACAACATCAGCTCATGGGTGATCTACCATCATCCAGAGTGAATCCTGAAAGCGCCTTCCATCATTGCGGTGTCGACTACACAGGCTTTGTGGAAGTAAAATCAAACAAAGGGCGCGGGATAAAAACTACCAAAGGCTACATAGCGCTTTTCGTATGCATGGTGACGAAAGCTGTGCATTTAGAACTTGTGTCAGATTTAACCAGCTCAGCTTTCTTAGCCGCACTAAACAGAATGGCAGCACGACGCGGAGCTCCACGTCACATCTATAGCGACAATGGAACCAATTTTGTTGGAGCCAACAGAATGCTGCAAGAAGAATACGACCAACTTCAAAATGTTCTCAATGAGGCATTCTTTAAAGAGATAACAGAACTACAAATTGAATGGCATTTCAACGCACCTTCTTGGCCAAATGCGGGAGGACTTTGGGAAAGAGCTGTGCGAAGTCTCAAACACCACCTCAAACGCGTGATTGGACAGCAAAAATTTACGTTTGAAGAATACACCACACTGTTATCAAAACTAGAAGCTTGCCTGAATACACGACCACTTTGTGCGCTATCAGAAGACCCGGAGGATTTAGATTTTCTCACACCAGCCCATTTCCTGTCAGCACGACCAGGCTTAACCATAATCGACACAGCAGACGACGCCAGAACCAGGTGGCATCTAGTGTCGAAATTATTTCAAGATTTATGGAAGAGATGGAAAACAGAGTACCTAACTCAACTATCAACCAGAAACAAATGGATGAAATACCAGAAGAATGTCAATGTGGGTGATTTAGTCACGATACATGACGACAATTTACCAGCAGGGAAATGGAATGTCGTGTGATGGAAGTCCATCCAGGAAAAGATGAACTTGTCAGAGTTGTAACTTTAAAAACCAAAAACGGCTACATGAAGCGCCCTGTAGTTAAACTATCAGTTTTGCCAGTACACCAAACGGAACCAACCATACAACAAAAACAAAAAGGCGAACCACTACAACATCAAAGTACCGAAAAGGAACCACGTAATCACCCGCAACCAAACACCAGAACGTACAGTACCAATCCCAAGATAGTAAACATTGCATTGACATTGCTACTATTCTTAAGTATAATATTACCAACAACAGCTTCATACCATATTACGCAATTCGACGCAAACAAAACTTTGTACTTTGACACTATGGGGAAAGTACAATTGATTCGGGATAAGTGGAAACTAGTCACATACTTTAACATGTCTCCATACTGGCAAGGAGACAAAGCCATCAATGACTTTACCAGCTATCTCGACAAAACATGTGAATCAATTATGGAATCAAGTCACTGTCATATGATACTCCTACAAATACGTCACGATTACAATGAACTCCAATACTACAACCAGCTGTTACTTAGTCAGCATTACGGCGAGCGCTTACGAACACGACGCGGCCTTATCAACGCTGTCGGCTCAATTGCAAACTCATTGTTCGGAGTATTAGATGAAAGTTTCGCAGAAAAATACAGGCAAGACATTGAACTTATACATCGTAATCAAAAACACCAAGGTCAGTTATGGAAGAACTTGACATCTATCGTCGAAGCAGAGCACAATGTACTACAAAGAACTGAAGACATAATAGCAAAGCAACACAAAACCATAAATAAACATTTAAATGCTTTGGACAAAGTTAATAACAATCTGCAACAAGAAATCGATGTTATGACAAAACAACAGGACTTCACATTAGTCTCTATAGCCACCATTAACATGATGCAAAATTTGAAACAAATACAGGATACTTTGATCGATACCATATCGGAAATCTACCATGGTCAAATCAGTTTGCATCTACTGACACCAGCGCAGCTCAAACGAGAGCTACAAATTATCTATGGCCAAATGCCACAAGATTTAACCTTACCAATCGAAAACATAGAGACAGACCTACAGCACATCTACAAGTTACTGAGAACAAAGGCTCGGGTCACCGAAAAATATATTATTTTCGAAATGACTTTCCCGCTCATAGCAAGAGAAAGTTTTCAATTATATAGGATACTACCAGTTCCGCACCAAACCAATTACAGTATGACCAGTATAATACCAATATCGGAATACGTCGCAGTGAACCTAAAAAAGGATGCTTATTTCGTACCGACCATACATGAACTTGACACATGTCTGTATCACGGAGACTCTTTCATGTGTGAGCTCTTCAAACCCATCCTGAATTTGGAAAGTGACGAAAATTTTTGCGAAACAAGTCCAATAAACAAAAGGTGCAAAACAGAAAGAACAATGTGCAAAAACAGATGGGTAGAATTACACTCAACGTCACAATACCTATACTTTTGCTGTGACACATATACCATCAAAATCATATGCGACGACCAAGTTACCGTTCGTCAGCTATCTCGAGCGGGGGTTGTTAGCATGACACAGAAATGCTTCGTTAAAAGCAAAGATTTCACGCTGTATTCTATACAACAACAATCCAACCAACTAAATTTTTCACCAAATATGCTCGTACCAGAGCTAGACCAGATAAACCATATTGTGAACGTCAAAATACCAATGGAAACAGCATTACCAGAAGACATGAGCCTGAATAGATCTCTGTCCATACTTGGAGAAGAGATCAACACATTGAAATCCACCAAAGCAGAGGTCGATGACATATCAGTACATGACATCCACCAGTACACCGTCGTCTACATATTGCTAGGAGTTGTCCTATGCGCGGCAGCAGTCTGGGTCTGGAGAGCAGTGAGATGCTGTTCGCTTTCTACGGCCGGCCGGGCGGAGCCTCACCACAGACAGGAGTCTGTGGCGACTACATCGGAGTCAACCAGAGTGCATAGTGAAGTGCAACCGCGAAAGCAGAGTACTGCTGACCGTCAGCAAAGTGAGAGTGAACCGATAGGTTTAAGTGCATATTTCGCCAGACGATGGCCCAGTGCTATGCGTAGTGCGGGTAAAAGGGAAAGGGCTACGATGCCTATAGCGCGAAAAGAACGTGTGCTTACAGTTGAAGACTCATTAGTGTAAATAATTTATGTTTTTTAAGGACAGCCGTAATTCATAATACTTTTACTTTTGTTTACCATTTTATAACACTTTTACTTTTGTTTACCATTTTACTTGTATTATTATTTAACTAAGGTGATTTGAGGATTTCTTTAGTTTTTTCTTATCTCATCTTGTGCTCGGGAATATGTTCGGTACAATAATTGCAACCGAACAGCTCAGCACATTTACCTGCGTGCATTTCCATAAATGCATGTATCGCTACTGTTACCAGTCAGTACGTGTTCGGATACCAATCGCGTAACTCAAACCAAACCAAATCAAACCATCTTAGTGCTAATTTAGCTTAGATTTACCATTTAATAAGTGTAACTAGTATTCAATATAGCCTTTAAACCATATTAGTTCGTATCATTAAACCAGTGGTCGTAAACCAACAATCAAACCGTAACCATACTAACATAATATCAACCAACCCAAAGGTTAGTGCTACACCAAGCAAGCACTAAATTCTACATGGTCCTTCGAGCATTAAGAGCCTCGGTTCGCGAAGTACAGTGAAGTGTTTGTGCGCCGGGACCTTGCAACCAGTGTTTTTTATTTTACCAGCTAGTAGGGAAAGTAGGTAGGCAGTGAGATCAATTTGGGAGAAATTGGGCAGCTGTCGCGTAAGGAGAATATAAGGTCAGACCAAACCATTTTATACATATACTTTATTTTCACTTGCGTTGTTAATTGACCGTGAGAATAATGGAGCAGTTAGCAGTCAGCCAAACGGAGATTTACGACTCCTTGGTTAAACTTCTAACTAACATCAAGAAAGACGGAGCTGAACGAAAAACCATAGATTACTGCAAACGGAAGTTGGAGATATTAGAAAATTATTGGAGAGAATATCAACGCAACCATAGAAGGTGCTGCGAACTTGCTGAATTTAACCATGTGTATTTCACAAAAAATTGTTTTGATAAGGCGGAGGAAGTCTATCTGTCGATCAAGCAGCTAATTACCAAAACCATGGAGCACTTGTTAAAACAGCAAGAACCTTACCAGCCGACGACGGAGGCGGAGCCAACGAAGCAAGCAGGGGATTCGTCTCATTCACAGGTACCGCAACAGCAACGTAGGGATACGCGAGATCTAAATGATGGCAGTAAACTAGATGGAATGATAAAAAAGCAGACTATCAACTTTAGAGCGTTCATGAGAACAGTAGCTACCATAGAAATCGACCAACTGCAGAACAAGTGGGAGTTCGACGATGCATTAAAGTCTCTTCAAAGTCGGTGGGCTATTATAGATAGCCTGCACTGGGATATAGAAGGTGAAAACGGGGATGAAGATGTCTGGTACCAAGAGGAATTCAACAGATATGAGAGAATGTATAACGATTTGAAGAAAACCATCAACTCAAAAATGTGGTCTGTATCTCATCGGGACAAGTCTACTCCACAGATGGATATTCCAACATTCCAAGGCAACTACCACCAATGGACGTCGTTTAAAGACTTATTTAAAGAAACCATCCACAAAAACCCATCGTTATCAAACGCACAAAAAATGCAGTTTTTAAAGAGCAAAGTAGCAGGAGAAGCTGAGCGTCTGATCCACCATCTTCAGATCAGCTCGGAAAATTACGAGGTATGCTGGGAAATACTAAACCACAGATATGGCAACAGTAGGCTTATTTTCACGTCTCACGTCAACATATTACTGAACATTCCTAGTATGCAGCAACAATCCATCGGGGCGATCAAAAAACTGCATGATGTGACCAAAGAATGTCTCCACGCAATTCAGAACCTAGGAGTAAATATCACCACCTGGGATCCACTGTTGGTACTTTTATTAGCACAAAAACTAGACAGTGAGTCATTCGCTGAATACATTGAGTCGGTGAAGAATCCCAGGGAACTACCAGTCCTTCAAGAATTCCTAGATTTCTTGGAAAACAAGTTTACTGCCTTAGAAGCATCGCGGCGTAAACAAGAATCAAATAACCAAAAGATGACCATCCAACCACAAAACCATCAAAATTATCAAGCAAACCAGAAGAAATATTATAGTACAAATAATAACCAGCAATCATCAAATAAAAGCTATTCAAATAACATGAAAAACCATACGAAATCGTTACATGTGTCGCGGTCAATCACCTGCGCATTGTGTAATGCTGACCACGGGTTATGGATGTGTACCCAATTTTTGCAAATGTCGGATGAGCAAAAACTAAAAACTGTCAACCATTTAAACTGTTGCACAAATTGCCTATTCAACCATTTAAATAAACCTTGTTTTTCTAACAAAACATGTCGCAAATGCAACGCTAAACATAACTCATTATTGCATGACGCAATTTCAACCAAAACCAGGCCAAGCACATCAGCAAAACCAAACCATAAGGCTGCGCACACACTTGTGACATCATGCGTGACCAATGATGAACAAGCAGCAGCTTCAACACATGTATCTTGGGATGACGTGTCCGAGACACTCTTGGCTACGGCCTTAGTGGAAGTTCCAGGATACAATGGTACATACCATACCATGAGGGCCTTGATTGACCAGGGTTCTCAAATTTCTTTAATAAGTGAGAAGGCAGCACAAGTTTTGAAACTACGAAGACACCCTTGCAAAGGAACCATATTCGGAGTAGGAGAAAAAGAAAACAGCTGCAAAGGAGTAATAACCATCCGAATTAAATCAATTCATAGCGAGTTTGCCTTAGAAGGAGAGGTTCTTATAATGAATAATTTAATCAAAAGTTTACCAAATAAATCATTTATAAAACCAACTTGGCCTCACATACAAAACATTAATTTGGCAGACCCAGAATTCAATACCAGTCGACCAGTGGATCTACTGCTTGGAGCAGATGTATACTGCAAGATAGCTTTAGGTGGCCTTTTGAGGGGTGACAGCGACGATCAACCAATAGCCCAACAAACGCA
Source organism: Fissipunctia ypsillon (assembly GCA_947568875.1). Lineage (NCBI taxonomy): Eukaryota > Metazoa > Arthropoda > Insecta > Lepidoptera > Noctuidae > Fissipunctia > Fissipunctia ypsillon. The sequence goes on from OX387668.1 coordinate 15,310,825, forward strand.
ATTAGGATGGCTGCTATGTGGGACAATGACACCACAATACAGGTGTAACGTGGTTCTTCACAATACGGACGATTTACGCAGATTTTGGGAAAACGAAGATATCAACCAGCAGATTGAAATGTCCACCGAAGATCATGAATGTCTGCAATATTTCCTGTCAACAACAGAGAGGCTAGAAAATGGGAGATACCAAGTCCGATTGCCGTTCAAACCAGAAACTAAAGAACAGCTGGGGTCCACTAAACCATTAGCATTGGCACAATTTCGTAACTTAGAGAAAAAGTTACAGAAAGATCCAGAATTGAAAACAGAATACACAAAGTTTATGAACGAGTACTTTAAGTTAAACCATATGATGCCATCAGCAACAAGCACGAAACCCGAGTGCTACCTACCACACCACAGCGTCACTTGTGCTGAGTCAACTACCACTAAATTGCGTGTTGTGTTCAACGCGTCTGCTAGATCATTATCAGGGCTTAGCTTGAATGACATCATGTATCGAGGTCCCAACTTACAACAAGATCTGCAGGAGCTGATTTTAAAATGGAGACAGTATCAGTTCGTCTACACTGCTGATATCGAGAAAATGTATCGACAGGTAATGGTACATCCTGAAGATCAGTCGTATCAGAAGATATTATGGAGGGACTCACCATACCAACCCATTCAGACATACCAACTTACAACCATAACTTACGGCACAAAACCTGCACCATTTTTGGCTATGATGTGCCTAAAACAACTAGCTGTCGAGGAAAAACAGAATTTCCCCGATGCAGCAAAAGCATTAGAAGAATGCTTCTATATGGATGACTACTGTGGCGGAGCAGATTCAATGGAACAAGCAAAACAGTTAAAATCAGACCTAATAAACCTACTTAGCAGGGGTGGGTTTAACTTACGAAAATGGGCCACAAATGAACCAAAGTTACTCGCTGACTTAGAAAAAGATTTGTGGAACCAGCAAATCTACGAGTTTAAACAGTCAGACTCGACAAAGACATTGGGGCTTGGATGGAATCCACAACAGGACACCTTCATCTTTGACTCGAAACTGGAGCCAGTATCATTATCAAAACCAACCAAAAGGTCGCTTCTCTCCGACATATCAAAAATATTCGACCCATTAGGCTGGCTCACACCATTAACCATCACCATGAAGATGCTATTCCAAAGTGTCTGGTCATCAAGTCTCAACTGGGATGACGCACTACCAGAGGATATCAAGACCAAGTGGCTAAACTTAAGGGGAGAAATAAAACACATAAACACCATAGAAGTAAAACGATGGCTAGGAATAAAGAAAAACGATAACTTGCAATTACACGGATTCTGTGATGCGTCGAACAAGGCGTATGCCGCTGTTATATATTGCAAAGTCAACAACCAAAATAATTGTAACGAGGTAACTTTGGTCGCAGCAAAATCAAGATTAGTGCCTGTTAGTAAAGACGTATCAATACCAAGGTTGGAGTTAATGGGTGCCCAACTATTATCACAGCTGATGCAAAAAGTTCAAACTTGCTTGGAGTCTTATAACCAGGAAATACATTGCTGGAGTGATTCAACAGCAGTGTTAGGATGGATTCAAGGAGATCCAGCGAGATGGAAACCATTCGTCTCAAACCGCGTGAAAGCTATCACCAAAATCATACCAAAAGATAAATGGAGTTATGTCAAAACCATTGAAAATCCAGCCGACTGTGCCAGCCGCGGATTAAAAACCAAACAATTAAGAAACCACGATCTATGGTGGCAGGGGCCATCATGGATTCAATCATTCCAAAACCATGACATACCTCAAACCATCTATGAAACCAGCTTAGAGATTAGACAGGCTAATGCAGTAGTTGTAGAAAAACACCAGCAAGCAACCATGACCATACCAAACATTATTCACCATTTATTAAATAAATTAAATTCCTTCGCAAAAATCGTACGCATTTTTGCATGGATACTACGACTACCTACTGCAAAGGCAGGCCGTCAACCTTATATCACATTACATGAACTCCGTCGCGCAAAACTGCTGATTATTAAAAGTGTGCAACATATGGAGTTTGCGAATGACGTCAATTGCTTAGTTAAGAATGGAAACGTGCATTCGAAAAGTAAACTTTTACCATTACACCCTATCCTAGACCAAGACGGTATTCTGCGAGTAGGGGGCAGATTAAGAAACGCACAAATAAGTTCAGATATGAAACACCCAATCATATTACCACACAACCATCGAATTACCACGCTTATAATAAAATACGCTCATGAGCTAACCTACCACGGTGGAGCGCGGCTTACTTTATCAAACATTCGTCAAAGTTATTGGATAATCAGCGGATATTCAGCAACAAAGAAATTTATACGACAGTGTGTCACATGCAAGAAGCAAGAGCCCATCCAACAACATCAGCTCATGGGTGATCTACCATCATCCAGAGTGAATCCTGAAAGCGCCTTCCATCATTGCGGTGTCGACTACACAGGCTTTGTGGAAGTAAAATCAAACAAAGGGCGCGGGATAAAAACTACCAAAGGCTACATAGCGCTTTTCGTATGCATGGTGACGAAAGCTGTGCATTTAGAACTTGTGTCAGATTTAACCAGCTCAGCTTTCTTAGCCGCACTAAACAGAATGGCAGCACGACGCGGAGCTCCACGTCACATCTATAGCGACAATGGAACCAATTTTGTTGGAGCCAACAGAATGCTGCAAGAAGAATACGACCAACTTCAAAATGTTCTCAATGAGGCATTCTTTAAAGAGATAACAGAACTACAAATTGAATGGCATTTCAACGCACCTTCTTGGCCAAATGCGGGAGGACTTTGGGAAAGAGCTGTGCGAAGTCTCAAACACCACCTCAAACGCGTGATTGGACAGCAAAAATTTACGTTTGAAGAATACACCACACTGTTATCAAAACTAGAAGCTTGCCTGAATACACGACCACTTTGTGCGCTATCAGAAGACCCGGAGGATTTAGATTTTCTCACACCAGCCCATTTCCTGTCAGCACGACCAGGCTTAACCATAATCGACACAGCAGACGACGCCAGAACCAGGTGGCATCTAGTGTCGAAATTATTTCAAGATTTATGGAAGAGATGGAAAACAGAGTACCTAACTCAACTATCAACCAGAAACAAATGGATGAAATACCAGAAGAATGTCAATGTGGGTGATTTAGTCACGATACATGACGACAATTTACCAGCAGGGAAATGGCCAATGGGTCGTGTGATGGAAGTCCATCCAGGAAAAGATGAACTTGTCAGAGTTGTAACTTTAAAAACCAAAAACGGCTACATGAAGCGCCCTGTAGTTAAACTATCAGTTTTGCCAGTACACCAAACGGAACCAACCATACAACAAAAACAAAAAGGCGAACCACTACAACATCAAAGTACCGAAAAGGAACCACGTAATCACCCGCAACCAAACACCAGAACGTACAGTACCAATCCCAAGATAGTAAACATTGCATTGACATTGCTACTATTCTTAAGTATAATATTACCAACAACAGCTTCATACCATATTACGCAATTCGACGCAAACAAAACTTTGTACTTTGACACTATGGGGAAAGTACAATTGATTCGGGATAAGTGGAAACTAGTCACATACTTTAACATGTCTCCATACTGGCAAGGAGACAAAGCCATCAATGACTTTACCAGCTATCTCGACAAAACATGTGAATCAATTATGGAATCAAGTCACTGTCATATGATACTCCTACAAATACGTCACGATTACAATGAACTCCAATACTACAACCAGCTGTTACTTAGTCAGCATTACGGCGAGCGCTTACGAACACGACGCGGCCTTATCAACGCTGTCGGCTCAATTGCAAACTCATTGTTCGGAGTATTAGATGAAAGTTTCGCAGAAAAATACAGGCAAGACATTGAACTTATACATCGTAATCAAAAACACCAAGGTCAGTTATGGAAGAACTTGACATCTATCGTCGAAGCAGAGCACAATGTACTACAAAGAACTGAAGACATAATAGCAAAGCAACACAAAACCATAAATAAACATTTAAATGCTTTGGACAAAGTTAATAACAATCTGCAACAAGAAATCGATGTTATGACAAAACAACAGGACTTCACATTAGTCTCTATAGCCACCATTAACATGATGCAAAATTTGAAACAAATACAGGATACTTTGATCGATACCATATCGGAAATCTACCATGGTCAAATCAGTTTGCATCTACTGACACCAGCGCAGCTCAAACGAGAGCTACAAATTATCTATGGCCAAATGCCACAAGATTTAACCTTACCAATCGAAAACATAGAGACAGACCTACAGCACATCTACAAGTTACTGAGAACAAAGGCTCGGGTCACCGAAAAATATATTATTTTCGAAATGACTTTCCCGCTCATAGCAAGAGAAAGTTTTCAATTATATAGGATACTACCAGTTCCGCACCAAACCAATTACAGTATGACCAGTATAATACCAATATCGGAATACGTCGCAGTGAACCTAAAAAAGGATGCTTATTTCGTACCGACCATACATGAACTTGACACATGTCTGTATCACGGAGACTCTTTCATGTGTGAGCTCTTCAAACCCATCCTGAATTTGGAAAGTGACGAAAATTTTTGCGAAACAAGTCCAATAAACAAAAGGTGCAAAACAGAAAGAACAATGTGCAAAAACAGATGGGTAGAATTACACTCAACGTCACAATACCTATACTTTTGCTGTGACACATATACCATCAAAATCATATGCGACGACCAAGTTACCGTTCGTCAGCTATCTCGAGCGGGGGTTGTTAGCATGACACAGAAATGCTTCGTTAAAAGCAAAGATTTCACGCTGTATTCTATACAACAACAATCCAACCAACTAAATTTTTCACCAAATATGCTCGTACCAGAGCTAGACCAGATAAACCATATTGTGAACGTCAAAATACCAATGGAAACAGCATTACCAGAAGACATGAGCCTGAATAGATCTCTGTCCATACTTGGAGAAGAGATCAACACATTGAAATCCACCAAAGCAGAGGTCGATGACATATCAGTACATGACATCCACCAGTACACCGTCGTCTACATATTGCTAGGAGTTGTCCTATGCGCGGCAGCAGTCTGGGTCTGGAGAGCAGTGAGATGCTGTTCGCTTTCTACGGCCGGCCGGGCGGAGCCTCACCACAGACAGGAGTCTGTGGCGACTACATCGGAGTCAACCAGAGTGCATAGTGAAGTGCAACCGCGAAAGCAGAGTACTGCTGACCGTCAGCAAAGTGAGAGTGAACCGATAGGTTTAAGTGCATATTTCGCCAGACGATGGCCCAGTGCTATGCGTAGTGCGGGTAAAAGGGAAAGGGCTACGATGCCTATAGCGCGAAAAGAACGTGTGCTTACAGTTGAAGACTCATTAGTGTAAATAATTTATGTTTTTTAAGGACAGCCGTAATTCATAATACTTTTACTTTTGTTTACCATTTTATAACACTTTTACTTTTGTTTACCATTTTACTTGTATTATTATTTAACTAAGGTGATTTGAGGATTTCTTTAGTTTTTTCTTATCTCATCTTGTGCTCGGGAATATGTTCGGTACAATAATTGCAACCGAACAGCTCAGCACATTTACCTGCGTGCATTTCCATAAATGCATGTATCGCTACTGTTACCAGTCAGTACGTGTTCGGATACCAATCGCGTAACTCAAACCAAACCAAATCAAACCATCTTAGTGCTAATTTAGCTTAGATTTACCATTTAATAAGTGTAACTAGTATTCAATATAGCCTTTAAACCATATTAGTTCGTATCATTAAACCAGTGGTCGTAAACCAACAATCAAACCGTAACCATACTAACATAATATCAACCAACCCAAAGGTTAGTGCTACACCAAGCAAGCACTAAATTCTACACTATGTCAGATGTCATTGTCACACTTCACTAAAACATTACATACTAGCTGATCCGACAGACGTTGTCCTGTCAAAATTTCAATAAGGTCTGGAGTTCATACAAAAATTCATAGAAACAGGACGATCAGTTATTTCTAAATTTTCCAGGAAACTTTTAAAAATAACAAAATATAGCCAAATCGTTCAAACAGTTCTCAGGTGCGCTTACATTTAACAGCAACGGCATTTAATTTTTATTTATGCAGATTATTTGCAGCGTAATCCACTCAAAATCTTTACACATGAGTCGAACTTAGAGAACTATATCAGAATTCAAAGCTACACTCAATTAATGCCCCACTGATCCAGCACAGTAAGCATTAAGTATCATAATTATCATAAAATCAATAAGTATCATAATACATAATTAACGTGTAAAAGTGCTTGTACAAACCCACCCACAGAAACAAAAACATATATCATTTACCCTCAATTCAAATCCATTTGAGACTTTATAAAATTCATGTAAATAAACCCAAACAAAAATAAAGTGTTGGCTAAGTTCGTTAATTCTATCAATTAACATTTATCTGACAGTTTATCCGACGACTAGTGACCAAATCATTAACCAGAAGGAACCATACCGACTCGAAATCCAGTGAAGTCACAAATGTAAGCCTAATTAGTATAATGTACGTCTGATTAATAATAATGTGTTAATAATAAGTCTGATTAATGATTAATAATAATAATTAATATTATTCTTTAAATATCCTGGAATTATTATACCTCTAATACATAGATATTGTATTGACCATATTAAGTAGCAACAGGTAGGTAGATGTTAAAGTTTAAACAATTTTGATTTATAGTGAAATGTATTACATTGTTAATCTAAATGATAATAATTAAATGTATTATTAATTATCAACTAATTGTAGATGAATAATCGTTTGTTAATAGCCATTATATTAATTTAAGATAGTGTATTTATAATCGAAGTTGATGTCATAACTGACACTCGTTGCGACGGAGACATCGCGCAACCGTTGTACAAGAAAGAGGTGAATTTTGTGATTAAAGTGCTGTGGAGATACTACTGGATTTTATTTCGGCAACACTTTTGAGGCTATCCCGATAGCTTCAGAAGTGGGATAAACGAAAAGTGTTACTCTTTTCGACTTACGCCTACGAGGAAAACGTAAGTACATTTATTTGTATTGTACCCACCAACAACTTAGTTAGATTCGAATTTTATAACGTGAAAATCTATAACTGTTGTCTTTAAAAAAAAAAGTATGTAAATCAAATATTAACATTACGTAATTACGACGAAATCGAATTGAGGTTATTTATCTCCTGTTTAAAGTGATAATTATAACGAGTTGCTAGTTGGTAAGAAAGTCAACTGTAAATAAGAGTATTTAACAAATAAACATACTTTTCCACAATAAGATAAATGGAATTACCATTTAACTATTTGGCGCTTGTGTAAGTACCCACGCTTGTCGAAAGTAACGCGTGTTGTTTTTTTTTATATATAGTATTTCGTTGCTTGCTGTACAAATCAAGTAACACAAATATTTTGGGAACATTATTTATCGTTGCCCGCGATTGGCAAGGGTACTGGGGTCGATTCTTGCAATCGAAGAGAGTAAATGTTTTTTTTCTCCCTGTTTCTGAAATTATTGCGTATTTCGAGATGAACTTTGTGTGGTGCGCTACGGTGGTAGTAGCAGTACTATGTGATAAAGACCGAGCTTAATCAGGAGTGATTAAGTTACTATTACCGAAAAATATTAAACAACTATACATATAGCTGCATAAACTTAATCTACCATGTTAATGATGTTAAAAAAAATGGTTTACTAAGCTGTCATCTGTCAGTTTCAGTGCTTGACATGGAGAGAGAGAAGAGTCAAACCCGAGATTATAGGACTCTTAGTCCGGACCCAGGAGTACCCAGGTTTGAGGGTCAGGGTCGGGAAGCGGTAGACTTGAGGCGTGAGTCGAGCCACGCAACTTGGCCAAGAGTACCCATGTATGAGGGTCAGGCTAGGAGGATATATTCGGAACAACCAGGGGTATCACGGGTGCGTGATACTGAGGTTGATAATAATTATGACAATATTGACGGAGAGCGTCAAGGACGAAGGGTGCTTCGTCCACAAAGGGTTAAGGAGAGATTTCTTCGTACGCCTTCAAGGTCAAGGCGTAGCCGTTCGTCGAGCGCTGGATCCTATAGCCGTGAGGGTACCAGAGAGAGAAGTACGAGTCGACGAGGTAGGAGACCGGAGGACGATAAGGATTCAAGGTCGGGTTCTAGACGTGACCGGAAGAGGAGCCATCATCTTGAGCGAGGAGACGAGGGTGAGCAACAAATGTCATCTACTTCTAAGAAACCTAGGAGTGTAGACTCCACTGAGATTATTTTAGATAAAATTTTTTTCAATTTTGCAATCAGTTGAGTTCAGATAAGTCGAAGTTGCCTTTTAATACTAATATTGTTCCCGAGTTTGATCCTATGACAAAGGAGCAAACTATTTTGACTTGGTTGACAAAGGTAGAGGAGTGTTCAGAAATTTATGGCTGGGAAGATAGAGAGATAATTCACTACGCCCTGCCAAAGTTGACAGGGGTAGCGAAGACTTGGTATCAAAGTTTGCCGACAGTAATGTATACGTGGAGTGAGTGGAAAAAGAAGTTGATTGAATCTTTTCCTGTTCGCGAAGACTATGCTGAACTCTTGACTGAAATGCTGGGCAAAAGGGTTAAATATGGAGAGTCACTTGAACATTACTATTATGCCAAAATTAATTTGCTAAATAGATGTAAGATCTATGGGCGTCAGGCTATCGATTGCTTGCTATACGGCGTTGAAGATAGGGCTGTTAAAATAGGTGCGCAGGCTGCACAATTCTCTGATCCAGAGCAAGTGCTGAAATATTTCAGAACTGTGAAAATAGGGCATGGTCGGGAAAATCCTGATTCTAGTTTTAAATCCCCGAATCACCGGAGCCGCGCCCCTCCCACCACCCCTGAAGCTGCAAGGAGCCGACGTCGAATGGTCGCCCCGGGTCAAGTACCTGGGTGTCACTATCGACCGTCGGCTCACGATGGGGCTACACGTCCGCAAGGTCGCCGCACAAGGTAGAGTCGCCCGCAACCTCCTTAAACCGGTGCTCTCGTCCCGCCTCCCGGCGCGCGTCAAGTTGGGCGTGTACAAGTTGTACGTGCGCCCGATACTGACGTACGCCGCCCCTGCATGGTTCACCCTCACGAGCGAGACGAACCGCAAGCTGCTCCGCGCGCAACAACACCTTGCGCTGCGGACTATCGTTGACGCCCCTCGCTTCGTGAGGAACGACATCATCCAGAGGGACCTCGGGATTGAGAGCCTGGACGAGTTTGTGAGGCGCCTCGCGAAAGGAATGTTCGCGCGTGCCGACGCATCTGCTTGGCCCCATGTCAAGCAGATTGCGCCCTGGCATACGCGCCCCCCTGACGCGAGGAGACCCCTACCCCGCGACCTGGTCGCGGACGATGACCCCGTCCACCCACCGGATTGACCTCCGAGTATGCCGCCTCCGGTCTACACGCGGCATACTTGTGACAATAGACTCCACATACTTTACATGCATCTGTTGCGTAGCGCGTGCTAGGTTAATATAGGCGCGTTACGTAGCAAACATCAGACATTCACCTCTAGACAGGCACCCAACTCACACGTGTTGGTGCGGTGCGGGCCGCAGTTCACGTAGACACCGGACGGTGTTACACAATACAATACCGTCCTCACACACACGACAGCCTCTTAGCCCGGACTGTGATCGGCTAGCTCTGAGATCAGGACGGGCGGGGGCTATTCACCTTATCTGTAGGAGCGTGGAGTCGGCACCTCTGTCGCTGGTCGTCCTCGTCGGGCCTCCCCCAGGTAACTGGGGGTCTCACCTGGCGGGGGCTGACCGCCGAGGTGTCGTGAAGCAAGCGGCGTTGTGGATCAACGTCGTAACGCGCCTACAGAAACACGAATAGCAATCATTCACATGGGCGTGCACGCACGCCCACTACCGCCAGCCGCTATAGGCGCATACAGCGAGGGGCCCGTATTTGCGGGCCACTGTATAGCTTCCGCGGGAAGGGGGCCAAGCCCCGACACAGCTAGCCGCGCCCCCTGACGGGGACGTAGCGACATCCAACGAGCTCATTCAATCGGTAGACTATATTAGACTGCATTTAGTCAGTTGTACAAATTAATGACAGTGAAAAATAACACTGAGCGACCATCAGTACCTACCCACTCTAGATTGACTGACTGCTTCGAGTTGTTACGGCCGCTTGTGATTAACT